>JAMLFY010000010.1:11219155-11603201 GCA_030441495.1 Dalbergia oliveri
AAGTACAATGATTTGACCATTTAGGTTATGTTTGACAAAGAAATAGAGAGGAAGGAAATGGAATGGAAAGAAATGGAGAAGAAGAAAGTTGAGGTGATTTGTATTTTCCATAGATATGTTTGGATGAAAGGAAAATGGGAATGAAGAAAATAGAAGAAAAATTAATTTGTTTTGTTTGTTTGGATGGAAAAGTGAAAGGAAAGAAAGAACAATGATATCAAATGACTTTTTATCTTTATGTTATAAAAAATAAAAAGGTTATTTTTTTTATAGAAATATCTAAAAATTATTAAAAAATTAAAATTAAATACAATTTTATCATAAATTTATCTATCAAAATAATATAAATAAATATAATAAAAATTGACTTTATACATATTTATATAAAAGCATTCAAGTCAATATCTTTATTTTATATTTATTAATTTTATTAATTAATATCAAATAAAAAATGTAACTATTTTTTAATATGACAAGTTCAAATAATATCAAGCTAGTAAATAAGAAAATATAATTATTCAAATTTATTTAAAATAAAAATATTAAAGTAACGAACATTGGGGATAATGATTTAAATAATGAGCGTGGATATTTTTGAAATATATAAATATCACCCCTTTCCATACTTTTCCGTCCACATGGGGAAGAAAAATTTGGATGGGTTACATGCTTTTTGGCACTATTCAATCTTAATTTCCCCTCTTAATTTCCTTTGTACCAACTACGGAAATCACTTCCTTCTTCACTTCCTTCCTTTTCCAATCCTTCCTCTCCATTTCCTTTCAAACAAACACGTGTTAAAGTCACAATAAAGCGATAACTATGCGATAGTTTCTCAAATAAAATGATTTGACCATTTAAAGTCACAATCAAGTTTGTTGTACATTCTTCGTGCTTACCACGTGTTCATGGCATTTATAGATTTTCTTTCTTTGAATGAATGGGAAAATAATTTATGTATTGTGTTTTCATTGGTGAAATGTTGATATATGTGATTATTTGGTGATTTATTTTCACATGATACAAATCATCCCGCGTTTGGCGGATTCCACCTTAGGACCTAATCAAAGGCGCATCTCTCCACTGCGTGTGTCACTTGCTGCACATCAGGAATCCTGGAGAAGGAGGTCGTCCTTGGCGAATTCCATGAGGAGGAATCTCTAATGGATGAGGCTTTCTCTGTGATGGCCGATTTAGTCCAGGCAACGGGAATCTCTGAGTGCGAGGTCGCCTGCGGATTCTTCCACGTGGTTTGAGCGACGTGCCACGAGGAGGCGACACATGGAGATGGAGGGCTGGCTTCCATGCTTTGTGTAGTAACAACCTTTGTAGCACTCCATGAAATGAAATGATGTAGCAAGAGCTCCTTACTAAAGAAATGATATAGCCTTTGAAATTAATGATGCAGAAGGCTTGGGCCTTTAAGGCTAGTGCATATGAGACGCCTAGCTCATCTATCCTTATGAATCAATGATACAATGAGAGAATGGAAAAATAATTGAGGGTCTGTGAGGAGTAAAGGGTAGGAGGCATTATAAAAGAAGTAGGCAAGCATGATAATTTACGAGATTTGAAGTGAGGAGAAGAAAAGTGAAGTGAAGAAAAGAAGGCAGATATTGTTAGAAAAAAATTGAGAGATATTTAATTGAGAAAAAATGGCGAAAATGATAATACAATGAATTCTAATGGTCACATTGCTTTGAAGTTCTATAGCATAATGTAATGTATTTTTATCTTTTTATTGAATTTTATTTTTTATATATTTGCTATCTGTTTGGTTAGGACATAACTATTTAGGAAATTTGTGTGATTAACTTTAAGCAAAAAATATTTGTATATGTTAATAAATTTCTTTTTTAGAATATTTAATAAACTAAAAGATTGATTATTGGATATTTTAATTTAAATTTTCTGAGTTGATATATTTTGTTAGAGGATGTATGAATTTTGTTTTTTGTGAAATCCATTTATTTGAAGTTGATTAATTTAATTTTATTTAATGTTATTTAATTTTTTATTTAACAGACAACAAGACATATGCGGGCTCCGCATGAAATTGCCATCAATGAGAAATGAAATATCTGGACTATGTGCAATGTGCCGTGACTTCGCTTTGTGGAAATTGGTGACATAGCAATCAATCAGAAGCTAATCTCATCACTAGTTGAGGGCTGGAGGAGACTCATAATTTCCATTTTCCATGTAGGGAGTGCACCATCACGCTAGAAGATGTTGCTATTTTGATAGAGCTTCCGATAAATGGCCGACCTGTATTTGGATGTACTGTTAATAGTTATGAAGCACTTCCACTGATTACTACCAATATCTAATGGGCATTCGTCCTAAGACCCAGATTTTAGTGGAGGTGCAATAAATTTACTTTGGTTGAATAATAGAATTGGAAATCTGGAAGCGAACTTTGATTTAGCAATTCAACAGATTGCCTGTGGTTTCATACTTTCCTTGTTGGGCCAATGCATTTGGACAAGGACAGGCAAAGTACATGTGAAATACTTGCAATTGCTTGAGATTTAAAGCAAGTTGGATCATATAGTTGGGTATCAGCATGTCTTGCTATACTTTTTCGAGGGTTGTGTCGTGCTACTCGAAGGGAAACTGAGAAATCAACTGGTGCGTTATTTTACTTTAAGCATAGGCCTTAAAGTTATGCCCTTTTTGGCTCCCATACTATCCTCGCCCATTGTTTTTCCTCTTACCCAAAGGTAACAACTTTTTTAACTTGAATTTCTATATTGTTGTCTCTAAAATAATAATTAATATAATGTCTTATAGGTGGAAGTGACGCGTTACCCACGTGACGTTAATTTAAAGGATATCACACTATAAGGTTGCTGAGATAACTTGGGATATAGGAAAATTTGGAATATTCTACACTTTTTTGGTGATTACCATAGTTATCATTATTTGCATATTTGATGTAATTTTGTTAATGAGTTTATATGGCAACCATATCTGGATCTATAATTGATGATCTTATTCCGAATGATGTTCGGGTCGGGCGGCAATTGTTCTCGTCGTTACTTCACTTTTATGTTTTAAGGTAATGGAGTTGCATCCAACCGAGCGAGTTATGCGACAATTTGGGTTGAACCAAGAAGTTCCTTTGGACCAACCTAATAGGGATTCCAAATAGAGACTTAAGGGATTACCACCTACCAATTGGGAAGTCTTCCATCAACAATGGATGGCAATATGGTACAAACGTGCAAATCGGTATTAACTGGAACTCCCATGTTAATTATCAGCCCTTTGATTTGTATTGGTCTTGGTATTTATCTCATACTCGAGCTATACAGTTGTCTTGGAGGAAGCAGATCATCCACTTCCCATGAAGAAAATGAACCACCCATAGATGAAGAAGATCAAGTACTCCCTCAAGGAAAGTTGGAGCCACACTATCAAAGATGCTCCTCATGACCATCAACCTTTGTTTCTGGAATAACATTTTTTATTAGGATGTAAACATTACAATTTCCTCATGGCCAATTTCCTTGGTGGATAGTAGCTACACAAATCCAAGATCCACCACGACATTCTATTGGTGTTCTCCTTGCATATGGTGTTCCTACAAGGTCTAGTGGGTCTCATCTACAGAGGTCTATTCATTTCACCCCTGGTGGGCCACAACTATCAAGCATTGGAGGAAACTTCGATTTTTCCCATCTGGGGATAGTATCTATAGAGTTAACCTTGACCTTAATCAGTCCACCAGTCCACTGAATATCCACGCCACAAATGGGCATATTTGAGATGTCAGCTTTACAATGTTATACCCAGGTACACATTGGAAAATGCCTTGATGATACAAAGTTTGCAAGAAATTCCTCATCTACCCAACACAACATAGGAGGTGGGGGACATGTAGATAGAGATGAGGGCATGAGTGATTGGGGTAAGAGAAAGGAGATAGGAGATTAGGTGGGAGAGATGAGGGCATGGGATTAGGGGTGGCCAAGATAGAAGGTGATTTGTGGCATTATCAATGTATTAGGAAAGGTTGCTTAGCAAATCTAGAACTATTTGTGATGCATTATGGCCAGGAAGAAGGTGAAACCAGCTAGACTAAGCGTTGGTTAGTTTGGTTTCAGTTTCATTTTCAGTTTTAAGTTTCAGAATTTGTGAAGGAAAAACTAAAAATTGAAAATGGATGTAGTTTCAGAATTTTCAATTTTTTTCATAAATTCTGGAAAATTGAAAAACTAAAATGAAAGTTGAAAATTTGGAAACTTAAACCAAATAGACCTAACACATCCCATTTTACCACCACCGCCAAATGGGAATGGAAAGGTCATAAGGGAAGTTGAGTGTGTAGTACTTTTTTCATGTAATGTGTTATGTATTTATGTATGGACTTTCTAGTTTGTATTTTTATTTTCTTTTTAATGGAATTGTTATGATGTTTCTTTTTATGTGTTTATGTATGGACTTCCTAATAGAAATGACTACATATATGAAAGTAACATATAACACAATAAAAAAACACAATTACCTTTATACAAACATTAAATTACACAATAATAAGTAACATCCATGAAACACAATAAATGACTTAATAACATCTATGAAATAAAATAAAATGAGAAAATAACATCCAATAAAATAAAATCACACACTAACATCCATGAAATAGAATCAAGTGACATAATAGCCTCCATGAAACACGATTAAGTGACACAATTATAAACTTGGGCCAGGAGTGTATGGACAGACGACTGACTTGACCTTTACCTCGACAAAGACCACAACATTGAGGTCTTCTCATATTACGCATATCCATCTCATTAAGGAAGCGAGTGCTCTTGGGGCAACCTTTGGCTTTGCGCATTGAAGTAGGACTAGGACAAATCACTGGACCTCTATACACGGGGCCATGTACTTTGGTGCCCCACAACCCCAAACTGTCTCTTATACACCTTGCAAATCTTTGCTATTTTGTAAACATCATCAACATACCTTCACTATTGAAAGTTCCCGCTGACAGGCTCCAATCACGTGATGAAGGAATTCATCAATCTGAAAATTGCCACAATCACAATATCTGTGCTTCAAATCAACCTTGTATTCTTCCTACTGATTTTGTTCTTTAACATGGAAAGACTCATGTTGCCTATCAAAGTTGGTCACTATCATGTTTCTTGCTGATAGCTCTATTTGTTGTAGTCGTGTATGACGCTTCTGAGAATTCATGACCTGCATTTTTCCATGCATATGCCTTTCCATTTTCTTAGCAAACAACTCAGCCAATCAAAATTTGTTACTCTTATAATGCTGTGATTGGAAGATTGCGAGCCACCTTTAACACAGAATTCATACACTCCACAAGGTTTGTGGTCATATGCCCCCATTGATATTCATCCAAATGCCCTACCCACTTTTCCTGAATTCATCAAGCCATATGTATATTGGAGCTACGTTCACGCATTCCGCTCATAGTGATTATTGAATTCTCTCACTCCTTGAATACCCTGCAAGAACAATGTTTTTAAATTTTTAATTTATGAATATCACATCCACAGGCAATGAAATTAATAAATACAAGTGCAACAAAATTGTAAATTACCTATGCTCACGATAATTCTGTGCAAGTTGGGTGCCTTGAATCTCCTTAAGAAATTAGAGCAATGTGCCTAATGCAATACCTTATGAAATGCTCTTGGAGGTTCTCATTGACCATTGCTCCAAGCTATTGCCGCTTTAATTGACTTATGGCGATTAGAAATAACACCAACCTCGCTTGCGTTACTATAATCTACGGAGATGGTCAAGGAAAAACTTCATGTATTCCAGCTTCCCTCCAATAGCAAAACCAATTGGCAAATGTTCTTATTTCCATCTTGTGCAACTGGAATCGTAAAGTCCCTTTATATTTCCCATACAAATGTGTCTCATCTATCTTCTATAAATGGCTTGCGCTGTCTAAATGCCTTAATGCATGGACCAAAACTCCAAACACTCGACGAATAGTCGAAAAGTTGGCATCAGCTTATCACCACGATATGCTTCTAGGCTGTCAAATGAGCAATTGAACCTGAAACACAGCACATGGCTCTACACCAATGCGGTAACTCTTCATACGAGCGTTCCCAATTGCCAAAAACTTTTTGGATAGCCTTTTTTTGCCGCCCATGCTTTTCGATAGATTGTTGTGTAACCATATCGAGAGAAACCTGCAATCAATAGTTTTAACATTAAGAGATGGGTTAGACTTTACCATGGGCTCTATAAATTGTGCAATAGTGTCAGAATCCAACTTCAAGTGAACTGCGAAATCCTTGACATAGTGCAGGAGTGTGGCCCATTGTATTTCTTAATTTCCCAAAAACCTTTATTTTTTTCTCAAATGGTATAAGAAGCCATCCAACCTCTATCATGTTGTGTACATTTACAATAAAATGTCTTTGATTCTAACTTCAACACTTTATAATCCACTCCTCCAGGTATGTTGTATGCCTTAATTGCTTCTATAGTTGCCTCCCTATTATTGAATATTCCAAAACAGATTTCACCATTCACAATGGAATCACCTATGAAAAAAAAAAACAAGTAAACAAATGGAAATAGTCAACAAAAATTACCTAGATCAAAGAAATGATCTAATCACCCTAAACTAACTAACTAAAAACTCCATTACAATTAATGAACTTAAAAATTAATTCAAAAATATTACATCAAATAAAATTGTGATTCCAATTGCCACCACAAAAAAAAAACTAAATCAAAAAATTAAATAATAAACTATACAATCAACTTAAAAAATTCTTAAATCAACTAAAATTGTACATTTAACCAATCACTACAACTAAAAAAGTAACTAAATCAAGGAAATTACCTAAATCAACTTAAACTACTTAACTAAAAGTTTCAACTAAAACTAATTAACTAAAAACTCTACTACAATTAATCAACTTAAAAATTAATTCAAAAATATCACATCAAGTAAAATTGTGATTCCAATTGCCACCACTAAAAAAACTAAATCAAAGAAATTAAATAATAAACTATATAATCAACTTAAAAATTCTTAAATCAACTAAAATTGTTCGTTAACCAATCACTACAACTAAAAAAGTAACTAAATCAAGGAAATTACCTAAATCAACTTAAACTACTTAACTAAAGTTTCAACTAAAACTAACTAACTAAAAACTACACTACAATTAATCAACTTAAAAATTAATTCAAAAATATTACATCAAATAAAATTGTAATTCCAATTGCCACCACTAAAAAAAACTAAATCATAAAATTAAATAATCAACTATATAATCAACTTAAATTCTTAAATCAACTAAAATTGTACATTTAACCAATTACTACAACTAAAAAAGTAACTAAATCAAGGAAATTACCTAAATCAACTTAAACTACTTAACTAAAAATTTCAACTAAAATTAATTAACTAAAAACTCCACTACAATTAATCAACTTTAAAATTAATCCAAAAATATTACATCAAATAAAATTGTGATTTTAATTACCACCACTAAAAAAACTAAATCAATGGAATTGTATAATAAACTAAATAATCAATTTAAAAAGTTCTTAAATCATAATAAAATAAAAAATATAAAAAAGTATAAAACTTTTAGAATTAAGGTTACATACCCATGTTTGCATACTATGGAAATTCTGATGCCTGCATAGCTTCCAAATCTAAAGCACGCATGAAAGATGGCTCCTAATTAAGATGTTGCCCACCTACTATATTTGATATGCCATCATTATCAAGATCATCATTTGCATCATTATCAGAATATTCATTGTCACTTCGATAGTCATCTTCATCTTCCTCTTGCCTCCATTATTTTCAATTCTATCTTCATCTATAAATTTAGTTACCCACATTCTACATTTGAGCAATAATTTCAGAATCAACATACAATTCAATGGCTTGAAAGTTTGTTTTATGCCATTATGTTCTAAACATTTGATGAATATCATTGTCGTCCGTATTGAACTTGCGGTATTGTCTGAACCCAAAATGGAGATAGGGCACCTGGACTCATTGCCGCCATTCTTTGGAGTGTCATTATTTATCGATGAAGAGAGTCCATTCTCTAGCTCTGCATATGAGAAAGTGTAGGGAATAAATAAATTTAATGGTCTCTCACATATAAATGTGACACCTTCATTAGTATTTGTAACAACTTCACCATCAAAATAAACTATTATATTTGCTTGACTATTCATTCTCACTCTTTTTAAACACACTTTTTTTGAACACTTTTTTTGGAAAAAAACTAATATTGACCTCTTACTCGCACTCTCCACATACTAAGACTAAATTGGTTTGCTGTTTTAAGTTACAAGTTTTATAGAGAATGAAATATTATTTTTAATATGAATCCGCCAAAGATGGATTCATGTCGAAATTTATATTTATTTATCGGTAATTAATATTAACTTTTTCTTTTTTTTTTTGTCTTTAGTGAATCTACCAATGACCAGTTCTATATTATTTTAATATTTTTAACAATTCACCTTTGGTGGATTCACTTTTTCAGTTTTTTTTTTTAAATAATTTTTTTTCCTCCACCTGTGGCGGATTCACTTTGACCAGTGACATGTAAATTTTTTCCCAAAACATTTATGTGTTAAACACCACTTTGAAGGCCATATAAAAAAAAAAAAAAAGACCCTGAAATGGGCAGCACGGGCAACAAAATTGTATCATTCTTTTGCCACAAAAAAAAGTTGGCAAATTTCAAACGCAAGTCTTCAACGAATTATACTACTAATAAAATATATGCGTATAATATTTTTATATAATATATTTATAACATCGACCAATAAAAAATAAATAAATAAATAAGTTGGTGAACTCATTTTAATTTTTTACTTTTCTAAACCCACTATCTTATTTATTTTTTCCTATATTATATATTATACAAAAAAATATTTTACAAATATTATTTCTCTAAACAACTTATATCCAGGGTTTAGGCTACTTGTTTTACAAGAAGTTCACCCATAGATGAATTCATCGTTGAACACAATAAAGCTTCATCACACCTTATTTTATTCACTCTTTATCTTCACTTAATTGTTAGGACTTAAGACATGAAAGATAGCTTGACAAACAATTGGTTAAGAACTGGACGCGTAAATGGAGGGTTGGCCTAGACGTACGTGGACACCGGGAAACCAAAGCACTAAACCCTAACGTTAAGGAATTTGAAAAGCGTGTAAAGTGTAAACGCGCAATATGGCTTTTATTCCTATGTCATCATATATATATATATATATATATATATATATATATATATATATATATATATATGATTGCATGTTATGCTACTGCCATAACCAAATACCAAAGTGTCTATGATCCAGTATTTCGAATTGTTTACATTGGTTTGAGGTACGTAATAACATTGGTCATCATAGCAGCTTAAACTTCTATCCAAAACAAATATTTTCATCTTTTCAATTACTTGCCTTCTGTGTAATGCTTCTTTTGGACTCGACTAAATCCATTCGACCTGTTGTTGAGGACTATTAAGTCTTCCAGTGAAGATTTTTGTATACAGCTTGTTTGATTTGCATCCTGTTCTTTTTAAATTTAATTATCTGAAATTTGTTACTTTGTTCTTGATACCATGTCAATGAGCTCCCTCACAAACCTTGAGGGCATTGACGCACTACTCAATGCGCCAAACACCAATATTAGTAATAGAAGGTGGCACTCTGCCTTAGTGACCTTAGTGAGCATGAACCCTCACCGACCCTTTACCATTGATCAAACTAGCCTCAATGAGATTGTCAACAAAGAAAACCTTGATAGCCTTAAGGAGCGTGGTGGGGTTGAAGGGGTTGCTGCAGCCCTTGAAATCAACACAGAGCATGGCATCAAAGGCGATGATGCTGAAGACATTGCACGCAGGCAACAAATGTTTGGTTCCAACACTTACCACAAACCCCCTTCCAAAAGCTTCTTTCATTTCGTTGTGGAGGCCTTCAAGGATGTCACTATTCTCATCCATTTGGTCTGTGCAGCACTTTCTCTAGGATTTGGCATTAAGGAGCATGGCCTCAAAGAGGTTGGTATGATGGTGGAAGCATTTTTGTAGCTGTGTTCATTATCATTTCTATGGCATCCATAAGCAACTTCAGGCAGAACAGACTATTTGACAAGTTGTCTCAAGTGAGCAGCGACATAAAAATTGATGTGGTGAGAAGTGGGAGACGCCAACATGTTTCAATCTTTGATGTCATAGCTGGTGATGTGGTTTGCTTGAAGATTGGTGATCAAGTCCCTGCAGATGGTTTATTCATAGATGGACATTCGCTGCGAGTGGACGAGTCGAGCATGGCAGGGAAGAGTGACCATGTTGAGGTCAACAGGAATCACCATCCATTCTTGTTCTCTGGCACAAAGGTGGCTGATGGATATGCCAGGATGCTTGTTACCTCAGTTGGCATGAACACAACTTGGGGCCAAATGATGAGCTCAATTAGCCGCGACATCGATGAGCAGAGCCCTTTGCAAGCAAGGCTGAACAGGCTCACATCATCCATTGGGAAGGTTGGTTTGGCAGTGGCATTTTTAGTCCTTGTTGTTTTGCTGATCCGTTACTTCACAGGAAACACAAAGGATGATAATGGGGTTAAAGAGTTCAATGGAAGCAAGACTAAGTTGGGTGATGTAATGAATGCAGTTGTGGGAATTGTTTCCGATGCAGTTACCATTGTTGTTGTTGCAAAACCAGAAGGGCTGCCATTGGCAGTGACACTGACTCTGGCTTATTCAATGAAGAAAATGATGGCTGATCAAGCAATGGTGAGGAAGCTCTCAGCTTGTGAGACAATGGGGTCTGCCACCACTATTTGCACTGACAAGACAGGCACGCTCACACTCAACCAGATGAAGGTGACCAAGTTTTGGTTGGGCCTAGAACCTGTGTTGGAGGGTGCATACTCATCAGTTGCTCCACATGTTCTTCAATTGATCCAAGAAGGAGTGGCTTTTAACACAACTGGTAGTGTGCACAAGTCCAATTCAGGTTCTGGTTCTGAGTTTTCAGGTAGTCCAACAGAGAAAGCAATTCTCTCTTGGGCTGTCTCGGAGTTGGACATGGAGATGGAGCACTTGACAAAGAGCTGCTCCATCCTTCAGGTTGAGACCTTCAACTCAGAGAAGAAAAGGAGTGGAGTTTTGTTGAGGAGGAATGCGGACAACACGGTTAGTGCACACTGGAAAGGGGCTGCTGAGATGGTACTGAAAATGTGTTCAAGATACTATGATGCTTCTGGCATTGTGAAAGATCTTGACAGTGATAGCATGCTGAAATTTGAGCACATTATTCAAGGTATGGCTGCTACTAGTCTCCGTTGTATTGCTTTTGCACACGTGGAAGTTGCAGATGAAGAGCTTGAAGATGGAGAAGGCAACACTATGGTAAAAGATAAAGGTCTAACACTGTTGGGACTTGTGGGAATTAAGGATCCATGCCGTAGTGGGGTGAACAAAGCTGTGGAAGCTTGCCAACATGCTGGTGTAAATGTCAAAATGATCACGGGTGACAATGTTTTCACAGCCAAAGCCATAGCAACCGAATGTGGCATCCTTAGGCCTAATCAGGACACAGTTGGAGCAGTGGTGGAAGGAGAGGAATTTCGCAACTACACGCCCGAAGAGAGATTGGAGAAAGTAGAAAAATCTGTGTGATGGCAAGATCCTCTCCTTTTGACAAGCTTCTAATGGTTCAATGCCTAAAACAGAAGGGCCATGTAGTTGCTGTAACCGGGGATGGCACAAATGATGCACCAGCACTCAAGGAAGCTGATATTGGGCTCTCTATGGGGATCCAAGGCACTGAAGTGGCCAAAGAGAGCTCAGATATTGTCATATTGGATGACAATTTTGAATCCGTAGTCACAGTCTTGAAGTGGGGAAGATGTGTTTACACTAACATCCAGAAGTTCATTCAGTTTCAATTGACAGTGAATGTTGCTGCACTTGCAATCAACCTTGTGGCAGCTGTGTCAGCAGGGAAAGTGCCACTCACAGCAGTGCAGTTATTATGGGTGAACTTGATCATGGACACATTAGGTGCTTTGGCTCTTGCAACAGAGAAGCCTACCATGGAGTTGATGGACAAACCACCAGTTGGGAGAACCAAACCCCTTATCACCAACATCATGTGGAGGAACCTATTAGCACAAGCTTTGTACCAGATAGCAGTTTTGCTGACCCTTCAATTCAGAGGTGAGTCCATCTTTGGTGTGACAGCAGGGGTGAATGACACATTGATTTTCAACACATTTGTTCTTTGCCAAGTGTTCAATGAGTTCAATGCAAGGAAGCTAGAGAAGAGGAATGTTTTCAAAGGCATACATAGGAGCAAATTGTTCTTAGGGATCATTGGTGTGACAATTGTCCTTCAGGTGGTGATGGTTGAGTTTCTCAAGAAGTTTGCTGACACTGAGAGGCTAAATTGGGTGCAATGGTTTGTTTGCATTGCTCTTGCTGCTGTCTCTTGGCCAATTGGTTGGATTGTGAAGTTGATACCAGTCCCAGATAAACCATTACTTGATTTCTTGAGTCTGAAGAAGAAATGAAGAGTAAGTTGGAAATTCTATATGGTTAATGAATCTCTCAAATAATCTTTTGGAGTGAAAATATCTTATGGGCCTTGGTGGACTTGGAAAGAAGATGAGGATTGCGACACACATATTATCATGTAGATGTCAATAGTTCTATTTGTATTTACATATATTCTTTATTCTTTTAGAAAATATTATACATGTATTCTTTAATCAAATTTACATTTGAATAATGCCAATTCTGTTCTGAGTAATCAGCTTTTTTTTTTTTTTGTTTCACCACTATAATAATCACTTTTGAAGTTATTTATAAGCTGTAAAAAACTATCCGACACTAATAATAGGTGACACCGTCAGAGAGTAAAGTTCTTGCAAAGAACTAGAATCCACTTCAGTGATAAAATTGTCTCAAATCAATCTTTATCTATTATAACAATAATTACAAAAAAACTGACTACTTAATATTCATGTTATCAAGTCATGCATAAATGTGAGATAAAAACAAGTAGGCAAAGTCGCTACATCTTCATAAATACATGTTTCTGAAAGGTGTTAGGTCCCTCAACAGGGAGAAAACTTTTTCATTGTTTTTCATGACTTAGTTTTATTTTAAATAAGGAGTAGTAAAATTATAGAAATGAGAGAGAAAAATAAGGGGAATGATATGTTATAGTTAGATAGAAGAGAAAAATAAGGGGAATGATATGTTATAGTTAGATAATTTTTTATTATAAGTACAAAATATTTTTGTTAATGAAAGTAGAGAGAGAAACAAAAGTTTCTTTACGTAAAAGAGAGTTGTTGTGAATGACAAAATAAGTGAGGATTTTGTTGTTATTATTTTCTAGGAAATACAGTGTCTCTATTTTGGTATATATCTCACATTGTGTGTTATTTTAAAATTCTCTTTGTACCTACTATTTTATATAGTAGAAGTTCTTATTGGAGTTTATATTTCTTTGTGGACAATTGCATCCCAAGAAATCATTGTGTGTCATCCTATTGCTCTTAATTTCCACGCTTATTAAGACGTGTTTCCTAACAAGTGGTATCAAAGCCATTAGTTACGAGAATGGAGGCGAAGACAAATAAGATGATCAACTTGAATGACACAAACTACCACATATGGAAAAACAAGATGAAGGATCTCCTATTCATCACAAAGTTGTATTCATATAAAGGTGTCCAGCATAGCTAAACCCGATGACAAATCCGACGAGGAGTGGGCGTTCTAGCATGAGCAAATTTTTTGTGAGTTCATCTGACAATTTGGCAAAGATAATATGTATAATCACATTTGCAGAGAGATTCATGTTAGGATGCTTGCAAAAATTCGAGGAGTTATATGCTTCAAAGTCTGGGAATAACAAATTGTTTTATTTAACCAAGTTAATGCAAGTAAAATATCGAGAAGGTACTTCCATAGCTGATCACTTGAACGAAGTGCAATGGATCGTGGATCAGTTGTCAAGAATAGGCATAAACTTTGACGATGAGGTGCTTACTCTTGCGGTGCTTGCTTCCTTAAGAGCCTTGGGAGACTTTGAAGATTTCACTCACAAATACTGCACCAAATGGTGTAATGAATATGGAGAGCATCAAGAGTTGTGTTCTAATGAAGAGGTGAGATGGAGATCACAAAGCTCATCCTCTTCATCTCAATCAGAAATTATGGTTGTCGATTCTAGATGAAGAAGCCAATCAAGGGGTTCAAAGCCGAGAGATAAGAGCAGAAGAAGATCAAACAAGTATGCAAATGTAGTGTGCCATTATTGCAAAAATAAAGGAGACATCAAGATGTTCTGCAAGCTTTCAAAAAGGACCGAGAAAATAACAAAGGCAAAGAAGTAAGAAAAGAAGACATGAATGATGATGATCTATCAAATGTTATTGATGAGTTCAACATCATTTATGATGATGATTTTATCAATCTCATAACCAACAAAACTATTTAGGTGATTGATAGTGGTGCAACAATCTATCCTATATGTCAAGAGAATTTTTCTCATCTTATACACCAGGAAATTTTGGTGTTGTTAAAATGGAAAATAACATGTTCTACAACATAATTGGCAAATGAGCTATTTATTGGATCATGGAAAATGGCAGAAGGTTGGTGATAAGAGCTGTACACATGTTGTAGACATGCACCTGAATTTGATCTTTATGAGTAGACTTGATGATGAAGTTTTGTGTAGCACCTTCAAGGATGGAAAGTAGAAACTTACCAAAGGCTCTATGGTAGTGGCTCAAGGTTTGAAATATTCCACGTTTTATGTTATGCATGCAAAGATTTCCACTGATGCAATAAATGCAATGGAGAAGGACAATACATCTATATGAATTATGGCACAAGGGACTTGGCCATATGGGTGAAAAAGGGATGACAAAATTAATGGCATAAAAGGTATTACCTGAACTAAGCCAGTTGCATTTGAAAGGTGTGTTGATTGCCTAGCAGGAAAATAGAAGAAGTCGCCTTCATGAGTTTCCCTCATTCTAGGAAGAAAATAGTGTACCGGATTTGATAGCTCAGATCTATGCGGGCCATTGAAAAGGTCACTTGGTAGAGGTCAATATTTTTTGCCCTTCATTGATGATCATTCTTGGAAGACATGGGTGTACATTTTGAAATATAAAGATCAAGTGCTAGATGTTTTCAAGCAATTTCATGCCTCGGTTCAAAGAGAAACTGGAAGAAACTCAAGTGCATTCAGACAAACAATGGTGGAGAGTACATTGGTCCATTTGATATTTATTGTAAAGAGCATGGTATTCAACATCAAATGACACCTTCAAAAACACCATAACTAAACAGATTAGCTAAAAGGATGAATATGACTTTGATGGAAAGAGTTAGATGCCTACTCTCATATTCAAAGTTGCCTAAGATTTTCTAGGGTGAAGCTTTACTAACAGCAATGCATGTTTTAAATGTTTCACCTTGTGTTCCTCTGAGGATGAAGCTCTAGAAAAGATATGGTTAGGAAACAATATTTCCTATCATCATCTTAGGGTGTTTGGGTGTAAATCCTTTGTGCATGTACCTAAGGATGAAAGATCAAAACTTGATATCAAGACAAGACAATGTATATTCATAGGCTAAGGCCAAGATCAATTTGGCTATAGATTTTATGATCTCATTGAGAAGAAACTACGAAGGAGTTGTGATGCTGTATTTGTCGAAGAATAGACCATCAACGATATTGGTGAGATCTAGCAAAATGATCTTAAATTCGATGATAGCTTTATTGACTTAGAGTTAATTCCTTCGACATTGACGCCAAGACAAGTTGAAGATGAAATTCATGAAGATCAACATGATGGGGATGATGCTCATGTTGAAGTTGAACCATATCCTGGTGACGTTCAAGTTCAATCACCAATTATTGTAGCTTCTCCAATAGCACTGAGGAGATCTAGAATAAGTAGACAAACCTTCTACTAGATATCCTAGTGGCTAGTATATATTATTAACTAGTAAAGGACAACCTAAAAGCTTTGAATTAAGAAGCAATGGATGATGATCACAAGCAAAAATGGATCGAGGCCATAAAAGACGAGATGAAGTCCTTGCATGAGAACAAGACTTTTGAGCTGGTGAATTTACCAAAAGGTAAGAGAGCTTTGAAAAATAGGTGGGTGTTTAGGATCAAGCATGGAGAACATAATCTCCATCCAAGATTCAAAGTTAAACTAGTTGTTAAGGGATACAATCAAAGAAAAGGTATTGATTTTGATTAAATTTTTTCACTAGTTGTGAAGATGACATGCACTTGGATAGTTTTGGGACTAGTAGTCCTGACTTGAAAGTTGAGCAAATGGATGTGAAGATTGCCTTTCTTCATCGTGATTTAGAAGAAGAAATTTACATGGAGCAACCAAAGGGTTTTGAAGAGAAAAAAAAAGAAGAATGTGCCTATAAGCTAAGGAAAAGTTTTTATGGCTTAAAACAAGCACCTCCACAATGGTATAAGAAGTTTGAGTTTATTATAGGGGAGTAAGGCTACAAAAAGACTACTTTAGACCATTGTGTTTTTAGGAGAAATTCTCTAATGATGATTTTATTATTCTCTTGCTTTATGTTGATGACATATTAATTGCTAGTAAAAAGGTATCCATTAACGACCTAAAGAGCAGTTAATCAAGTCTTTTTCCGTGAAAGACTTGGGAGCAGGAAAGTAGATCCTTGGTATGAGTATACTCAAAGACAAGAATTGGAAGAAGAAATGGCATGGAAAAGGCTAAAGTTGTTAGTTGTCCACTTGCCAATCACTTTAGGTTGAGTTCAAAACAAAGCCCTTCCACAAATGAAGAGAAGGAAGAAATGGACAAGGTGCTACATGCTTTAGCAGTTGGAAGCTTGATGTATGCCATAGTATGTACACAACTTGATATAGCGCACTCAATTGGAGTGGTGAGTCCTTCTTTCAAATCCAAGAAAAATCCTAGGCTTAGTTAAATGGATTCTCAGATATCTTCGTAGAACTTCCAAAATGTGTCTAAGTTTTGGAAATGCCAATCATGTGTTAATTGGCTACACAGATGCTGTGACATCCTTCCAAGTACAACATCATCATTCTTTAAGCCATGATATCAGACTTGGGAGTTGTTACTTATAAATTAGTGGATCTTGCTTAAGTATCTATAGCATATACAATTGAGTCATGCAGTAACTATGTCGTAGTTCAACTTAAATATATATAAAAGGAAAATAGACTAGTAATCAAAGAAATACATGTTTGAATACATGAAAAAGCTTTTGTATGAGCCTTAATATATATATATATATATATATATATATCTGTCTTCTTAAACATTCATCTAAAGAAAAAAAAAACTAAAAGTAGTCTTCAACCATCGAGCTATTCTGAATCAAGCACTTTGGCATGAGGCTTCATTATTTTCATAACCTATGTGGAAACAACATGGGAACACACAAACATATGGGGTGAAAATTATGAAATTCTCAGGAGGTATTGCAAATACACAATAATCAATTTCGTCGTCATCATCCCAACCACTTCAGTTTATTAAAAAAATGTGATCATGCATTACATAACAAAGATTCAATTTAAAGTTCAAAATCATCTTTCGAAGTAGGTTTTTTTTAGCATTCAATCACTTAATTTACATATATCATAATGCTCAAGCTCATAACAAATCATCATTGGCAACTAATTCAGAATAATATGAGTATACATATAATAAATGCAATGACTTTCTTCACTTTCTTAATTAACTTCATTTACTTTCCTTTACTTTGGTATTTTCTCAACTTCACGTGCCCTTGATATGTCAAAGGAGATCTCATTTTTACATGCCCTTGACATAAGTGGTCTTGTCTACTCTAGGGTAATAGACTATTTATCATCACTGAGCTTATTCCTATACATAATTATCGGATTTACTTTCTCCAACTCTCACACAATACTATTCCTAACTAGGTTTACTTTCCCTAACAAAGTGTTAAATGGGATCTCTTATTCATTCTGAAATACTTTAACAATTCATGTTTCATGCTCCATGTTATATGCACAAGCATCATAATCATATATGCATAGCATCAATAATTAAATTACATAGTGTACCATACATAAAGTCATTAGCATATTACTCATAATCACAATTCTAGTTCATATAACAGTTGTACAGAATTTTAGTCCCAAAGAAAATTCTAGTTAAATTACTAAACATCATAAATCCAGAGTGAAATAATTTTCAGAGATAATTTAATATATCTATGAGATCCTGTAAAAATTTAGAGTAAAATAAGGTTTCTAACTATATTAACAAATTTATACAAATTCGGTGGAGTAACCACCTAATTTCAGCCCACAGTCTAGAATTACCAATTTTATTACTATAGCAAATGAACTCAATAAATTCTGTAAAAATTCAGGGTTGGACCTCAAAGTGTCTACAACAAATTGTAAAAATTTAAAGACAAAACTCGATTATTTGATATAGTAATAAAGTTAGACAAATTCAAAGTTTTAGAATTGGCAGCTCATACAACAACCTTGACTTGACTCTTTTTGAATTTTTAAAAATAGTAAAAGTCTTCAAATTAACTCAAAAAAAATCATAGAGTTAGCTTCACTTTATAAAAAATCCAGATCAGAAAAAATCTCTAGGTGTGTTTTAAAAATCAAACAAAATCATTGCTAGACTAAAATCTGATTTTCTAGCACACTAAGTCGAGATGTATTTTGATCAAAGAGCATTCTAGCAACAAGTTCTAACCAAATCATGCATGTTCATCAATATTTAAGCTCTACACTAAGATTACAATCACTATATTACAAGCTCTAAAAAAATTAAATGCACATATCAAAATCACTAAATATATTATATTTATTATCATCACATATTATAAAACTTATTTCAAAATGATATTTTGGGCTAACAATAACAATAGTTACGTTGTCTATCTTTTTCAGTATCTATTCACATTGTACCCCCAAAAAGCGTTTGTTCTGTTCACAAAATAGAAACACCATTGTCTTCTTAACTACGTCTGTTGCTAGTTTACAAGGGATCATAAGTAATTTTGTAAAATCTCAAATTGAGCTTGTGATAAGTGATACATAGATCACATGGTGCTAGAGGTTGAAGCAAATGCGGATGAAAAAACAATGAGGAAAAAAGATTTTGTAAGCTACGTCAACTACTAATTTTCGATTCGATTGCACAACACAACCGGAAGATATCTGGCTTTCGTCTCTCAAGATTGAGCAGTGTTTGGTAAATTACAAACTGTTACAGCTAGGAAAGATATCGTGTTCATATACTAAAGGGGAACAAAGAGAGGGAAGGTTGATATCAATCACTTGCAATCACGTTTTAGCTAGAGACTCCTATAGATGAGCAGTTTCGTATGCATCTTCCCATATTTTGGCTTGAGAAGCCGTTGCTTTTTGCATTTGTTCAATTTTAACCGAAATTTTTTGGCCTGCATGTTGTTTGGTAAACCAGCAACTGGGAAAGCTATTAAGGTCAGACCAGCAGTAAGGGACTTGGAAAGTACAAATGAGATCATCAATGATGTGTCCAGAAAATATAGGTAATGGAGGAAGAAATAATACATATAGGTATATTGCCGTGAAAATTCTGTTAGCTAAGATTAATGAATAGTTAACTTTCATATTTACTACTTAAAAAGTTATACGAATATATGGAACAATATGATTGGATTACAGTGTAAAATATTTTAATACTGACAGTGCATCAAAATTAAACAATATTTTAATTCATTTTTTAGTAATTTATTTAATTAATGATATCTAATTTTCAAAAAATATTTCTTACTGAGTGTATTTTTTATTTGTTCAATTTTTTAAATAATATTTTAAAATATTTCCGTATTATATCTTCTAATTTTATTTAGATTTTAATTTTAACATAATATATATCCACAAATATATATTTTTTTATGGAAAATAAAAATTTATTTAACATCAAGAATTCAAAGACAAAACATCCCAAATACAATTTGGTATATTATTATACCAAATACAAATATTTCTTTTTTTATATTTTTATTCATATTGATTTTTAAAGATTACATACGAATATTCTTTTGAAATTCTATGAAAATATAACCAATTTCAATTATTATTAATTATTTTTAATCTTACAACACTCCAAAAAGAAAATCACCTTAACAGAGATAAAGACAAAAATAGAATTTTTGTGGGTGTGTTTTTTTATTTTGATTAAATTTCCTTTAAATACTATACAAATAAATTTTATATTAAAATTTAAATTTTATTTTTCTATATTTTCTCATTATTTCAATTTTAAAATTATGATCTATAATTTTAAAAGTGATTTATTCAGTTAATCTTTAGTTTCAGATTTTCTTCTTATATGTAGTTAATCAATTTTTCATATAAATTACCTTTAATTTTGAAAAGAATTCAATTCATTAACGAAATTTATATTAAAATACAATTGATGTGTACATTTTGAAAATAGAGGAGATAATTATGTAATAAAGATGTCTATTAAAAGAAAAATGTCTAATTTACTCATTATTTATTCTATATTAATTAATCGATGTATTTAAAAATAAAATTATAAAATATAATAATTTATTATTTCATAAAATAAAATGTCAAATAAATTTGTATAGCTTTAAACTAATGATAATTTTAAATATTATTCTTTTCTACAACGCACGGGTACAGTATAGTTATATATGTTATGTGGCTTCGGGATTTGAAGTATTTAATAACCATTCCCTTGGGCGTAAATGCCTACTGCGCAAACTCAATTAGAATTACGTCCCACTCATTTTTCGATGGTAACAACTTAATAAGAACTTCTATGTAATTTTTGTCATAATGTGAGGTCAAATTTCAAGACATAATAGAGATTAAATATATATTTATTTATATACTCAAAGGATTCTAAAAATTTGGTGGACATATGCCCCCAAGATCTTAGGATATGTTTGGTTTATGTTTTTAGTTTTTTAATTTTTGTGAAGGAAATACTGAAAATTTTGAAAATTATAAATTCTGGTTTTTAGTTTTCATTTCCAATTTTCATTATTTCCTTCACAAATCCTTAAAACTAAAAAGCTTAAAATATAACCTAACTCTCTCCGGTCTCTAATATAAGTCGTATTGGGTTTTTTGTCTGGTTCAAAATATAGATCGTTTCACATTTAAAAAAAGTATTAATTATATTTTTACTTATTTTATCCTAATATTTATGATGAGTGAAAATGAGTGGATGTGAATATGATTATTTCATGAAGCGATAATTTATAATGAGTGATAAATAATATTTTTATTTGTTACTTTTATTCTTTTAAAAGATTAATAAGATTTACTCATCACCTTAGTTCTCATGCATAACCTAAAAAGATTCGTATTATTGGCCAAAGGAGTATGAATGCATCCCTCACATTGCGTTTAAAAGTCTAATGTTAAGAAAAAGAAAACAGAAACTAGGAAAATTTATAAAGGCCACAAACATCAATCTGTTTGATCCCAGCAGAAATAAAACAATATCAAACAATTTCTTAAGTTTGGAAAACAGTAGTAGCAATAAAACGATTTCGTAGTGGGTATCTCATTTAGGAACTTTTGACATCCGAAATCACTAATATTTTGCACTTTTGACATCACATCAAGCATCTGGCCAAGCATCAAAAAGAATCTTCCTCAATGCCAAAAGGGTAATTCTGTAAAGCACAATGTGAAAGTTCTACTACAAATTGTAGCACCACCATCCACCACCTCACTTCATACCAATACAATTGCATATTTTGCACCAACACCACCCATATAGAGAGATTAAAGAAAGATGAGGCCAACAAACAGTGAACCATCAGCCGGTGAGATTAGCATATGGAAGTCTCCAATTCCTTACCTCTTTGGAAGCTTAGCTCTGCTGATGGCTCTGATTTCTGTGGCATTGATGATCCTTGTTTGCTCCCACAGAAAGCAGGCTTCACAGTCATCAGCTGAAGGTGAAGCCTCTAAAGATGAGGAAATGCACAAGAAGATAGAGATTGACAAGGATGAGCCCAAGATACTTGTAATCATGGCAGGGGATGACAAGCCAACCTACATGGCTAAACCAATCACTTCTTCAACCTATTATTGCACCTGTGAAGCTGACCCAACTCCTTCATCAAGCTCAATCAGTGGCCAAATATTAACCAACTGACTAGCTACAAAAAACAATTTTGCTACGGTGCTTCTTCCTTTCCATAACCCAGTGGTTATCCATTAATTTGTCAGCCGATTAATTATGAGTATTTATGTTTTTTTTTTTGTCTCGATAATGCTTTTCAAACTTAACCAATCAACTTACTCTTTTTAACACCGCCTTTGGATGTGTTGAAAAGGATAATATTAAAAAATTAAAATAAGAGATCTATCAACGGCGAAAATGAAATGGTGTCGAAGATTATGTCATATCTATGCATAGCAATGTTCTTTTTATCTTCTAGTGAATAAAAATGGCGTAATATTTATAAATTTATTTTTCTACAAATTATACTTAGTTATACAGAAACTCTATTTTTGAATAATTATCCAGTTAAATGCTCATTGAAATTGGGGAAATAATTGAAAAAACAACAATATTTGAAAACAAAATTAAGAGTAGTTTACTAAATTCTCCTTTTTCCACTAATTTCTCTCTTCATATTCATTAATAAATCAATAGTATTTAATAGAGTATTATCGAGGATAGTGAATAAGAATTCAAAGTTGCGGAACAGAGGTCACATGACAGCTTAGTAGCTTACACATGTGTAATATGCAAGCTATTTTTCATGCTAGAAAATAATAAATAATTTCTCATACAAAAAGCCACTACGAAACACCCTTAATTTTTGGAGAGAGAGATGCACTCTCACTGAATCTTCTAGCAACTTCATTAAACACTATAGATGCAACTAGTATTAAATTATTAATTTAGGCTTCTTCATCAAAACAAACTTCAGTTGGTTGTGATGGTGTATCAAAACAATCAAGAAGAGGGGTTGAATTAAACGTTCCTTTAAAAAAATTTCTACACACAAAGTCCAAATGTTTAGTCAAATATCTCCTGTCAATTTAGGAGATTTTCTCATCAATTGCAATAATAAGGCTTAATGATTGAGGTAAACTAAATTTGATATGAATGATGATATATAAACCTAAATCAAAAGTTGTTTTCTTATTGAGTTAAGATAAGAATGTCCACAAAACACTTTTTAACAAAGCCTTTTAAAACCTCTCTTTAACAAAGCCTTTTAAAACCTTAGTAAAACTTGTGTTTTGTACCTAGACGTGGTTGAAAACAAAAACTATGATGCAAACCTTCTGATATGAAATTGTTCAATTAAAACATTATATTTCAAGTTCTTTAAAACAAATGTTCAGCGATATTCTAGAAGTATAATATGAGAGGAAAGGATAGAAGAGCTGAAGACCAATATTTTATATCTGGTTCGGTTTCAAACTTAGAACCTACATCCAATCCCACCCTCCAGGTGAGTGTATCCACTATACACTTTTACAACCAGGACAAACATTGAGTATTATTTACCAAACATTTCCAAGCTCAACCCAAGTAATCTATTCAATGAGCATCTCCAAGTTCAATCCAAGTAGTATTTTCGATGAACCTCTCCAAGTTCAACCAACTAGCTTTTCTTTCACAAGACAAAGCAGTTTGAATGAATTCTGTTGTTTTTCTCTCAAAAGAAAAATATAACACTCAGGACAACACTTTGAACACTTTAGAACAATAGGATTAAACATTTTGCAACTGAGAAGAGAAAAATTGCATTTGAGGATTTCGAATTTGATAGGAGTATAGCTTTTGTTTCTCTTTCTTCCCTCTTCATTGAATGCTGCTCCAAGATCACCTTTTATAAGAGAATGGGAATTTTTAAATGTTTGATGCTTGGAGAGATGAAGATCAGCTCCTCTGGATGAAGTAGTTTGTGATGAAAGAGGCGTTTTAGCTTTTCCTCCTTTGTGTTATGCAGTCCAAAACATCACAGCAAAAGGAAATATACGTTGAGCACTTGGGAAGGGTTCTTTGACTATTTGTTTTTGAACCTTTTTGGTAACACAACAACACACATGGTTTGTTTAGTTCAACAAGCAATCCTTTGTGTACCTATGTTTGCCAATTTTAGTAACAACTTTCCAACTCTTGGCTTCCATGTTCTGCTTCTAACACAAATTGCTAATGTGCCAGCTTGTGTTGATTTGCTCAAAATCAAAAACTATTAACATAAGTCAATCTTCTAAAATATGGTTGAAATGCTCAATACACTCATTAGAAAATTCAGCAAGAGTTAATCAATTTAAGCATATTAAAATAATATAATCACACAAAGTGTTATGTCGTCGTATTAGGATACATAAACCAACAAGTTATACAGCAAATGAAAAGTGCAACGGCAGCCAATGAGCATGTCCCCATATTTCCCAAAAAATAAAAGGAGGTACTTTAGGAAAGTTTATCGGGAAATTAAGGATATGCTTTGATTAGCTGCCAACTCCTATACAGGATACAGCTGATAAATCAAGGAAAGAGACAAGAAACTAACACTAGAGAATGTAAGCATCAATACAAATGTAAGAAATGGAGAAATAGATCAAGAAGCCAAGAAAATCTCATTAAGAGAACTGGAAAGTCTAAAACATGATCCTTTTAGCATGAGTATATAATACTAGTACTGAATTTCCAAGATTTGTAAAGTGTAATGAATTTTCATTTAAATGATTAAATTTGGTATCAAAAGATTAAAAAAATAGGCTGCCTTGTGATTTACCTACCTTACGTATCATCCCATATAGTCAAGTAGGAAGAAATGAAACAATGATTGAACTAATCCTTCGTCCCAAAATGCTTACATAAGTTAATATGGTGAGAACAAACCAACCTAGACTAGGAAGATATGATTGCAATTTAAACCACTAGAATTCAAAGAAAATAAAAAATGAAAATAGTAAGGAGTTATCATTCTGAAGCCTAAAACTACTTTTCCAATCTTTTGAATCTAAGAGTTTACTATAATGTGGTACATGGATAGACCCAAGATACAAATAGTTGATTTATGAGTTAAAATTATGATTTATTGAAACTGGCCGATGACCAGTTCAGTCGAGCTCATTTTTCATATTTGAATCTCCATATATCAGAGTGTATATCAGCTAATGATTGAAGTGTGCTTTTCCATTTCAAGTTTTCCCAGAGTAAGAAAAGACTAGCAATCAAGAATACCTGAATAAGCAGTGCACCACCTTCTGAAAATGGATATTTGTGATCTAGAGAATGTTTTGAGATCAGCCAAGTGAGTCTTCCCAATTTCATTGGATAAAGCAGAGGTTTCGGATAAGTTTCTTTTCCCCCGTGATCAACTGTCAACACTCAATCTTCAAATCAGCTACAACCATAAATTGAAAATTTCATCAAAACTTAAGATTAAGGAAACAAAAGTAGAGAAGAGTATAAAAAAAAATTGCAATTGCAGATTTTTCCTTCTATATTTTACATTTATGAAGCACGGAGAACTTGAAATATAATTTCAAATTATAAATAGGAATAGGAATGATATGAAACTAACTATTGTGGTTTATTGGTAATTCTGGTAAGACACTGGTATTAGCTGGTGGCTACAAGTTTGACTGTTTTCAGTAATATGCTTAAAGTGCATAAAACTAGAGTGTGACCATTGTATCCAAAAAAAAATAAAGCATGAAGAAAATTTTCCGACGGACAATAGGAACAAAAATTAATGTAGGTGTTGTAAAAGGATCTTAGGGACAAGCACATGAGCTTCCTCTTTTGACATTGCAAAGAATCTGAAACCTTATTTTCTCATAATATATCCTCCCTAAGCACATAAAGTACTTCTTTGCTTTAGAAACTACTTTAGAAAGCTAAGATGTGTTCAGAATGCAAATTGATGGGTTCAGAAAGTGGTGAATTTCAAAATATGGGTTCAGAGAAGGTTGAAGATCTCAGAAGATAGGTTCAGAAAGTATTGTATCTCAAAGGTTCAGAGACTCTTCAAGAAAATGTTTTAGTTTCTGAAAGCTCAAAAACTTGTGTTTAGAAAGTATCTTTTTAACTTTCTGACATGCATTTAATGGCGAGAACGGTTTTCTTTTCAATCTTTTTACCTTCACCCCACGTTTTGATAGTTATCCACTTACTCACCCTTTTACCAAAAAAAATTCCTCATGCCTCTATAACTTCCTCACAAACACCGTTCATCTTCATCTCCACAAACCTTTAACTATCTCAACTTTCTTCTCCAAACCAAAACCCTCATTTCCATTTTTTTTTTCTTTTTCTACCTCTCCAAAAAACCATGATTGAAGGAAAACCCCTATTGTTTTCATGCAAGCAAGCTAGTATCCATATGTATGATAATCCTTAGATGTATAATTCTACATTGAGAACTTCTCTAAGAGAAAAGTTGCTCCAGGAAAGACTCTGAGATCAGAACTTCTTGATCAAGTCCCCATTATGAAAGAAGTCTTTTCCTTTCAAGGATGAGAGGTTTTTCTAGCAATCACAGAAAGAGTTTTTCCAAGGATGGTCACTATGCTTTATTATCAGTTGGATGGGTCTACAAAAACTCAAATTTCTTCAGTGATTAGAGGGTATGGCTTGGACATTACCCTCCCTAGATTGGCAAAATCATCAATGCTACCTCTGATGATATCTTCTGTGTGCCTTCGATGGATGGACACATGAAATTAGAGTCAATGAAGATGATATCTCTAGATACCTAACTGACTCCATTGTTCATAAGCTTAGAGAAATTATTACTGACATGCTAAATTCAAAGGCTAGAATAGTATTTTCCATAATCCATTGTATGCATATATGTCTTTGTGCCTTATTCTGTTTTGAGGCCAAGCTCTATTGTATTTCTAGCTATACAACATGGTTCAAAGATATATCATATGAAATTTAAGTAAATAATCTCATATAGTGGTAGTATATGTTCTTGATATTCAAGAACCAAGTTGAAAATTGTGAAATATGTTTAATTTATATAATAATAAAAATAAAATAAAATTTTTGTTCAGTGTGTTCTTTCATTTAATTTGGATGTGACATTGTGTTTATCGTGAGAAATGTTTTACTTTTATATAAGGGAGGTATTCGCTTTACATATACTTGAAGGTAGAAGGTGATTTAAGCAAGTTGTCATAATCAGTAAAATAAATTAATATCAAATGTCGATTAGGGATAAGAATTGATTTCACTCACAAAATGTATTTGATAATCAACAATAATTTTCTTGGTAATAGAAAAAAAAAACTGGCAATAAAAAATAAATAAAAGATTTTTTTTTTTTGGTACAAAAGCATTAAGGCTAGGAGTTCTTCTTAGGAAGAATACGAGAGGAAGAAAGGCAAGGGTAGAACACAAAACCACCAACTCAAAGATGCAGAAAATAACCATAATCACTAGATTATAGACAAAATTGCAAATAAAAGATGATTCTTACTCTTTATAGAAACATTTTTTTGTTAAGACAAATTACAACAACCTCCCTTGTGGTCTATTGAAACTACACTTACCCCCTCAACATTTTAAAATTACATCCCCCTCCCTCCCCTCAAACGGTGTGAACCACTGTCACCCATCCATATGCAATGACCAATTTATCCTAAACCCTTACCTCCATTATTTCAAAAAGAGCTTAACATCAAGAGTCCCCATGACGCCGAGAGTGGTAGTCAGGCCGCGGCCGCGGCCGTTGGGATGGGGACGTCGACGATGCCCCTCGAGGTAGGTCATCTTGCGGAGTGGCAAGCGTAGACGGGACCTCGAGGTCGACTATGCGATGCTAGCTCCTAGTGGGACTTTCCTGAATGAGCTTGTTGATCTCATTGTTGAGGTCACACATTGCTCGCGAGGGCCTCGTTCTAGATCTCGTGATCTTGCGGCTATCGTGCATGATCTATTGGCGCCACTTGTCGGCCTCGAGAAGTTGCGACACTCTAATGCAAGGAAGGGCGCCGCTCTTTCGGGCTATTCTTCTCCTCCGCCTTCAGGTTTATGAACCAGCTCATCATCGACTACACCTTCTCTTTGTTACGAGCCCTCTTCTTCCTCTTGTTTCCTTATTTGCTAAGCTTCTTCTTTTGTCACAGAAAAGGAGCCTAATAATCCCTTCCTTTTGTCTCATGAGGTTACAATCCATGTAATAAAAACCAGCTTTGAATTTGGGAAACCCTTAATTGGTCTTGAAACCGGTTGAGCGTTGTTTGGATTGGCTCATTGGACCCGGTCGACTTGGCCGGTTTTGTATCAAAACCGATGACTCCGGTTGGCCATTAAATCTGTTGTTTTTTTTTTTTTTTGGTCAGTTTTTTTTTTTTGTTTTTTTTGTTAAATGATGTTATTTTTTAAAACCTTAAAAAAAATTCTAATCTCATTTATAGAAAATGTAGTAACTTTGTTTGTATTGTCATGATTTGTGAGTTTGTGATATAAAACTCCTGAGTTTACTTATATAATTATGTTTTGAATTTGTCAATTGTGATTTGTGATTATGAAATGTGAATAATATTTAGGAATTTCTGTTATTTATTTATGTTTTTGTATTTAGAACTCTTAAGGAGTGTCAAATTGTTAATTAGCTATCATTTTATTGAATTTTATTCAAACTTTTATATATTTTTTTATATTTTTTGTATAAATCCGGTTAACCTCTTTGTGACCCAGTTAATCAGTGCAGTGACTTGGACCTTGATTCAGTCGATCATTCAATTCTGATAACTATGGTTACAATGTTTCGCTATCACTTATTTTTCGCTTTAAACATAAAAAGTTTAAATTTTTTATTTTACTAATTGGATATGAGAGGAATGGCAGGAACAGGTAATTTGGTTGTTTCAATTTTTACAATGTAACTAATACTTTGTGTTCAATACTTCAATTACAGTTTTGTATTGTATATTTTGAAATTTGGGTCATGTGAAGAATAACTTTGTCGTGTTGTATTGAGATGCCACTGAAATTGAAGGCCAAGAACCAAGGTCATTCTTTGATTTGGTGGGAAATGCAACATTGCTCTAGATTGCACTTGAGTTGTTCTTTGTTAGTTCGTTATTGGGAGTTTTTAGAATCTGTTTGGTTTCATTTTTCAGTTTTTAATTTTTATTTTTAGTTTTTAATTTTTTAAATTTTGTAAAGGAAATACTGAAAATTCTAAAAATTACAAAATTCAGTTTTCAATTTTTATTTTCAATTTTTAGTATTTTCTTTACAAAATCCTAAAAGTTGAAAACTAAAAATGAAAACTTAAAACTAAAAACTAAAACTAAACATGCCCTAAGATTTTTGGTTTGAATGGGAACCATAATTATTGGGTTGAAGAATTTAGATGCAAATTGCAGAATATGCTTGGGAACAAGTCAGTTGATGAGCTGATGGTGGCTAGGAATAAGGATTTTGATAGGATGACTAACTGGATGAGAAGGGGAGCAAGATTGCAGAGAAGAAGAAGAATAAATATGAAGGGAGTTGGACAAATAATAATAAAGAGCAAACAAGGAATTACACATGTGATTTTAAGATTTTTTTTCAAACAAAAAGACGTGTATCTCACTTGCAACTAACAGACTGGCGTCAGTTTACTGCAAGGGATGTTTCTGTTTTGTCATTAAATAAAGGAGGGAAGTAAGTGTAATTTTAAAATTTAGGGACAGAAAGTGTAATTTCAATAGATCTCAAGAGAGGTTGTTGGAATTTACCTTTTTTGTTATTGATTGTAAATCATATAATGAATTTAGGGGCTGTTATCAAAATTAACTTGAAAATTAAACAAAACAATGTAGTCATTTTAACAAATCAAGACATGGTTGAGTTGAATTGTAAAATAATAAAATTCACACGAAGAATCATAATGATATAAGTGAAAATTGAAATATCAAAGTAATTTATAGAAAATATTTGAAAATGTTAATTCAATCGGTATGTTCTAGCTATTTAACACACCTTAATTTATTTTCATATTTAGCTTATAATAATTTTATTAAGTTTGATAATTTACATAACGTTCACATGCTTTTCTATTTTTTATTTTTTTCTATTTTGCAGCGTTGATATCATCTTGATAATTAAAACTGCCGAAGGAAAAACTAAATGATTGAAAACACCAATAATTATACAAATACTATCATTTTGTGTATTATTGATTTTTCTAATTAAATTTAGAGTTGATGATTATTACAATAATATTATTCTCGAAATTCAATTTTCTATTAATATTTATATTATTTAATTTATTATTTCTTCTTCAATGTTGCTAAAAATTTAAATTCTATTTTTTTGCAACTAAATCCCTTGTTATTTTAAATTATGTTGGAGTACCACTATGTGGCTCATACACTTTCAGTTTGAAAGTTTAAAAAATTGTTTTTACACAATACAAGGAATTGATGTCAATACAAGTGGGATAGAATTAAAAACAATAATCAATATTCTAATGACACATTATTTTACATTTGTTTGTACAACTATTTTTTTTATAATATTGAGTATTTTCCATTATATACCCGTGTATCACACGGGTTTCAATACTAGTATTTTATTAAAGAGCAATAATTCTTATTCTTATTTTGGCAAACATAATTTGTCTTGAATAAAAAATATTCAATTCTGTTTTGAATTCCATTTTTCTTTTTTCGTGATTCATGTTACTGTTGGGCACTTATTTCCTTCCTTCTTGAATATATTTGAATGTTTTAGTATTAGGTTAGACACTTAATTCCTTTTCTTTTTTATGCTTGAAAATAATTCATATATATTTTAGGATAATTTATATTAACCTCCTTGAGATTTAGTGTAATTATATTCATCACCCTTCTATTTTACAAAACTATCACTGACCTCCCTTGTGGTTCACTAAAACTACACTAACCTCCCCTAAATATTAGTTCGTTAATTTAAGTGATAAAGAAGATAATATGGAATATACACATAATTATTAATGTAAAAATTATAATATTTTGATAATATTTAACACATCAGTTGAATCAAATACATTTTTATCACATGAAAAAAGAGTATAATTATAACTTATGATAAAAAAAGGTATTCTAGTTAATATATATCACAAATATTGCTAAAATATTATAATTTTATCATTAATAATTATGTATATATCATACATTATCTTTTTTTGTCACTTAAATTAATGAACTAGTATATACAGGAGAGTTCAATATAATTTTAGTGAATCTAGGTAAGGTTAATGATAATTTTGTAAAATAAAGGATGTGAGTGTAATTACACTAAATCTTAAGGGAGATTAGTGTAATTTTCTCTAAATTTTATACAAATGCATCTGTTTTTTGGATAAAAAAATTAAATGCACATATCAAAATCACTAAATATATTATATTTATTATCATCACATATTATAAAACTTATTTCAAAATGATATTTTGGGCTAACAATAACTATAGTTACGTTGTCTATATTTTTCAGTATCTATTCACATTGTACCCACAAAAAGCGTTTGTTCTGTTCACAAAATAGAAACACCATTGTCTTCTTAACTACGTCTGTTCGTAGTTTACAAGGGATCATAAGTAATTTTGTAAAATCTCAAATTGAGCTTGTGATAAGTGATACATAGATCACATGGTGCTAGAGGTTGAAGCAAATGCGGATGAAAAAACAATGATGAAAAAGGATTTTGTAAGCTACGTCAACTACTAATTTTCGATTCGATTGCACAACACAAGCGAAAGATACCTGGCTTTCGTCTCTCAAGATTGAGCAGTGTTTGGTAAATTACAAACTGTTACAGTTAGGAAAGATATCGTGTTCATATACTAAAGGGGAACAAAGAGAGGAAAGGTTGATATCTATCACTTGCAATCACGTTTTAGCTAGAGACTCCTATAGATGAGCAGTTTCGCATGCTTCTTCCCATATTTTGGCTTGAGAAGCCGTTGCTTTTTGCGTTTGATCAATTTTGACCGAAATTTTTTGGCCTGCATGTTGTTTGGTAAACCAGCAACTAGGAAAGCTATTAAGGTCGGACCAGCAGCAAGGGACTTGGAAAGTACAAATGAGATCATCAATGATGTGTCCAGAAAATATAGGTAATGGAGGAAGAAATAATACATATAGGTATATTGACGTGAAAATTCTGTTAGCTAAGTTTAATGAATACTTAACTTTCAAATTTACTACTTGAAAAATCATGCAAATATATAAAACAATATGATTGGATGACAATGTAAAATATTTTTATATTAAAGTGCATCAAAATTAAACACTATTTTTAATTCCTTTTTTAGTAATTTATTTAATTAATGATATCTACTTTTTAAAAAACATTTCTTACTGAGTGTATTTTTTATTTGTTCAATTTTTTAAATAATATTTTAAAATATTTCCGTATTATATCTTCTAATTTTATTTAGATTTTAATTTTAACATAATATATATCCACCAATATATATTTTTTATGGAAAATAAGAATTTATTTAACATCAAGAATTAAAAGACAAAACATCCCAAATACAATTTGGTATATTATTATACCAAATACAAATATTTATTTTTTATATTTTTATTGATATTATTTTTAAATATTACATACGAATATTCTTTTTGAAATTATATGAAAATATAACCAATTTCAATTATTATTAATCATTTTTAATCTTACAACACTCCAAAAAGAAAATCACCTTAAAAGAGATAAAGACAAAAATAGAATTTTTGTGGGTGTGTTTTTTATTTTGATTAAATTTCCTTTAAATACTATACAAATATATTTTATATTAAAATTTAAATTTTATTTTTCTATATTTTCTCATTATTTCAATTTTAAAATTATGATCTATAATTTTAAAAGTGACTTATTCAGTTAATCTTTAGTTTCAGATTTTCTTCTTATGCGTAGTTAATCAATTTTTCAGAATAAATTACCTTTAATTTTGAAAAAAATTCAATTCATTAACCAAATTTATATTAAAATACAATTGATGTGTACATTTTGAAAATAGAGGAGATAATTATGTAATAAAAATGTCTATTAAAAGGAAAATGTCTAATTTACTCATTATTTATTCTATATTAATTAATTGATATATTTAAAAATAAAATTATAAAAATTAATAATTTATTATTTCATAAAATAAAATGTTAAATAAATTTGTATAGCTTTAAACTAATGATAATTTTAAATATTATTCTTTTCTACAACGCACGGGTATAGTATAGTTGTATATACTATGTGGCTTCGGGATTTGAAGTATTTAATAACCATTCCCTTGGGCGTAAACGCCTACCACGCAAACTCAATTAGAATTACATCCCACTCATTTTTCGATGGTAACAACATAATAAGAACTTCCATGTAATTTTTATCATAATGTGAGGTCAAATTTCAAAACATAATAGAGATTAAATATATATTTATCTATATACCTTTAAAGGATTCTAAAAATTTGGTGGGCGTATGCCCCAATATCTTAGGGTATGTTTGGTTTAAGATTTCTAGTTTTCATTTCATTTTCAGTTTCATTTCTAGTTTTAGGATTTCCTTTATAAATCCTAAAAACAAAAAAACTGAAAATTAAATTAAAAGAACTCTAACTTTTCTCCTCTTAATATAAGTGGTATTGGATTTTTTGTCTAGTTCAAAATATAGATTGTTTTTATATTTTAAAAAAGTATTAATTATATTTTTGTTCATTTTATCTTGATATTTATGATGAGTGAAAATGAGTGGATGTGAGTATGATTATTTTATGGAGAGATAATTTATAATGAGTGATAAATAATATTTTTGTTTTTTACTTTTATTATTTGAAAAGATCAATAAGATCTACTCATCACCTTAGTTCTTATGCATAACCTAAAAAGACTCGTATTATTGACCATCCCTCACATTGCTTTTAAAACTCTAATTAAAAAAAATAGAAACTAGGAAAATTTATAAAGGCGACAAACATCAATCCGTTTGATCTCAGCAGAAATAATACAATATCAAACAATTTCTTATGTCCGGAAAACAGTAGTAGCAATAAAACGATTTCGTGGTGGTTATCTCATTTAGGAACTTTTGACATCCGAAATCACTAATATTTTGCACTTTTGACATCGCATGAAGCATCTGGCCGAGCATAAAAAGAATCTTCCTCAATGCCAATCAAAAGGATAATTCTGTTATTCACAATGTGAAAGTTCTACTATAAATTGCAGCACCACCATCCATCACCTCACTTCATGCCAATACAATTGCATATTTGCACCAACAACAACCATATAGAGAAATTAAAGAAAGATGAGGCCAACAAACAGTGCCCCATCAACCGGTGAGATTAGCATATGGAAGTCTCCAATTCCTTACCTCTTTGGAGGCTTAGCTCTGCTGATGGCTCTGATTTCTGTGGCGTTGATGATCCTTGTTTGCTCCCGCAGAAAGCAGCCTTCACAGTCATCAGCTGAAGGTGAAGCCACTAAACATCAGGAAATGCACAAGAAGATAGAGACTGACAATGAGCCCAAGATACTTGTGATCATGGCTGGGGATGACAAGCCAACCTACATGGCTAAACCAATCACTTCTTTAACTTATTGTTGCACTTGTGAATCTGACCCAACCCCTTCATCAAGCTCAGTCATGGCCAAATGTTAACCAACTGACTAGCTAAAAAACAACAATTTTGCTGTAGTGCTTCTTCCTTTCCATAACCCAGTGGTTATCCCTGAATTTGTCAACTGATTAATTATGAGTATTTATGTTTTTTTTCTTTTTGGTCTCGATAATGCTTTTCAAACTTAACCAATGAACTAACTCTTTTTAACACCACCTTTGGAAGTGTTGAAAACGATAATATTAAAAAAATTAAAATAAGAGAAAAGTTCTATCAACGGTGAAAATGAAATGGCGTGGAAGATTATGTCATATCTATGCATACGAATATTCTTTTTGTTTTGTGATGAACAGAAAATGGCGTAATATTATTATAAATTTATTTTTCTACTAATTTTACTTAGTTATATACAATATCTGTCCTTTAATAATTGCCCAATTAAATGTTCATTGGAATTAAGGAAATAATTGAAAAAATATCAATGTTAGAAAAAAGTTAAAAATAATTTACTAAATCGTCCTTCCTCCACTAATTTCTCTCTCTCATTCACTAATGAGACAATAGTATTTAATAGGGTATTACCGAAAAGATAATTAATACTTTTTAATTTCTGAAATGGACAATTATTCAAGAACGAAGAGAATAACTCATATCTTTTCTATTCTCTAATAAATATACATCTTCACTTATATACATATATTAAGGAAATAATTGGATGAGTTTAAAGTTAAATAAATTTTAATTTATTTTACAATACTATCCTTATCATCTACTCCAACACTCTCATATTTAATTTATCCATTAAATCTCTCTCTCTCTCGTATTTAATGAGGGTATCAAGAGATAAAAATAATTAATATTATCTAAAATTCTTAAAATGATAGATAATAGTAGAAAAATAAAATTTTATAGATGAACATTTATTAGTGAATGAAATGATTAATTGACTTCACCTGGTACTTTCCCCCATATTTATCTTGTGCTTAGATTTAGCATAGGGGTATTTGACTATATGAGTGAAGCATATAAAAATGATCACTACTAGAAATCCATGGATACTGATAAGGTTACAGATGGATCCATACTCATTGGTAACTATCAACGAGGTATTGATGGGTTAACATGTTTTTTTACACATAATTTTTTCATTAAAAAAATAGACAACAACATATTGGTATATCTATCAAGAGTGCTTGGCGCCATTATGCGCCATATGGCACGCACAAAATTCCTAGGGGGTATATCGATGGGTGTATTGAGAGTGGATATTTATTCCATGTTCATCGGAAACCCATCGATATAAGTTATCATGCCACATGGCATGAATGAGATACCAACAGGTTGGTTACGGTATTTTTTATTTTTATTTTTTAGATCTAACATACCAACGAGTATAAATTAAATTATATTTTTTTATTCACATTACCGATAGGATTCTGATAGGTTTTTTCTTAATTTATATTTTTACTTTTTTATTATTAATTACTCAGGTATACTGATGAGTTTTTGAATTTTTGGAATGTTGGCATGCGTCTCTTTGGCTTCCCGTTTTCTATCGGTATACCCATAGGTAATTAGTGACATATGAAATGCACCGTTTCATTAACTAATTAATGATAGGCAAACCCATTGGTAAGCTGCATATTTGGCATTCACAGAGCCCCACTTCCTCCTCGCTCATGCAACTTCTCTCTCTCAGCCAGCCACCTTCCTTGCCGGTGGTCACCGCCTTGAAGCTCCATTTACTAAACTAGGGCCATCATTGCAATCTAGGTACCTTTGTAAGCATTTTGATCAGTTTATTTTTTTTTTATTTAGCTTAGTTTTTCGTTCATTTTCGTTGCCCAAAGTGTTGCTTTTTAATGCATTGGAGAGTGATTGTTGTTGCCATTTTATTAATGTAGGAGTTCTATTAGAGGGAGCATTGACATTGTTGGGTGTGGATCTTTTGGTTTGGTCTGTTTTTCCTATTTTTATTGTGTATTTTTGTTTTTCAATTTTTATAACTATGTGTGTATATTTGTTTTTCAATTTTTATAACTATGTAAAATTAATTGTTAGTTCATTTTTTTTAAGGATTGGATTTGGTTGCATGTTGGGAGCTTTAGATTCTTTGTTTTTGCACTACTTTATAGGTTAATAATGAATTCTTGTTATTTATATGCTTTAATATATATGTAGGATAGAGACTTATGATTTCTAAGATAGAATTGTAGGAAATAGGGATTCTATGACTTGGGGGAAAGGCGTAGAGGTCCTTCCCTAACTTATTTATATTATTTACCATGGAGTTTGTTTGTATTTGCGAGATTGCAAGATTGTAAAGGGATGTGATCTAGAATGTTTTTTTAGGATTATGTGAATTGTATGTAGTTGTTAAGTTGTGTTTGTTTAAATATGTCTGTTATATTGTTGTCATTTAATAATGTCTCTGATTGTTGAATGCATTAATTAATTGATGATAGAAGCTCCTAATTTAGGTGGAGATAGTCGAAATTTTGTGAACTTTTTGTTAGGCAAATAAAATCAAAAGAAATTGACAGTAATTGAATTAAAAACATTGAAAGACAAATAGAATGTGTTTTAAAGTAATAACGTGATGTCTTTACAAAATTGTAGGGTTTAGGCTTACTCACCGCACAATATTTACTTTAAACTGATCATGGATGTATAATAGATTGCATCCTAATAAAGAGGGATTAAACGGAATTATGAGATGGTATTGAAGAATTTATGAGGGTAGTATGTCAAACATAACCCTTTATTGATGAGGCAAAATTTAGGTGTCTATGTAATTAGTGCAAATGTAGAAAGTATTTAGATGATGATACCATAAGGGATCATTTGTATAACTAGGATTCATGCTCAACTTTCGCATGGGGAGAAAGTTAATGCATGAAATCAAGTGGGTATGTTTCAAGGTGGAAGTAATTTAGTGGGGGTCTATGTAGCTAAACATGATGTGGATAATGTGTCATGGGACGACAATCTATCTAGACATCATGAGATGGCTTTTGATGTTGCTGGTCTTGAGTTTGTTGTGCATTATTCTCAGCCTTCAATTGGGGAGCCCAACCAGACATCGTAGATTTGATAGCCCTTAAAGGCTGCAAGTCAACTTTTATGGGAGGATTGTGCACATTTCGAGTTGTCATTAGCAGTTTAAGATGTTGACTATTAAGTTTGAAGATAACCAAAGCCAAAGTTCATTTGATCAGTAGGCTACACTATAGTGAGCTAAATCCGAATCTTGATGTACTTCCAAAAGACTTTTATCAAATTAAAAAATTAGTTTCTAAACTTGGGTTAAAGGAAATAAAGATTGACTTGTTGAAAGGCCTCATGCTTTATTACAAAGTTAGATTAGGACTCTATTAATACAGATTTCCCTAAATAAACAATTTAGCAAACTTTATTCATGTTGGCCTATAGTTGTTATGCCGCATAATCTCCCTCCTAAAATATGCATGAAAGATTCTTACCTATTCTTAACATATATAATCTCTTGCCCTAATATTCAAAAAGATAAGATTGATATGTATCTTCAACCTCTAATTGATGAATTGAGTAAGTTGTGGTGTGAGGGTGTTCTTACTTATGACATTCCAACAAAGCATAATTTCATGATGAGGGTAGTATTAGTGTGGACCATCAATGACTTTTTAGCTTATGGAATATTCTCTAGATGGATGACATAAGGCAAATTAGTATATCTAATTTGCATGGAGGACACTAAGGCATTTACTCTGAAGCATGGAGGAAAGAACTCATGGCTTGATTATCATAGGAGGTTCTTAGATGTTGATCATCCATATAGGTGAAGTAGATATAGCTTTAAAAGTAATTGGGTTGAATATGATGCGTCATTGTTTAGATGTTATGTGTCACGTACCCTTAGGGCACATGCGAGGAGGATGTCGAACTGATTTTGAAATAATAAATAAAATAGGAGTCGCCACCAATTTTAATTTTGGAAAAATTGGAAAACCTTTTTTATTTGTAAACTGGTCTTTTTAAAAGAGATCTTAGGTTCTGAGTTCTGATTATGATTAGGAAAGGGTGGAAACTTAATCCCACTTGCACCCTAATACATCCGTGTAATACGGTTACCCTAGAGCTCATTATGCAAATTTATTTATAATTTCAATAATATTTAATTTTCCCTTAAATAATCACAATTATGTACAAACATAAAATAAAATAAAATAAAATTAGAACAAGGAATAAAAATTAAATGAGAACACAATCTAAAGAAAAATTGATTTTGGCTTGATAGTTGTTTGCTACGACGTATCCTCGGTGCAATGAGGAACTCAAAGCCACGTCGTTCTGGAGAAAATATTTGTGTGTTTGATTGATTTTAATTAAAAGAGAATAAAATGAAAGGTTTGTTAATTGATTTTATTTGTGAAAATAATTTTTATGAAAGAATTAAAACCCACTTTTGCACAGGATTTAGGATAGCGTGAACTTTACAATAAACCCTTACATTCTTGTAAAACTTGAGGATGATAAATCATACATCAACATCACACGTAGTCGCGTGGATTAAAAAAACATTTTTACCTAAAGAGTCTAAAATGATCTAATTCCTTTTTTTTTTAGTAAATTAAAATACTCAAAAATTTATTTTGTATCGAATTAAATAAAATTCTTTTTCATTTTAGACCAAAACAAACCCAAACCCACAAAATAAAGCCCGAAATACCAAAAATATAAAACAAATACTGATCAAACAAATTAAATCCAAACCCAACCAAACTCAAGATCCAACACAAAAAGTAAATAATAAAAATCTAACAATAATAATAATAATAATAATACTACCTTAATTCCCTCCCCCCAACTACCAACATACACACACATAACACAAATAAGAGAAGAGAAGCGAAGTGTATGAGAGAGAAAGTGAGTTAGAGAGAGAGTAAGAGAGATGATCGAGAAGAGAAATCAAGAGGGAGAGTGAGGGCTGAAAGGGGAAGAGAGAACAGAGGCGGCGGTGCGGTGCGAGGATGCAAGGTCGGGGTGGAGCTCACCACCGCGAAGGAGGGACTGTCGGCCGGTGGCTGAGAGGGTGAGCGGCGGCCGCTGAAGGCCGACGTGCGCCTGACGGGCGTGGATTCGCCATGTTGCCGCGAAATCGGGAAGTCGTGAAGGAGACTCATGGTGGGCTGGTTTCGCGCTTGCCTGCGGAGATCAAGCGGGGTGCAGATCCAAGGCCGATCGCGGTGGCTTTGAACTTGGTGACGCCGCCGGGTGGGACCCGCTTCACCCGCGCGAGGCGGAGTGTTTGGCGCCTGCGGCACGTCCGCGGCCGAGGAGGAGCTGCGATCGCCCCGAGCGGCGAACCGCGGTGGTGTTTCCCGAGACAGGAGCGCGGTGCTGGGGCTGGGCCTTGGCGCGGGCTTTGCGTGGAAGGCGGGGCGGAAGGACGCGTCATGGTGGTTCACCCCCTGGAGGTTCCTGGTAAGGAAGAGAAGTGGAATCTCTGTGTTCTTCCTTTCCTTGTTTATTTTTTTGAGTTTGTATTTTGATATTGGGTTTGTTTTGGTTTTGTTGTCCTGATGATGATGATAGGCTGTGATGATTTAGAGGGTGGTTGTAGTTTGGTTTGTGGGTTGTAATGATGATAATGATGATGATAGGTTGTGATGATTTTAGAGGGTGGCTGGCTTGAGAGAATGGGTTGTGAAGGGTGATGGATGAGTTGCTGCGGTAATGGTTGGGTCGTTTTTAAGTGAAGGGAGCGGAGAGTTTTTTTGTTACCGCCCGTTGTGTGTGTCCTCTCCCCTCTTGCAAGTGTTGGATGCATCGTTTTTATAGAAATTGTCTACTTGGTTGGAGAGTGGGGAATGCGTTAGGGTATGGGTTAAAAAGAATCTACAATAAGTGGGGAAGGAATGCCCTGGAATAGAAGAAGTGGGGAAGAGCCCCATGTGATGCAATGAGTAAGGATTCGAGACCCAAGGAAGTGGAGAGGAGCCATGATGATGTCCGCTCCTTGCTACTTTTTTGTTTTTCTATTTTTATTTTTATTTTTATTTTTTAAAACATGTTTGAAAAGAAATTGGGTTCCTTTTTTTCTGATGAAAGAATGGATTGAAAAGACTAAAAACTAGATTGAAAGGAAATAAAATGGGTTATATTTTTTGTTTTGAACCAACAAAGTGTGGCTGTAAAAATAAACAATATGGGCCAAACATACAAATAAAATAAAAATGGGACAAAATATGGTGTTCACAGTTGCCCCTCTTTACTGTTTCTTGCTGAAAAGTATAAAGACTGTGGCTTTAATATTTTACTGTAAGAGACAAGTAAAGATATGAACACATATTTTGTCCAATGATACATGATGCATGTTGATGATGATATGAGATGATAATGAATGCATAGTGACAATGCAAAAAGTTCTTATCGGATGTGATAGAAACCCAATGCACACAGAATGACAATGAATGCATGATAATCATTAATGTATGATTGTTATACCGAATGGATTGCGGTTATGATAATGCAATGATGATGACAATGTTGATGAATGTATGATGAGGATGCATGACAACAATGCAGTGATATAGTGGATGGACCAGAGAATCGATGCATGGTGACAATGCGAAATGATATGGTGAATGATGCTAGATGTTTCATGATGATTATATACTGCTAATGTTAAGTAAAGAATGGAATGCATGATTAAATTTTTTTTTTACTTGTGGGGTAAAGTATTAAAGTATATGAAATGTAAAAGCATGTGAAAGTGAAATCTGCAAATGAAATGTAAAAATCTATGAAAGTAAATGTGAAAACGAAGGAAATGTGAAAGCATTGTAAATGTGAAAGAGAGAAATGTTTGTGAAAGAGGTAAAATGTGAAAGCATTGTAAATGTGAAAGCATTTGAAATTGTGAAAGCATTGTAAATGTGAAAGCATGTGAAATTGTGAAGAGGAAATGTGAAAGCATTTGAAATTGTGAAAGCATTGTAAATGTGAAAGCATGTAAATGTGAAAGCACGTAAAGATTGTGAGAGCATGTAAATGTGAAAGCATGTAAATGTTAAAATAGTAAATGTGAAAGCATGTAATCTGAAAGCATTGTAAATGTGAAAGATGTGAAAAGGTAAATGTGAAAGTAGTAAATGTGAAAAAATGTGAAACCAATAAATTGTGAAAACCGTAAATGTGAAAGCATGTAAATTATGAAAGAGATGATTGTGATTGAGATTGGAGAGCAAATGATCGAGATTGAGAGTGAATGACCGGCATGATTGAAAAGTAATGATGATACTGGAGAAAGTAAAATGATGTGATAATTGTTGAAAAGTGAATGAGGTGATGCTAGGAAAAAGTGAATGATGTGATGAGTATGATAAAAGAAAGTACGTAAAATTAAATGGGTGGTCATGCGACACTTGCTAAAACGTGCAATGATTCATGATGCGGGATAGCAAATACCTGGTGATGATTGAATGATGCGATGATGGCATGATGAATGATATGACTTGCGATAAATGAATGCCCTAACTTGCCCCAGTTGTGTTGTGGAAAATGTTGATGGGATGAGCATGATGAATGTCCTAGATGATTTGATAATCAGAATGTGGATGTTTCAAGAATACACATGATGAATGGTGTGATGATGTGATAAGATAAAGATGAATGATAATAGATAGAGAAATGATGTGTGACATTTACAAGAGGTAATGATTAACAATGTAGGAAAGTGGGTGTCTAGGATGATCAATGATGTAATGATGACATGATGAATGAATTGACTTATGAATACTATGCTTAGATGATGCGACGATGTAAATGATAAATCCCTAACATGATAAGATAACTTTACAAGAAAACAAATTTGCCCCAATTTGCGGCATGAAAATGTTGATGATATAAACATGTGAATGTCCTAAATGATTTGGTAATGAGAAAATGTATGATCTTTGATAAGACATCTTTGCACATTATGAATGATGATGAAATCTATATGATCTAATGCTGAAAATTTGCCCAGTTTAGATGTCCAAGCATCGCTTTCGGGAATCTTTGTTCCATTGAGATGAGCCGATTTGATAATAACTTGTTTTGTGATTTCCTTTATTTTTCTCCTTTTCCCCATTTTTCTTGTTTCCAACTCCCCATTGATTTCGTTTTCAGTTCCTGACCTTATCATGCTTTGGACTTTGCTTCTTTTGTCAATTTTGCCCCAGCTTTTGTATGGAATGACATCTGGTTCTCAATTGAGCAAACCTTTCTCTCTTTCTCTTTCATCTTTCATCTTTCTTTTCTTCTCTCTTTTTTTAAAAAAAAAAATCTTCTCTTTTGGGTTCTGATCAAGCGAACCGTTTGTTTTCTCCTTTTTGTTGGATTTTTCTTTCATTTCCTTTTTCCTTTTGTTTTGTGTTTGCTATACTTCTTGCCAAGACTGTCTTCTTGAGTTTTCAATCGAGTAAGTTCCTTTTGATCTAGACAATGACTGGACTTGACTTGATTTGTTGTTTGATGTCTTGATTATGCATGACGAGGGTTTGATGATGAAGGAAGAGAGGGATAGAGGTGACATAGAAGTTAGAATGAAGGGATTGGATTTGGAAGTGTTTGGCATTTAGAGAGCACAAGGAAGGTCAGAATGAGATGTGAGGGATATGCAATCGGATTTCATTTGATTACTTATTTCATCAATTACTCGGCTACTCTGAATTAGAATTCATGATCAAGATTAAAATCCATTGCTATGCTACAAACATGCATTGGAATTAACTCTTCATTTGAGGATGACACTTGCTTAATCAACAGTCATTTAATTGCCTAAGTTTGACATCATTCATAATCTCCTTTTTTGATTTTGAAGTGACACACCTTTTTCCTATACGCTTTTTAGTTTTTCAATCTAGTTTGCACTTTGCTCTAACTTTTACCTAGACTGTCATTTTGACTTTTCAATCTAGTGAGCTATTTTTTTTTTTTTCGGCTTAACTTTTGCCTGGATTTGTTTTCTTTCTTTTTTGATTTTTTTTTTGAATCCAGCGAGCCTTTTCCTTCATTCTTTATTCTTCTAGTAACCCAATTTTTTTTTTTACAACTTCGCTAGTTTTTTTCCGTTTTTTTTGTTTTTTTTGTTTTTCGCCCGAGATGGATTTTCACAGTGTGTGACTATTCTTAGTTTAAAGCTTACAATTGATGCCAAGTGTAGAAGACAAAATATTTCCTCCCTTTTGGTGCTAGTCACATTTAATGCTTTGCATGTTGCAGCTTTCCTATCAACAATTAAAAAATTGCCCCAGTTGATGATTGAGTTAGAGTGTTTGGGACGATATTTACTCTTTGATTATTGGCCTTGACCTTGTCGCTAAGTCTAGCACTTAACATGTTGTTTGCATAACTTTGGACCCTCATCAAGATCATGATTCTTCATTTTCATTGTAGCACTAGAATTAATTAATGAGTTATCAAAATTATTTGCCAGGGGTGAAGATGTTTGAAAGAAAAATGACTTTGAAAGAATGGAGAAGGGAGGAAGAACATGTGGATAAGAGACGAAAGATAACCCTCATCAAGATCATGATTCTTCATTTTCATTGTAGCACTAGAATCAATTAATGAGTTATCAAAATTATCTAGGAGTGAAGATGTTTGAAAAAAAAAATGACTTTGAAAGAATGGGGAAGGGAGGAAGAACATGTGGATAAGAGACGAAAGATAATGTGTTAGAAGAAACATGCATAATCATTTCATCATTTTTTTAAAAAATTCAGATGCTATTCAAGGCAATAGAAGCGCAATTTATTGCTCAAGTCCAAGTCAAGTCTTATCCTTATTCCTCATGTCTCTTCATCAAAAGGCAAAACTACTTCGCATCTTCCAAAGCTCTTCAACTCTCATCAAGCTTTAAGGCCAGGAATGACTCATTCAAATATGCTCTTCGAGGGTTCCTAATCCCTTCTTTCTTTCTCACTCTCTCAGCCAAGAATCTTGTTTTTATTTCTCTTTCTCTTTTTTTTATTTTTGATTTGCTCGTTACTCTCAAATCAACCTCTGAATCAAATAAAATTTCTCTTGGATGAGCAATGCTTAGAGGCGAAGTGATGCATCTTTTTTTATTTTTTTACAAAATGAAATGTTATCTATATGATGCATGACTTGATGCATATTGGATGATTTTTTTTTCTTTTTTCTTACAAAATGAAATGTTATCTATGTGATGCATGACTGATGCCTATTTGATTTTTCCTTTTTATATGCTATGCCTATTGAATGATTTGGAAAGGATAGATTTTTTTTAGAAAAAGCTTATTGATGCATGCTATCATGTGTAAAAAAAAAAATGCATGATGAAACTAGGGAATGAATATATGAGAGATGATAATGCATGTTCAGATGGTTTTTTTTTTTTTTTAATGCAGTTATGATATGTGCAAAGAAAACATGAATGTCAAATGAGTTTTTTTTTTCTCTTTCTCTTTTTTACATGAACTATGGATGAGACAGAAGATGTATATGATATGTGAAAAGAAAGCATGCATGTCAAATGAAAATTTTTTTTGTTTTTTGTGTAAGTAGATATGTGTGAAAGAAATTGTATGCATGAATGTATGCCCAAATGTTTTTATTTTTTATTTTTTTGAGTTCTATTCATGAAAGAAAATGTATACCTAAGTACATGCCAATTTTTTGACCATGCATGAAAAGAATCTATGAATGCATGAAAATGAATTTCAAATGATTTTTTTTTTTTATGAATGTAGATGTGCATGAATGCTTTCCAATTTATTTTTGTGAACATGTGTGAAAGAAAATGTATGCATGGATGCATGCAGATTTTTATGTGGATTATGTGTAAAAGAAAATGTATGAATGAATGCATATGATATGTTTTATTTATTTTTTATTTTTATTTTTATTATTATTTTTTTGTGAACTATTTGTGAAAAAAATGTATGAATGCATGCCTAAATGTGGACCATACATGAATGTGTGCCATTTTTATGAATGCATAAAAATGAATGTTAAATGATTTTTTTTTGGATGATGTCAATGTGATAAGAATGTGTACATGGATGAGTGATAAGAGTGAGCTATGCATGTTGTGCATGAGTAATGTGAGAAAGGAATATATGTCATGTATGCATGAGATAGAATGTTTGTATGTACAAAAGGCTATATATATATATTTTTTAGGATGTATGCAATGAAAAGTTTTTTTTTTTTGTGCATGTAATGAATAAACCATGAAGAAATTTTTTTTTTATATGCAATGAATGAGTCAAAAAAATTTTTGTTGTTGTTTTTTTTTTTTATGCAATGCATGAGTCATGCGGTATAATTTTCTTTTTATATGTGCAATGAATGATTCACGCCAGATGATTTTGTATGTACTTGAATGGGCATGATAATTTTTCTTTCTTTTTTTCTTTTATATGCAATGAATGATTCACACCAGATGATTTTTGGATGTAATGACTAGTCCATGCAAGATTTTTCTCTTTTTTTATGCAATGATTAAGTCATGCAAAACGATTTTTGTATACAATGAATGGACCATGCAAGATGACTTTTGTATACATGAATGAGCCATGCAAGATGACTTTTGTATACAATGAATGAGCCATACAAGATGGTTTTTGTCTCTTTCTCATGCAATGCATGAGTCATGCATGAAAATTTTTTCTTCTTTTTTTTTTCTTTGCATACAATGAAATGATTTTTTTTGTGCATGTAATGAATGAACCATGCAAAGATTTTTTTTTTTTATAGCATTGGATTAGTCATGCAAGATTTTTATTTTTTATTTTTATTTTATGTAATGCATGAGTCACACTAGATGATTTTTGTACAAAATGAATGGGTCATGCAAGATTTTTTTTTAATGGGAAAAATGTATGCATGCTACATAAATTATCTGGATGAAAAAATACGAACATATGGAAATGATGACTACCTCACTTTCTCGTTTTTGCTCATGCATGAATGCACGTAATTAAAAAGTGTAAATTTTTTATGCATGTCATGTCTATTGAATAATTTGAGACAAAAGAATTTTTGTGTTTTGGATGCTATGATGCAAACTAAAGAAGAAATTATGCATTTTTTAATGAATGCTTGGAATTATGTTTGTCATTTTTTTGGCATATCACAAATGTTTGCAAATGTATGGATATGGGTGAAGGATTTTTGAAAAATGCATGCCATGAGTGTTTGAAAAGGAAGAAAATGCGTGTTCATTGATTTTTTCAAACTTAAAAATGTATGCTATGTCATGAATGCGATGAATGATTTTTTTTTTTTTAAGAAAGATGCATGCTATGCATGCAACACACTATTTTTTTTATTTTTTGAATGAATGAAAAGAAATGTCAAATAGTTTTTTTTTTCTTTTTTGTGTGGATGATGTCAATGTAGTGTATGCATGAGTTATGTCAGAAAGTAATATATGCTATATATACATGACACAGAATGTATGCGAAATGAGATTTTTGGGAAAATGTATACATGTACGTTGGAGACATAATGAATAAGTCATGCATTAATTTTTTGTTGGAATGCATGCAATGGAATGATTTTTTTTTTGACACTATGCATGACATTTCTATCCTAAAGATGGGGGTTATGCATGTTATGAATGCATAGGAAGAATGCGTGTCTAAGATTTTTTATGCCCTTATGAATGATTATGAATGAAATGTTTATAAAAAGACTTTTTATTTTATTTTTTTTTTAGAGAAAGGAAGAAAGTGCATGCATGTATGTTGAGATATATACAATGAATGAGTGAAAATAGAATCCAAATGCCCCTCTGTGTCCTAAAAAGGTGAGGCCTAAAGGTGAGTGTTCAGTCACTAGATTCATTCTATCAGTGCTTTTTGGATTGGTTTATACTTCTAAAAGGCCAGAAAATCCCAGATTACCCTATCTATGAGATAGGGACCTAGCTCATAAAAGGATCACAGGAAGAGATGGACCCTCAATATAACCAATTCATGATACTAGTAGCGTCTGGATGGGGTCCTACCAAATACCAAGTGAGCATGAAGCCCCTCAATGACAATGTCAGGACTCTCTTAAATCCTTCGGGTTGTACAAGCTCAGGTATAGAGCCAAAAAGTGTGAAGTTGTGATAGTGCATTGTTTATGTCTAATACGATGTTATTCTTCGTCATTACTGGACTTTTTTAAAAAAAAAGAAGAAAAAAAAGTAAATAAATTAGATGCATGTCATAAATAAAATAAATATGTATGCTACATAAAAAAAGATGCATGTGATATGACAATTAAAATATGGTTTTTTTTTATGCTTAAAAATAAACATGCTTGGTGAAAAAATGTGGATGTTATGCATGATGGAGATATGAATTGTTTATGCAGAACAACACAAAAAGTTAATCATGAATGTTATAATGCTTATAATAAATATTACATGATACTAATGATGCATGATGCATGATAAAATAAGAAGAAGTACGCTCCCATGTGTCCTAATGAGGTGGAACCTAATGTTACCTGTTTTAAGGTCAAACCCTATTTAAGGTGGCCAATTAAAGTTATTCTATAGTGCACAGCTTTTGGATGGATCTAGGCCCCTAAAGTTATGGTCCCCAAGTTGCCTTTATCAATAAGATAAAGATCTAGTTCCATTATGTTGGGAGGGACATGAGGGTCACAATACGGCAACTCATAGTTCTAGTAACAACCTTAGCGATGACCAACGCTGCCAGGGAGCATAAGCCTCACAATAACAACGTCAAAACCCCTTCTTGCCCTATAGTTTCCAAGGCTCGGTATAGAGCCCAAATAGTGTGTGAGGCAGTGATAGTGAAAGTGTGTGTAGGGAGCATACAAACCTTTCAAATCCTATATACACAATCCTGCAAAACAAAGCAAAACACATATATATACAAAGTTCTATCCTAAGGTTTGAGTAAAAGTATAAATAAGATAAAGCAAAAAACATCATATATACAAAAGTCATCTATCCTAAGGTTTGCAATTATATCCAAATAAATGAGAAGAAAATAAAAAGATAAAATAAACAATTATACAAATAAATAAAAATAAAATAAACAATTATATACAAATACTTAAAAGGAGCAAAAAAAAAAAATTATACAAATAAATAAGAAGGAAATAAAAAGATAAAATAAATAATTATATACAACTAAATAAAAAAAAACAAGTTTGATGTAAAGGGAAAAATAAATGTTATAAAGTTATAAATTATTTGCATAATTTACTCATAGGCTTGACTCTCTAATATCCCCGGTTAGTCGCCAAACTTCAGTACCCGAGGGCACATGCGAGGAGGATATCGACTGATTTGAAATAATAAATAAATAGGAGTCGCCACCAATTTTAATTTTGGAAAAATTGGAAAACCTTTTTTATTTATAAAGGTTTTTTAAAAGATCTTAGGTTCTGGAGTTTGATTATGATTAGGAAGGGTGGAAACTTAATCCCACTTGCACCCTAATACATCCGTGTAATATCCGTTACCCTAGAGCTCATTATGCAAATTTATTTATAATTTCAATAATATTTAATTTTCCCTTAAATAATCACAATTATGTACAAACATAAAATAAAATAAAATAAAATTAGAACAAGGAATAAAAATTAAATGAGAACACAATTAAAGAAAAATTGATTTTGGCTTGATAGTTGTTTGCTACGCCGACGTATCCTCTGTGCAATGAGGAACTCAAAGCCACGTCGTTCTGGAGAAAATATTTGTGTGTTTGATTGATTTTAATTAAAAGAGAATAAAATGAAAGGTTTGTTAATTGATTTTATTTGTGAAAATAATTTTTATGAAAGAATTAAAACCCATTTTGCACAGGATTTAGGATAGCGTGAACTTTACAATAAACCCTTACATTCTTGTAAAACTTGAGGATGATAAATCATACATCAACATCACACGTAGTCGTATGGATTAAAAAAACATTTTTACCTAAAGAGTCTAAAATGATCTAATTCCTTTTTTTTTTTTAAATTAAAATACTCAAAAATTTATTTTGTATCGAATTAAATAAAATTCTTTTTCATTTTAGACCAAAACAAACCCAAACCCACAAAATAAAGCCCGAAATACCAAAAATATAAAACAAATACTGATCAAACAAATTAAATCCAAACCCAACCAAACTCAAGATCCAACACAAAAAGTAAATAATAAAAATCTAACAATAATAATAATAATAATAATACTACCTTAATTCCCTCCCCCAACTACCAACATACACACACATAACACAAATAAGAGAGAGAAGAGAGTGTATGAGAGAGAGAAAGTGAGTAGAGAGAGAGAAGAGATAGATATGAGAAAGAGAAATCAAGGGAGAGTGGGCTTGTGAAGGGGAAAGAGAGACAGAAGCCCGCTGTCGGTGAGGATTAAGGTCCGGGTGGAGCTCACCACCGCGAAGGAAGGGACCTGGTTGGTGGTGGCTGAGTGCGGCGGCCGCGGCCGAAGGCCGACGGGCGCGGTTACGGGCCGGATTCCGCCATGTTGCCGCGGACGGAGTCGTGAGGGTACTCATGGTGGCAGTGGTTTCGCGGTGCTTGCGGGCGGAGATCAAGTGGCGGGTTGCAGACCCAAGGCCGATCGTGGCTTTGAACTTGGTGACTTGCGGCCGGTGGCACCTGTTCACCCGCGGCGCAGGCGGAGTGTTTGGCGCGGCGACGCAGGTCGGCCTGAGGAGGGAGCTGCGATCGCGGGTCGAGCTGCGAACCGCTGGTGTTTCCGAGACAGGTGAGTGCGGTGCGGGGGGGGCTGGCCTTGGCGCGGGCTTTGCGTGGAAGGGAGGGGCGCTACGCCTGATGGTGGTTTACCGACGGTGGAGGTTCCTGGTAAGGAAGAGAAAGTGGAATCTCTGTGTTCTTCCTTTCCTTGTTTATTTTTTTGAGTTTGTATTTTGATATTGGGTTTGTTTTGGTTTTGTTGTGCTGATGATGATGATAGGCGTGATGATTTAAGGGTGGTTGTAGTTTGGTTTGTGGTTGTAATGATGATAATGATGATGATAGGTTGTGATGATTTTAGAGGGTGGCTATGGCTTGAGAAATGGGTTGTGAAGGGTGATGGATGAAGTTGCTGCGGTAATGGTTGGGTCGTTTTTAAGTGAAGGGAGCGAGAGTTTTTTGTTACCGCCCGTTGTGTGTGTCCTCTCCCCTCTTGCAAGTGTTGGATGCATCGTTTTTATAGAAATTGTCTACTTGGTTGGAGAGTGGAATGCGGTTAAGGGTATGGGTTAAAAAAAAGAATCTACAATAAGTGGGGAACGGGAATGCCGGAATAGAAGAAGTGGGGAAAAGCCCCCATGTGATGCAATGAGTAAGGATTTGAGACCCAAGGAAGTGAAGAGGAGCCATGATGGTGTCGCAGCCGCTCACTTTTTTGTTTTTTATTTTTATTTTTATTTTTATTTTTTAAAAGGAGAAAGAAATTGGGTTCCTTTTTTTTGAATGAAAGAATGGATTGAAAAGACTAAAAACTAGATTGAAAGGAAATAAAAATGGGTTATATTTTTTGTTTTGAACCAACAAAGTGTGGGCTGTAAAAATAAACAATATGGGCCAAACATACAAATAAAATAAAATGGGACAAAATATGGTGTTCACATTATGCATATTAAGAAAAATGTGTTCGACAATATTATGAAAACTATAATGGATACAGATCTAATCAAAGACAATGGCAAGGCAAAGCATGATATGGCTGAGTATTTCACATGACCTATATTGCATTTACAAGAATTAATAGATAGTCGTTTTTATATGGCTTGTAGAGATAGTTGGTTTACCCACCACCACCTCTACCATTGCCCTGCCACCTACCTCTACCATCTCCCCTACCACCACGTCCTTGCCACGCCGCCCCTTCCTTTCAGATGATGCCCACTTCGGGGTATATTGGCCCTCCACCTCTACCCTACTCTCAATCATATCCCATCGACAACAATGATCAAAGCCCTAGCCCTTCCATTGACCTTACTCTAAACCCTACATTTCATATAACCCTTATTTCCTTAGGTGGGTCACACACGAGACCCAAATGGTAGGCTACTCAGTCCAAATAGTAAGCCGCTTCCCCCACTTAGGCTAGACGTAAAGACTAGTATGCCTTTTTTCTTTTTTTTTTAATTTATTTGCATTACTCTTTTATTCAGTTACAGTAAATAATGCTAGTGTTTCTATTACTAAGTCATAATTTTTTTTTGGAGTTTAGTGGTTTGGCAAGTGACTTACCCTTTATGGGATCAAAATCTATCAGTTACTTTCATTTTATTATAGTTTTGAGGATTTTTTTTATTTACCTGGTTTTGAAGTTTTATGATATTTAATTGATCTTTAATTATATGTTCCTGCCTAAACTTTTCCTTAATATTGACTTTCTTGGTTACTTTGGCTATATTAATAGCTAAGAATACCATGCTCTGGTTCTTTTTTCTTTTTATTTTTGTTTTCTTGCAAGACATATATTTGCAATGGGGTCAATTGTAATGGGCTTTACCTATGTCTTTTGTTTTAAAGTTCTCAAGTCATGAAAGCACATAAGAAAGTTTGGCAATGAAGAATTCAAGATCCTTGACCTTGACAATGTGTCACCATTGTACAATTCTAGGCACATTAATTTTGCATCCATATTTTCCAAGATAAATTTGTTTTTGATTTCTTGTGAATAAACAATCCTATTGTCTTGATTGTTTCTCCTAGCCCCTTCTTTTATGTGTAAGTTGTTCCCAGCCCAAATAGCAAAGGAATAATGTAAAGTAACAGTAGCTTGGCAAGTGAATGGTCATTTGCCCTTCTTTCTAAGATTATAAATGTGCTCTAAACTTATGCCTAATGGTGTAGAGCATCTTTGAAATTCCTGGAGTTAGTCTTGGTTCATATGACTTTACTTGTTCATAGGTGGATTGCCATTATAGGTTGACTCTTCTTGGAGAGTTGCATGGAATAAGAATTTTCATTTCATTCCAACTTATTAATTACCAATCTAACTTAAAATACATTTATATCTTGATGGTAGTTTTGTTTGATTCTATTGAGCTTCCTATAGATGTTTATGGAGGATTTGGGGTTTTGGAAACCCTAGGGTTTAGAAAATTGGGGGTTTTGATATCTAGAGCTAATTTATGTTAATTGATATCATTACTAGATAATGTATGTTGTTGTTATCTTGTTCCTAGAGTTAGAGAGCAATGTCAATTGGAGATTTTGGTAGCTTAAGGAGTAGTCTTCAGTTCATTAGAAACCATTATTATGTGTAGATTTAGTATCTGGAGTTATGTTTCTCTATTATAAATTATTTATGAATTATATAGAATGCATATTGTTTCTGTTTACAAATTTTTGCATGATATAAGTATTTAAGAGAGATTTAGGGCATGTTTGGTTTTCACTTCCATTTTCAGTTTATTTTTATGATTTTGTGAAGGAAATACTAAAACTGAAATGAAAAATGAAAACTAAAATTTGTAGTTTAAGAATTTTCAATATTTCTTTCACAAAATCTAAAAGTGGAAACTGAAACTGAAAATTCAAACCAAAGGGCCTTTATTTGTTGTTATTGATAAAAAAAAATGTGTTACAATTTTAAAAGGATTTGTTTGGATATGATGAGTATGAATTTTAAAACCTAAAACTGATTATGGGCTAAGTTCCAATTGTATTGATAAACTAAAAAATAATTCTTGGAGTTGGAGATAAACTCATGGAATGGATTATGCATGGTTTCTGACGATGAAATTATTTTGGAAAGTTTTTGGGCAATGAAAATGAATGGATCTTTTATAAGTTATTTTGGAAATGTGAAGATAAGAACTACACTACAACAGGTGGCGTTAGCCACGATGCATCTTGATTAATGAAAGTGTTACATGACCATATTAGAATATATGGTACATGATAGATGAGTGTATGTCCACTTGTGTGTGGTTCCTAATGGAAGGCCGGATCAAATGAGAATGGTTGCTCAAATGTGTAATCATGATGGAATTTCCTATTTAAGACCATTTCCCACATAACTCTATACTTGACTATAAATTTATTTTCTTATGTTATTGTACAACTTTCTAATGTTATTGTTTTGTTTTAGTTATTGTCTCATGTGGCTATTAATACTTTATCTACTACCTCATTTCAGCTTACTATATTACCTTCCTTCCTTTTTAGATACAAGTATTGGTTTGAATTCAAATCCCCATCTAGCTCTAGAGATTTGGGCCTTCTATTATAGTGAGCCCCTTGATTTGGGGGCCTTGTTTGAGGGAAGGTCCTCGTTCTTAATGTTAGGTGTAGCTCCATTTTTGTCACAGGCAAGGTATTAGACGTGTTTTTTTGTTATTTACTTTGTTTCTAACAAAACTTATTTTGATTTAAATGTTAATAATTTTATGTTATGTTATGGCTTTTACTTACAAACTAAATTATTCCAACTAATGTTTTATTTGCCTTTGATCACCATGCATATGATAAGCTTGTTTCATGTTTTGAATTTCCTTGAATTTGGAAAAGACACATTTGACAAGAAAACTATATTTTGAGATGTATGAATATTGATATAGTATTTTGGATGAGTCAGGTTATTGAAATGCTAAAAAAATGTATTTTACAAGTTTTGTTTTGGGGAATGTCTAAGAAATAGAGGAAACTCCCTTTTTTTTTAAAAAAAAAAAAAGGGTTTAAGGCTTATTGTTGGAGAATATGTTTCCTTTATGCCGATCGCGGGAAGATCGTGACATCCAAAATCATTTGATGTAGTTTTTTTGTGCACCAAAATTAACACAATATAATATGTTTAAAAATAACAAGAATAAGAACTTTGTGATTTCATTCTTATTGATGCTCAATTTGTATGAAATTTGCTATAAATAATCTTTATGATAGATAATTGTAATTAAGATTAATATAATCAACAAAAAAAAACAATTACAAAAAGTTATTGGGGATGTAACTTTCCTTAAAGTTACATCAGTGTAACATGACCTGATCACACACACACACATAGGGTGGGGTTCCATTTACACCAAATGTAAGTCTTGGTATACTTACATCCTTCAAAAACTTTTTTATTGGTATAAAATTTCATCAATCTAACTGAATTTAAAGTTCTTACCTAGAACATCAAATATATCAAATTTCATATAGTTTGAAAATGATTTGATATTTTATCATGCCACTTTATTTTGACGGATCATATATTTTTCAAAATACTAGTAAATATCAATCACTAGAATATAGGCTTATTGTTATCCAATTTTTTAAAATTCATGCTTAATCATTAATATAATATCACATAATCCAACAATCAGATCAATTAAATTTAATTCCTGTGAAGAGTTATTGATAGGTATTAGTGTACAAGACTAACACCTAGTGTGAATGGATTTCCACTCACACATAGACACACAGATATATATATATATATACACACACACACACATTTGAAAAGAAGGATTGAATCAAGTGTTTCCTTCATACTCATTATTTAGATGAATGTCTACAAACACTTTTAGAAAACTAAGTCAGAAGTCAGATTTTGAAAACACAATATTTTGAAGGTAGTAAAAATAGTTTCTAAATGAGATTGAGTAAGAGAAAGCTTGTCAAGATAGTTTTTGATATAGTGAAACTAAGATAAGCAGGCACAAGGTAATTAAACTAAGATATGAAAAGAGAAACATACACAAGGTATTTATATTGGTTCGATTCCCAACATGGAATCTACATAGTTCCACTCATAGTAGCATTGCACTATATTAAAGTTCTTACACAATAAATACAATCAAACAAAGCTTCATACTAAACCAACTGTAAGCTACCAAAGAATTTCATATTCTCTCACAAACAAAAGAATATATATAATTTCTAAAACAAATCTCACAACCATTGGCTTTTCTCACAACCCTCACAAGAAATAATTTGCCTTTTACAATAATGACTCTATTTCCTCTCAAAAGGGGATAATTTACTCAATACAATTAGAAAAATTATCTCTCAAGGAAAATGTATATGATAGTAGTAGTTAGAGAGAAGAAAAGGAAAGTGTGATTAAACCAAAGGTTTCTTCATAACAATATAAATTCAATGCTCCTTTGATATTGGTCTTTGCTTGATGCTCTAATAGTCCCTTAAATGGAGAAAATATTCTAACCATTCAGGGCCTTCCAGATGGACAGCTTGCTCGGTGCTTTCTAATGAGGTAGCATAAAGGTGTAGCAATTTTCAAATTGTTCTTTAGCTCTTATCCTTTCCTTTATGATTCTCCCTTTCCTCCAAGAAATGTGAGCTGTCAATATACCATTTCTCATACATCATTATCCTTTTGCTCTGAGTAGGATACTCTCTTAGAATTCTTTGTTTGTTCTTCAACTAATGTGATGTTGCAACATTAGTTTGCGATTTATCTTCAAGTTGCACAATGCTGATAGCTTCGAAATCTCTTATTTTTATAGAGATATTCACTTCTTTGTGTTATTTTTCTTGAGATACACCTGAAACACTTAAAGCACAAATTAAGGGTTTGTATACATGTTTGTGATCTTCTTTAAGATAAATAAATCAACAATATATATATATATATGTATGTATGTATGTATGTATGTATAGTTTTTTCATATTTCTTTGTGTTCTTTTTTTCCTCAAAGTAGGAGCTTTGTCTTGAATGGCATTAATGAATTTAACTAACTCATATGATAGTGATCATTCATTAAAATCAATAATCAATCATTACAAGTGATGGGAAATCATTATTCAAAAGAGAGAACTAGAGCAAATTACTCACAACAGCATCCAATGATTTCCATTTGCCGACCATGGCTTCAACGGTGTAATCAATTTCACAAAGGATAGTGAATAAGTATTTTAGCCGAGAAGAGGTACCATGACAGCTCTAGTAGCTTTACATATATATATGTGTGTGTGTGTGTGTGTGTCTAATATAAGAGCAAGCTATTCCATGCTGGTAAATAATAAATAAATTCTCACATAAAATGCCACAACTGAACACCCTTACTTTTTTGAGAGAAAGATGCACTTTCGCTAAATCTTCTAACAACTTCATTAAACACTTAGATGCAACCAGTATTAAATTATTAATTTAGGCTTCTTCATCGAAACAAACTTTAGTTAAGACTTAAGAAAAATTACTCTTCGTAGTAAATAATTTGGTAAATAAAGCACACGAGATTAGCTACAAAAAATCATGTTTATTGTGGCGGATAACCGCCAGTATGCAGTGAATTATGGCGGTTTATCGCTGCCACAATTTTTGGGAAAAATATGGCGGCCTCCCAACCGCCCTAATGTTCCTTTATTCACACAAAACAAAAAGAGGTGCGGCACGCCGGGTTCATTCATCTCCCCATTAACACAACTTTCATGTCTCACCAACACAACTCTCAACTCTCACGTCTATTACGTTGCTTAGTCTTCGAACCAGATCGCCTCCTTCTTTCAAGGTCACGCTTTGCTCCAAGGTTGCTTTTCTCGCCCAATCATCTTGCTCCAAGATCTGCATTGCTCCAAGGTCGCTTTCCTTCGTGCAATTGCCTTTCCTCTCATGAGTCCCGCTCCATCTCGCAAGGTCGTAGCTCCAAGATTGTTGCTTCGAGGTCGCCACTCGAGGTCATTTCGAGCCCGCTTCGAGGTTGCTACCGCCGCTTACTCTGAGGCCCGCCTACCGCTGAAGATGCCACTGCCCGCTCAGAGGCCACTCTCGCTCGCTCCAAGGCTTCCATCCCACAAGGTCGCTCTGAGGCCACCGTTGCTCGCTCGAGGCTGTCGCCGCTCGCCATCGCTCCTCTCAGCCGCGTCGCTCTCCAAGGCTGATCGCTCCCAAAGGAGAGTGACACTAGCAAGTATACTAGGTTGTCAAGTAATAGAGTAAAAGAGAGGGTTGTCGTACCCGCGGGATAATTCAAATACCGATTCTAGCTAATTAGATAACAAGTTGAACAATTGAAAAGAGATGATATCAAAAGGAATAAAGACTAAAGTGCTAGAACAATGTAAAAGCGATATGAGAATTGATGGAGTTAAATTCTAGGGTGATTTACTTCAACTATGAGTGAACAAAATGCAATATGAATATCAATATGCCTTGTCCAAATTCAATTAAGTGATGGTAGGATCATCATGTCATTAAAGTCTTTCTCAAAATCATCTAATGTCACTCAAGTACAATTAAGCACCTAATCTCTTAGCATACTTAAGTCTACAAGAAGTTCTCAAATCTTTTAATACCACATGAATCATGTTTGCCTATCTCTAGGTGTCATTCAACTCATGGCATTGCATTCATAGGCATGACTCTTACTCACTTTCTCAAATTTGTAAAAGTCCCTACAATCCTAAATTGGTGATCAAACAATTAAGATAAATAAGCTCAAATACAATGCTCACTATCAATTTAGAACAAAACATAAATTCATTCACATTAGCATAATGTCAAACACATAGTCTCCATAAATCACCCTTGGCAAAGGGTTTAGTTACACATCATAGAAAATGAGATAAAAATAACAAAAATGAAAGAAAGATAAGAAGAAGCCATGAACAAAGAAAAATAAACAAAAAGTTGTAGAACAATCCCAAGAGAGGTCTCCTTCTCAAGTTCTTGAAGCTCCAATCCCTTTGTGCTCCCCAAGCTCTAGCCTCCTCTTTCCCAATTTGGTATTATGATCCCCCTCTCTCCAACGTGGTTGCCTAGGTTTTTGTGCCAATCATGGGCTGCCAAAGTCAGTACATAGGCCCAGTCCACATGTTAGATTCGTGTACCAACGCTGTAGCATGGCTATAGCCACGCTGGAGCATGGCTTAAGTGAGATGATGGGAATTCCTACAACAACCCACGTGCACGTAGGTTCCCAAGCTATAGCGTGGCTTTAGTTAAGGACCCATGCTCCAGCATGGATTTCTGACATCCTTTCAGCTCCAATTCTTACTCTTTTGCACTCCTAGCTCAAATGCTACCCTAATTCTTCCTCCAAAAAGCTACAAAACCAATAGAAAACATACTAGAGTGCAAGGTTAAGCGTGAGTGTAATTATGTAAGAATTTAGATCAAATGTTGTAAAAAGAGCAACTAGAAAAACTAAACTAACTATCATCAAACTAAATGTTCTAAGAAACTAAAGAAAAACATAACTCCTAAGGGAGTTATAGAGCCGCTGCCGCTCCCTCCGAGGCTGCCACCACTTGCTCCCAGGCCGCGTTGCTCACTCCGAGGCTTCCATCCCGCAAGGTTGCTGCTTCAAGATCGCTCCAGGCTGCCGCTCGTTATCAAAAGTGAATGAAGCCGCGGGCTTCAACCTGACGCGAGCCTCCAAGGTTTGTCTTTCCCCGTTTTGGAATTTTTTTTTCCTTTTTCTCTCTTATTTTTTGAATATCCAATCACTTTTATTGATTTATTTATTTAGGGATTTATTCATTGGGATCTTTGATCAATCACCATCATCTTCATCCTCTATCTGCAAAAACCAAAAACCCTTATTTTGGTATATCTATAGGTCTACCTCTCTTCTTTGTTTTTGGATTTTTTTCTCTCAAATTGCATCTCAATTGTTGGATCTCAAATTGCACAAATAAGAGGTTAATTAATGCCAATGATTCATAGAATTTCAAGAGGATATTTGTCGTGTTATTTCATACTTGTAATGTTCAAATTTTTGTGATGGATTGTTTCATTTAGTAGTACACCTTGGTCGTTTTGAGCTTTTTAATATATCAAGTAGACACCTCGATAGAAAGTTGAGTTTTGTTTTCAGAATCTAATTGATTGTAGGGGGATTCATGTGTTGTTGCTATCGTGATTCCCATGTTCCCTTTGATTTTGGATGTTTGAGTAGACATGATTAAACCAATAGAACTATCAATCCTAAAATGCAATGACTGGTTTGATTTTGCTTTAAACGGAGATTTGATGTTCTAAGATTGGGTTTGTTTTTTGAATTCTAATTTGCTAGATTGAGATACTAGCTTAATTTGGTTAGCTTTGGGCAATATTCAAGGTGGAACATATAACAAATGTATTAAAATTTAGGATGTTACTTACTAGCATGAGTGCCATTGCCATGTAGCTAGAGAGTCTATATACAAAAATTTGATTGATTAATATACACAATGATAAAGTGAATGAACTTGATCTTAGAAGTTTATCCTTGGCTATTTAATTAGAGTTATTCTTTACTTGACATTGTCTCATATATGGAACCTTTTCTAGTTGTAGTAGAAATATTTGTTTCCTTTGACAAGAATGAAAATCTTTCATCAATTCCAATTTTGATCTTGATTCTTTCTCACCTAACCAAATGTACATTGATAGGACCAAACGGTTTAGGAAACCCAACCGGCCTCATTAGTCTTATCTTTCTCTTTTTGTTCTTTTTCCTTTTGTGTTTTGTTTTTTGGGTCCTGACATTTTTTCTCTTAATTTAGTTGTAGAAGAATAAAATCACATGTAATGTAACATTTTACTGGCCAGGAAAGAAGAGTTTGGTACAAACTAGATCAGCAAATGAGCGGAAATAATAGTGAAATGTCTTATTTTGAGCATAGAATATATCCATTATGTAGGAACTTTTGTCTCTTTTAAGATGCCTTTTTTTGTTCCATTTGGCTGAGAATAACAAAGGGATTAAAGTTACCAAGTATATGAATATTTCTTCTCATTTTTTATTTATCATGAGATTGCTAGCAATTTGGATCATTAAGTGCTTGACTTACAAAATATAGCTACCATGTATGTGCCCATCAATGTTAGAAGATGTTGTTTTATAAACAAGTCAAATCAATTGGTTTTGATTTATGGCTTCATTTGTGCTAAACCAAAGCCTCATATTCGTTGATGCGTTTTGGCCAAAGTTTAGCAAGTGTTATCTTTCAGCCTATTCCTTACTACTTTTGCTGATTTTTTAATGGTTTTGCCCATTTTCTTCTCTTTTTTCATAGTGGATAGTGGATGCTCTCCTTGTTTTTCATTTTCCCCCTCAAATTGTGTTGTTGTCATAACTAAATTCTGTTACTCATAAAATGATACTACAAAACTAAAGGGTGAAATGATTCTTAGTTGGAAAGAAGATCAAGGGGTCTCTTGATTTGAACTTCCTCTTCTTTACTTTAGTCCCCACCACAACAAGGTCATCATGGCTAAGTTGTTTTTTAGAGTGCATAGCTTGCCATGAAGTTAATCAGCCTTGCATAATTTTATCTTGTTAAATATTAAAGATTCAAGGATATAAATTATGTGTCTTCTTGGTCTAAATTGTCATTGGAGAGAGCAATGGTGAAACTTTTGCCTTTCTGGCCTTTCCTTTCAAGCAAGAAAGAAGGCTGACAACTTCTGTTCTTTCTCATTGGGTAAAATATGTTGGGAGTATTGCTAGTGGTGATGCATCTCGCAATGGAAGTTGTGTGATTTAAAGGTGAAATTAGGCATAGTGCTTGTTGTTGTACCATTTAGGATTAGACTATTAGTCTTTTCTTTTGGTAGTATTGTAGTTAATTATTAAGTATGAGAGTGTCTTTTTATTGTTTTCGTTTTAGCTAAGACCAAAATGTTCCATTCTGACTATGCTTTTCTTTTTCTAATTTCCTATGATTTAGGTGAGATTAGTTGCTGACAAAGCAACAAATAAGCCTAGGGGTTATGGTTTCATTGAGTACCTGCATACAAAGGACATGAAAGGTTGATATTGGTTTACCGATTCGTTTATTAATTAAATGATATGGCTTTTTATTCACATCTTTTGTTCATTATGCAACCTTATAACAAGCTGATTGTAGGAAAATTGATGGTCGAAGGGTGGATGTTAAGTATGGGAGGCCGTTCCTAATTGGCGACCTCGCCGCCTTGGTGGTGGGCTTGGTACTACTAGAGTTGGGGTGATAAAGTAAATTAGTGTCATTCTGGAAGGTAATTGATCTAACTGCAACTTTTTGGTCTTTATTCATTGGTGATTCTGGAATGCTTGAAGATTTTCAAATAGCTAGAACTATTGGTTAAAGTTGCATTAGTATGGTGTGTTGGTTTGACTTGGTTAAAACGCAAATCACTTATTAGGAGCATCTTGGGTTACAAATTAACCCTCATAATTGTTCTTGTTGAATATTATCTGTAGATAACCGGTGTCGTGCTTTACCTGTTCTTTCTATTAAAGGGTAATTCTGATATGACTTCACTTTTCTGGAGTAACAAAAGTCTCATTCTCTGCAATGTCATGTTATAATACATGAAAGGTTGCTCTCTAACTGCATTAAAAAATGGTTCAACTGCTTTGATGATGCAAAGTGAACAAACTTTCATTTGTGCTGATATTGGTGCATTGCTAGATGAATCTACTAGATAGTTTCATCCTTATAAAAAGTATGTACTTCATACTTCAAACTCTATCTTATTTGAATGTTGTTAGGTGCTTGAACTAAACAAGTAATTGAAAGCATTGATCATATATATCTTGGGTTTTGATAGAGAAAATGAAGTCTTATTCTTAGCAAGTGGTCTGTTAGTATTTTGGAAATGCTTTGAGTAGTATAATAGTTGCACCCATGTTGATCTTATATGCTTCTCTATTTTATATTATTTTCCTTGTGATGCTTTTTTTTTTGGGCACAAGTGATTGTTCAATGACTTGTGTTGTTTTTGAAGGCAAGAAGAAATGTATTTATAGAATTTAAGATGCTATGGAAAACTATTTCAAAGATAAATTATTGTAATAGAGGTTAAAGGATAGGGGGCATACCTGATGAGAGATCACATGCTATGACTTGTTTAAGACTTAAGAGTGCATGCTTACATTTCTATCTTTGGTTGTTCACTTGTTCTAAATCATTCATCTTGTTAATGCATTCTAGTATGTAGGACCTTGTTCAGTGTTTTATTCTTTATTGATGCTATTGAGTGATTATATGTCTCCTGCTATTGTTCCATTTGATTAGTATTTGCTACTTGTATTGATGTGAGGTAGTCATTCATTTTGTAACTATCTCATAACTATGTTAGTTTATGATGGAGATGGCTAGTGCACTAATGCTTCAGGATGCCAAAAACTGATTCATTTTGTAATTCTTATTTGTCAGTGGAGGAAGACCTTGGTGCATATATGATTTTGTATTAGATATCTAATCTTCTGTAGATTATATAATGTTTATTTTATTTTCTAATATCTATTTTTTATCCTAAGAACCTTACCAATTAGAATTGTTGTGTTGTCTTTAGGATTATGATTTGAGATTTGTGTTATTGTTAAGCTAATTATGTTAATAATCTATTGTTGCTAGGTGTACTGATATTTGTTTGAGATTTAAGTAGTAAGCATTACCAGATTGTGCTTGCTAATTGATAGAGTCCTTTTTATTTGTCATACTTTTGTTAGTTTTTGATAATTATTTTAATTTACAGAAAGCAAAGGATTTTGTTTAAAAAATATAATGTATTTGAAACTGAAACTAAACTGAGGAATTCACATTGTTATACTTGGATTGAAAGATTGTTTGAAATTGTGAGAATGAGGACTTCAAAAGGAAACATGTTATTGGTGTTGTTTGTCTCTAGAAAGAGAGTAAAATAAAAGTTAGCCTCTCACGTAAAAGGACTCAAATCTACTCAGAGGGTGAACACAAATTAGGTAACAACATTGTAAATGGAAAAAGGGCAAACCCTCCCAATTTAAACCCTAGAGGCAGGTAAATGGGGAGTTTAGGTACCCTACAAGAAAGTGATGTTTATGTTCACAGGGGATAGTTGGAACACAAAAGTAAATCTAAGATGGAAGGTCCTTGAGTTTAAACAACAAACTATTGTTTAATGTTAGTAATTGCATCAGCAAATACTAATGTTCCTCTACCCAAAATTCAATGTGCAATGTTTGTGCAGGAGTCATTACTGTAGCTTATTAGATTTGCAAATTTGATTGCATAAATGAAAGATTTAAGATGAGAAGCTCAGGTACCTTCAAATTTCATTGTTCTAAACTCTGAAGTTGTTTGCATTGTCATGTGGAGAGTGAAAACATTGAGATGTGATATATTTAATGATTTAAAATGGATAAATTATAATTGTTTACAGTACTTTCAATTAGTCAATTGTCATATTAGCTATCTTAAGCTAGCTAACAGCTTTTGTGTTTGTGTTAGGTGCCAAGGTTGCGATGGCACGGAAAGTAGAACATAAGTTTGACATGAAGCCTCATGGTGAAACATTGAAGAGTATGGCTTTGTATTATACCTTTGCTTTATGATTATATTTTTATATTTGTATTATGGTTAAATTGACGAAGTTTGTATTTTAGATATCTCATCATCATTGACATAGAGACAAAAGTTCTTAGAACTCAATTTTTTCTGAATGCAAACATGAAGCTAGTGTTTTTTACCTCCAGTGTTTGAAGTTGATCCCAATTTGAGCCTAAGTAAAGAATATGAATAGAATAATTACTTCATTTTTATATTAAGACTTATGTATCTTTATGTATTCTAGTTATGTGATTTAATTTAATTTGAAACTTAATCTTTGCTTAATTTGTTTACTTTATCTTACTAGATTAATATGAAGCTGAAGTTGATTTTATTAAATTATGTGGCATTATTATTAAAATAAAAGGAATTATTTTTTTTTACAATTGGAATGCAAATTATGCTGGCATTGACTTTTTAAAAAAAAATTCACTGCAAATTATGGTGGCAAAATAATTTGTATTTTTTTTATTTTGTTGAAACTTGCAGTGGTCTTAACCGCCTTAATTAACAATGTACTTTTTAATTTGATAAAAAATTATGGTGGTTTTAAACCGCCGTAATTAGCCTATGTGAATTGTGGCAATCAAAAAGAAATTGCCTTTAACCAAATGCGTTAGTAATTATGGCGGTTTGGAGAACTGTCCTTACTGTGAAAAATGGCGGTTGAACGCCATAATTGTAAAATAACCACAATTTACCATTTTTTTTTGTAGTGTATATGTTGTGATGGTATCAGAATATTTAAGAAGATGGTTGAATTAAATGTTCCTTTAAAAATTTTCCTACACACTTAACACACAAGTCAAAACGTTTAGCCAAATATCTTCTGTTATTTAGGAGATTTTCTCATGATTGCAATAATAAGGCTTACTGATTAAGGTAAACTAAATGATATGAATAATGATATATATATATATATATAATAAGAAATTGTTTTCTTACTGAGCTAACATGAATATGTCCACAAAACACTTTTTAACAAAACCTTTTAAAACCTTAGTAAAACTTGTGTTTTTGTTCCTAGATGCGGTTGAAACAGAAACAATGATGAAAACCTTTTGATATGAAATTGTTCTTAAACATTATATTTCAAGTTCTTTAAAACAGATGTTCAATGATATTACAAAAGTATAATATGCAGAGGAAAGGTTAGAAGAGCTGAAGACCAATATTTTTATACTGGTTCGCTTTAAACTTAGAACCTACATCCAGCCTCCACCCTCCAGGTGAGTGTATCCACTATAAACTTGTACAACCAATACAAACACTGAGTATTCTTTATCAAGCCTCTCTAAGCTCAACCCAAATAGTATTTTCAATGAGCCCCTCCAAGCTCAACCATCTAGCTTTTCTCTCACAAGACAAAGCCTTACAATAACAGTTTGAATGAATTCTGCTTTTTATCTCAAAAGAAAAATATAACACTCAGGACAACAATTTTGAACACTTTTAGAACAATAGGATTAAACTTTTTGTAAACTAAGAGGAGAGGAAAATTGCTTCAGGAGATTTCAAATTTGATAGGAGTATAGCTTTTGTTTCTCTTTCTTTCCTCTTAATCTAAATGCTACTCCAAGATCACCTTTTATAGGATGATGGGAATTTTGACCGTTTGATGCTTGAAGGGATGAAGATCAACTCCTCTAATGAAGTCTTTCTTTGTGATGAAAGAGATTGCTTTAGCTTTTTCTCCTTTGTGCAGTCCAAAACATCACAGCAAAAGAAAATATACGTTGAACACTTGGGAAGAGTTCTTTGACTATTTGTTTTTGAACCTTTCTGATAAGATAGTAGCACACATGGTTTGTTTACTTCAACAAGCAATCCTTTGTGTAGCTTAATGTTTGCCATTTTTAGTAATAACTTTTCAACTCTTGGCTTGCATCTTCTGCTTCTAACACAAATTTGCTAATGTGTTATTCAGTGTGTTGGTTTGCTCAAAAGCAAAAACCATTAATATAACTCAATTTTCTAAATAATAGGGCTGAAACACTCAATACACTCATTAGAAAGTTAAGCAAGAATTAATCAATTTAAGCATATTAAGAATAATATAATTTCACAAAATGTTTTGTCATCATATTAGGATACATAAACTAACAACTTGTACAGCAAATGAAAAGTGCAACGGCAGCCAATGAGCATGTCCCCATATTTCCCAAAAACTAAAAGGAGGTACTTTAGGAAAGTTTATTGGAAAATTAAGGATATGCTTTGATTAGCTGCCAATTCCTATACAGGATACAGCTAGTAAATCAAGGAAAGAGACAAGAAACTAACACTAGAGAATGTAAGCATCAATACAAATGTAAGAAATGGAGAAATAGATCAAGAAGCCAAGAAAATCTCATTAACAGAACTGGAAAGTCTAAAACATGAGCCTATTAGCATGAGTATATAATACAATGGTCCACGTGGAAAAAAGGAACAGACCTAGTACTGAATTTCCAAGCAAATGTAAAGTGTAATGAATTTTCATTTAAATGATTAAATTTGTGTCAAAAGATTAAAAAAAAAAAAGGCTGCCTTGTGATTTACCTACCTTACGTATCATCTCATATAGTTAAGTAAATGAAACAATGAGTGAACTAATCCTTCATCCCAAAATGCTTACATAATTTAATATGGTGAGAACAAACCAACCTAGACTAGGAAGATATGATTGCAATTTAAGCCACTAGAATTCAAAGAAAATAAAAAATGAAAATATTAAGGAGTTATCATTCTGAAGCCTAAAACTACTTTCCAATCTTTTGAATCTAAGCAGTTTACTATAATGTGGTACATAGATAGACCCAAGATACAAATAGTTGATTTATGAGTTAAAATTTTGATTTGATTGAAACTGGCCGATGACTAGTTCAGTCGAGCTTATTTTTCATATTTGAATCTCCATGTATCAGAGTTTATATCAGCTAATGATTGAAGTTTGCTTTTTCATTTCAAGTTTTCCCAGAGCAAGAAAATACTAGCAATCAAGAATACCTGAATAAGTAGTGCACCACCTTCTGAAAATCCAGCAATTTTAAACAGACTTCACTAGTTTTACTATTTCCAAAATGGATATTTGTGATCAAAAGAAGGTTTTGAGAGCAGCCAAGTGAGTCTTCCCTCCCCCGTGATCAACTGTCAACATTCAATCTTCATCCTCTACCCCCAACTGAAAATTTCATCAAAGTTTAGGATTAAAGAAACAAAAGTAGTGAAGAATATAAAAAAAAATTGCAATTACTGATTTATCCTTCTATATTTTACATTTATAAAGCACGGAGAACTTGAAATTTCAAATTATAAATAGGGATAGGAATGATATGAAACTAACTAATGTGGTTTATTGGTAATTCTAGTGAGACACTAGTATTGGCCCGTGGCTACAAGTTTGACTATTTAAGTAACATGCTTAAAGTTCATAAAACTAGAGTGCGACCATTGTACCCAAATAATAATAATAATAATAATAAATAATAAAGCATGAAGAAAAATTTTCGACGGACAACAGAAACAAAAATTGATGTAGATGTTGTAAATGGATCTTTGGGACAAGCACATGAGTTTCCTCTTTTGATATTGCAAAGAATCTGAAATCTTATTTTCTCATAATATATCCTCCCTATATCCTAATCTTACAGAAGTCAATTCAGAGATCAGACTGTGAATGTTTCCTGAGGTGAGAAATTGAAAGGCATTTAGTTTTCAGTTCCAAAATATCGAATGGAAATAATAAAACAGAGGGAGCAATAAGTTTACCTGGAAATGATTATATTTTTGATGTGGGAAATTTTGTTCCGATCCACACAATCTTCTCTTTGGTATCTATCCGCTAATCGGGGACACTCTTCGATTTCTAGTGTCTGTAAATTAGTCAGGCGTGGCATTCCATCTGGCAGCGACATCAAATTAAGGCCTCGTACTATCCGGATACGCTGAAGTGACCGGATGCTACACATCCAATCTGGTAAGGCCTCTATTCTGTAATTATATAAGGTAATATTTTGTAGAGAAGGGAGGCAGTCGGCTGGTCGGTCCAACAACCAATTTTCAATATGGTCAAAAACAAGTTCTATATTAAGATGCTGTAGAGAAGCAAGGTTTCGCATCCAATGGCTTGGCAACATGTACAAGAATCGGCCTCCTATCCACAAGGACTTGAGCATTGCAAGCGGGGAGAAGGAGGAGCTTGACGCTACGTTCAGTGTGTCTAGCAATGGCTTCACCGGGGAAGATATAAGTGTAAATTTCTCAACAAGGTACGGATAGGTAGGCATGCGCTTCAACTTGGAGCAATTATCGATTGTTAGTTTGGAGAGTCGAGGAAATGGAGGCAGAGAGAGGTGGTGTGGATCACTGACATCGCCTTCCGTCCTTTGCCATCCCCGGAGGTTGTCGCAACGACATAGCTCGAGGGTCTCCAAAGAGGGGAAGAATGTTGCTGCAGTCGTCACTTCAAAACATATGTACTCTAGTGCTCGCAAGGTATCTATATCTAGAGACTTGAGGGACGGGAGATGCTCCAGTGGTGGCAGATATTGGCAATTAGATAACTGAGAGAGGGAGATGTGAGAAATATTTGTGAGTGAAGAAAGCCAGTTGGAAAACCTCAAACCTGGATACCACGTCACCTTCAAGCATTTTAAATGTTGGTGGGGACGAAGGTTTTCTAATAGTTGTAACATTTCACTGTGATTCTGATGGCATTGTAAATCTCCCCAATCTATATCCAAGGACCACAGAAGTTTCTTGTCTTTTAAATTTACGTCCTGCGATTCTAGTGTCACGTCTCTTACCAACGCAAGCCTCTTAATCTCTAAATAGCCTCTCAAGTTATTTAAGTCCTTCAATTCATTCAATTTGGCAATTTTCTTCATCCTATCATCCCCAACGTAGAAGGTCGACAAGTATTGCAGTGATGACAATTTCCCCAATCCCACAGGCATGTCTTCAAAGGCCTTACACTCACTAATGTCAAGGTGTCTCAAATTGGCTAACTTTGTGACAACTTTTGCTGGAGACTGAGTGTGAAACAGCAGCCCAATTTCAACGTTTGCAAGTTAACAAGATTGCTTATGGACTTGGGAAGACTTCTTAGTCTAGTACAAATTGATAAGTCAAGGTATCTTAAATGCCTCAACTCATCCATGGAATCTGGCAACTTCTCCAAAAAATAAGAATTTGATAGATTCAAGGCACGTAAGCATTTGAAAAGTAAAATATCCCTCCACAACATTGTAGGTTCTGAAAAACCTAACCGCGACAAGAACAATGTCCGCAGCCTACTTGCATCTAATGAATTCAACGAAGTGGTTGATTCAGAATCCAGTGAGATTTGCATTGGTCTTTTGGTAAGTTCTTTTCTCTCACAATCCAAATAACAATCATTGCCAACTACTTGCAATGCAAGATCATGCATTAAATCATGCATTTTTAAACTGCATATATCGCCGCATTCATCTATTTGCACATCTTGAAAAAATGACTTCATTAGAAGAATCTTAATAAATTGATTGCCCACATCTTCCATGTGTTGTGTTCCACATTCATCAAGGTAACCTTGTGACATCCACAGGCAAATCAACTCATTCTTTTCAATTTCCCTATCTTTAGGATATAAGGAGCAATAAGCAAAACATTGTCTTAATTGAGGCGATAAATATTGGTAACTCACTTTTAGAACATGCATGATACTAGTCTCATCTTGATACATTTTCCAAAAATCACCTTCTAAAACATCAATCCATTCACTTTCTTGATCTTTACCTTGTAATATGCCTCCTATTGTTCTAATTGCTAGCGGAACTCCTCTACATTTTTTTACAATTTCATATCCAATTGATTCCAATGTACCACAAATTCCATCAGTATTATTTGCAAATGTTATGTTCTTTAACAAATTCCAAGACTGCTCAATAGTCAAGCCATTCAAAACAAATGGACTGCGTACTCCCATTGTTTGAGCAACAATTTTACTACGGGTTGTCACCAAAATCTTACTGCCTTTAGCACCACACATCAAATAGGTTCTTAATTGAGCCCATTTTTCATAACTCTCATTCCAGATGTCATCCATCACTATCAAATACCTTTTACCACTTAAATTTTCTCGAAGCTTATGTTGTAAACTATCTAACCTTTCTTTATCATCAATTTTCCCACCCGGTAATAACGATTTCAATATATTTTTCATTATAGTTTTGACATCAAAATTATCAGAAACACACACCCACATTTGCTTTTCAAAAAGCCTTTGGACTTCTAGATCATTGTAAGCCAATTGAGCAATAGTGGTCTTGCCTAAACCGCCGATACCAACAATAGCAATCACAGAAACATTTATGTTTTCATGCGGTTGACTCAACAGATTTAAAATCTCTCTTTTGCTATCTTCTCTCCCAATGATATCTGATTCCCACACAAACGAACTTGTCTCCCTCCATGCACTCTCAGTTTGGTTACCCACTTCGTGTCTTGGAATTAAATTCAACTTAGACATGTCTTCTACTACATCATTAAAATTCTTTCGTATCTTCTCTATGCTTTGAGCCAGTTGTCTACGAAAAACAACTGGGTTTGAGAATGAAAAAAATCGACGTACCTCTTTCACTACTTTGTTACGGCCATCCACTTTGCGTTGCAAATCTTCAGTGGCAATGTCATCGAACAAGTCATCTGCTTGAAGAAGTACATCTTTGAGCCTTGTTATCCAGAGTCTTACAGCACGATCATGCTCTTGTTTTGTATCAGCATCAAGTAGCACAGCTTTGATGGACTCAACTGTATTCTTGAGCCTTTCCAACTCATCCTTGACACCATAAATCCGTCCAAATTCGTGGAAGGCTAATGCAGCCAACCTATTAATGAAGCTTGTGGCTACGCCGTATGGAATTTGCTCAGCCATATTCCTTCAAATGATTATTGAGAAAGAAAAGTGCAAGGCAGAATGAAGTAGAGGAAGAGAACGGAAGGGTGATATCACTGTAAAAAGTTGCTTTGTAAATGTAATTGGTAAAGGTTGGAGAAAACACATGGGTATATATTATGATCACGAAGGGAAGGCACACAAATAATAATGAATTAACAATGTGGAAAACTATACGTTGCAACATGATCAATATTCAATACTTTAATACAAAAGCCGAGTATCCGTTGCAGTTTAACAACCCCAGACATAAAAGCAAATGAAATAGTGCCAATATCCACATGCTTCAACGTTCAAATCGAATCATGACCGTTCTCATAACATGTGCGGAGTGAAAAATAAAATAAAAAAACTCCTATGTCCCAGGTTTTTCCAATTTTTACATGTATTTTCCTCTCCTTTTCGTTGTTTCTCCCCATCCGCCATCCTCTTTTGTATTTTTTTCCCAATCAAATCGAATCACAAGCATTCTTGCAATGTGCGCTGAATTAAAAATACTCCACTATCCCTTTATTCTTTTCTTTCTTTCCCTGCCACCCTCTTTTGTTCACTTCCTCTGCCTTTACTTTCATATAATCTGCTGTTTTAAAGTATATGTTACGCTTCTCCTATTGCTGTTTAAGTCTTTTCATTTTTTCTTAATATATCTTTATTCGGTTTGTCCTCTTCATATTTCTCATTTTTTTTTATTTAAGAAAGGTCTAGACCACACTCTCCAATCTGACAAAGGGGTTCATTAGTGAGGTCTTTACGAGACATGAGAAATGGTCTGAGAAATAGCAAAAAAGAGAAATTAAAATTGAAAGTATATATAAAATATGACCTCTAATATACTGTTTTTGTATATCTTTAGTTTATGCACATTTCCGAGAAAATAATGTGAATGTGAGTAGATATAATCTTATATATCAATAATTTATACATATAATATCTATCTATCTATTTATACGTATACGTATAATATTTCAAAACTATTTATTGGAAATTTTGCCATTTATAACTTATTGAAGAGCTTTTCTTCCCTCCAAAATTAAAGAATTTCTATTTTAGGATAGTTTTTGAATTTGAAGAACCTTTCATTTTGCCAAGAGCTTTTCCTTTTGCCATGATTCCATAGTTTTGAAACCAAAATCAGACCAGCAACCGAGTGATGAATTGACCGCCAAACTGATTCAGATCTTCAGTTAGATGAACTGGCCTTGAAGTGTGCACTGGACCAGCATTTAAACACAGAAGAAAATTCATGAATATATGCATTCAAAAATTTGACATGTGGGTTCAAACACGTACACATCCAGGAAAAAGACAACGCACACCCAACCACTATGCTAGCAATATTGTTGGGTTATTGTGTCTAAATAATTATACATATTACATATTTAATATATTTTTATATATTCATTCTATTAAATCTTGTTCATTCGATTTAACTAATGACCCACCAATTAAATTAGTGGTCAAATGACACTGGTACGACTTTTAAAACTGCATGATTCATTTATTAGGGAACTTTTTTCCATGTTACTATCTTTGCCATATTCATTATCTCTTTTTGAATTTTTCTCTTGAATGATTGTCCAATAATTGTTGCATGTCTTTTAACCCAATACAATACAATTTCAAAATTAAAGGCTTATATCCCAACTTTATTAATTACGTTTGCAACGTACTTTTCTTTTAATTTGCTATATCGTTCAATTAAAAGGTGATGTTATTTAATATATTAATGAAGAATTTTTATAATTTTATTAATATATATAACACCATAACTTATTTTTTATAATATGGTATTATGAAAATTAATAATGTTTCAATTATATAATATTATTTAAATTTTTTGTTTTATACAGATAATTTTAAAAAATACATATTTACAAAATTTGAGAACCACAAACTGCAAAGTACAGTCACTTGACAGTTTCTAAAGCATTTTCACTCTCCCACAGTTTCAATTTTTTATTGAAAAATAGAAAACTTCTCAAACAAATATAATTTTGAAGAATAAAAATAAATATTAATATAAAAATATTACTTAAATGACTATTGGCTAAACCTGTATAAGATAAATATATTTCTACCCACTACCTTTGTAATCTATCTTTAGATCACTATGATTAATGTAGTGGTGAGAGGCTTTGGCGACATATATGGGATCCTAGGTATAAATGTTATTTCAACTAATGAGGTCCTAAGTACAAATATTATTTCAACTAACATATTAATTACTCTTTCACCATTTAGCTTCTCGGATAACTAAATTAATTACATTTGCAACTATTTTTTATTTTTAAATTGATATTTTGTTCATTTAAAAGATGACTTTCTTTAATATATTGAGATTTCATATACCTTTGATTTTAAGTTTTTCTTATATATTAATGAAGAAGTTTTCTTAACTTACTTTTTATAATATGGTATTATGAAAATTAATAATGTTTCGATTTTATAACTTATAATTTGAATTGTATGTATTATATAGAAAATTTATTAAAAAATTCTAAATCTATATCTATAATATTTGAGAACCATTAACTGAAAAGTACTGCTACTTGACAATTTCTAGGGCATTTTCACTCTCCCACAATTACAGATTTTTACTAAAAAACTAAAACATCTCAAACAAATTTTGGAGAATAAAAATAATTATTAATATAAGAATATTACCTAATGATTATTGCCTGAACCTTTTACAAAATAAATATATCTCTACCCGCAACAAGCAGGGAGGAAAGAAGGTAGGGTCAAACACGAGATCACCACTCAAAGGTGCAGAAAATAATTATAACCATTAGGTTATAGGCTAAATCACAAATTAAAGATGATTCTTACTTTTTATAGAAACATTTTTTGTTAGAACAAATTACAACAACTCCCCCTCTGATATATTGAAACTACACTTGTCCCACTCTAGATTTTAAAATTACATCCACCTCCCCTCCCCTCAAACAGTGTTAACAACTGTCACCCATCCATATGCAATGACCTATTTATCCTAAACCCTTAACCCCATTCTTACAAAAAGAGCTCGCAGAAACCAAGCAGTTTCTTGATGACGCCGAAGTAGTGGTAGTCAAGGCCGCGGCCGCTGGGATTGGGACGTCAACGATGTTGCCCTCGAGGTAGGTCATCTTGGCGGAGTGGCAAGCATAGATGGGACCACTGAACTCGACTATGCGACGCTAGCTCCTAGTGGGACTTCTCCGTGACCTTTCGGCTGATCTCGTGCATGATCTATTGGCGCCACTTGTCGGCCTCGGAGAAGTTGCGACACTCTAATGCAAGGAAGGGGCACTGCTCTTTCGGGCTATTCTTCTCCTCCGCCTTCAGGTCGATGAACCAGTTCATCATCGACTACACCTTCTCTTTGTTACGAGCCCTCTTCTTCTTCCGCTTGTTTCCTTATTTGCTAAGCTTCTTCTTTTGTCACAGAAAAGGAGCCTAATAACCCCTTCCTTTTGTCTCATGAGGTTACAATGTTTCGCTATCACTTATTTTTCGCTTTAAACATAAAAAGTTTAAATTTTTTATTTTACTAATTGGATATGAGAGGAATGGCAGAAACAGGTAATTTGGTTGTTTCAATTTTTACAATGTAACTAATACTTTGTGTTCAATACTTCAATTACAGTTTTGTATTGTATATTTTGAAATTTGGGTCATGTGAAGAATAACTTTGTCGTGTTGTATTGAGATGCCACTGAAATTGAAGGCCAAGAACCAAGGTCATTCTTTGATTTGGTGGGAAATGCAACATTGCTCTAGATTGCACTTGAGTTGTTCTTTGCTTGTTTGTTATCGAGAGTTTTTAGGTATGTTTGGTTTCATTTTTAGTTTTTAATTTTTTAAATTTTATAAAGGAAATACTGAAAATTCTAAAACTACAAAATTCAGTTTTTAATTTTTATTTCCAATTTTCAGTATTTTCTTTACAAAATTCTAAAAACTGAAAACTGAAAATGAAAACTTAAAACTAAAAACTGAAACTAAATATGCCCTAAGATTTTTGGTTTGAATGGGAACCATAATTATTGGGTTGAAGAATTTAGATGCAAATTGCAGAATATGCTTGGGAACAAGTCAGTTGATGAGCTGATGGTGGCTAGGAATAAGGATTTTGATAGGATGACTGACTGCATGAGAAGGGGAGCAAGATTGCAGAGAAGAAGAAGAATAAATACGAAGGGAGTTGGACAAATAATAATAAAGGGCAAACAAGGAATTACACATGTGATTTTAAGATTTTTTTTCAAACAAAAAGACGTGTATCTTACTTGCAACTAACAGACCTGGCGTCAGTTTACTGCAAGGGATGTTTCTGTTTTGTCATTAAATAAAGGAGGGGAAGTAAGTGTAATTTTAAAATTTAGGAAGAGAAAGTGTAATTTCAATAGAAATCAAAAGAGGTTGTTGGAATTTACCTTTTTTGTTATTGATTGTAAATCATATAATGGATTTAGGGGCTGTTATCAAAATTAACTTGAAAATTAAACAAAACAATGTAGTCATTTTAACTAATCAAGACATGGTTGAGTTGAATTGTAAAATAATAAAATTCACACGAAGAATCATAATGATATAAGTGAAAATTGAAATATCAAAGTAATTTATAGAAAATATTTGAAAATGTTAATTCAATCGGTATGTTCTAGCTATTTAACACACCTTAATTTATTTTCATATTTAGCTTATAATAATTTTATTAAGTTTGATAATTTACATAAGGTTCACATGCTTTTCTATTTTTTATTTTTTTCTATTTTGCAGCGTTGATATCATCTTGATAATTAAAACTGCCGAAGGAAAAACTAAATGATTGAAAACACCAATAATTATACAAATACTATCATTTTGTGTATTATTGATTTTTCTAATTATATTTAGAGTTGATGATTATTACAATAATATTATTCTCGAAATTCAATTTTCTATTAATATTTATATTATTTAATTTATTATTTCTTCTTCAATGTTGCTAAAATTTTAAATTCTATTTTTTTGCAACTAAATCCCTTGTTATTTTAAATTATGTTGGAGTACCACTATGTGGCTCATACACTTTCAGTTTGAAAGTTTAAAACAATTTTTTTTACACAATACAAGGAATTGATGTCAATACAAGTGGGATAGAATTAAAAACAATAATCAATATTCTAATGACACATTATTTTACATTTGTTTGTACAACTATATATTTTTTATAATATTGAGTATTTTCCATTATATACCCGTGTATCACACGGGTTTCAATACTAGTATTTTATTAAAGAGCAATAATTCTTATTCTTAATTTGGCAAACATAATTTGTCTTGAATAAAAAATATTCAATTCTGTTTTGAATTCCATTTTTCTTTTTTCGTGATTCATGTTACTGTTGGGCACTTATTTCCTTCCTTCTTGAATATATTTGAATGTTTTAGTATTAGGTTAGACACTTAATTCCTTTTCTTTTTTATGCTTGAAAATAATTCATATATATTTTAGGATAATTTATATTAATCTCCTTTGAGATTTAGTGTAATTATATTCATCACCCTTCTATTTTATAAAACTATCACTGCCTCCTCTTGTGGTTCACTAAAATTACACTAACCCCTATAATAATCGTTAATTTAAGTGACAAAGAAAGATAATATGGAATATACACATAATTATTAATGTAAAAATTATAACATTTTGATAATATTTAACAAATCAGTTGAATCAAATACATTTTTTCACATGAAAAAAGAGTATAATTATAACTTATGATAAAAAAAGGTATTCTAGTTAATATATATTACAAATATTGCTAAAATATTATAATTTTATTATTAATAATTATGTATATATCATACATTATCTTTTTTGTCACTTAAATTAACGAACTATATATAGAGGAGTTCAATATAATTTTAGTAAATCTCAGGTGAGGTTAATGATAATTTTGTAAAATAAAGGAGTAGAGTATAATTACATTAAACCTGAAGGGAGATTAGTGTAATTTTTTCTAAATTTTATACAAATGCATCTTTTTTTTGGATAAAAAAATTAAATGCACATATCAAAATCACTAAATATACTATATTTATTATCATCACATATATAAAACTTATTTCAAAATGATATTTTGGGCTAACAATAACTATAGTTACGTTGTCTATATTTTTCAGTATCTATTCACATTGTACCCACAAAAAGCGTTTGTTCTGTTCACAAAATAGAAACACCATTGTCTTCTTAACTACGTCTGTTCGTAGTTTACAAGGGATCATAAGTAATTTTGTAAAATCTCAAATTGAGCTTGTGATAAGTGATACATAGATCACATGGTGCTAGAGGTTGAAGCAAATGCGGATGAAAAAACAATGAGGAAAAAAGATTTTGTAAGCTACGTCAACTACTAATTTTCGATTCGATTGCACAACACAACCGAAAGATACCTGGCTTTCGTCTCTCAAGATTGAGCAGTGTTTGGTAAATTACAAACTGTTACAGCTAGGAAAGATATCGTGTTCATATACTAAAGGGGAACAAAGAGAGGGAAGGTTGATATCTATCACTTGCAATCACGTTTTAGCTAGAGACTCCTATAGATGAGCAGTTTCGTATGCATCTTCCCATATTTTGGCTTGAGAAGCCGTTGCTTTTTGCATATGTTCAATTTTAACCGAAATTTTTTGGCCTGCATGTTGTTTGGTAAACCAGCAACTAGGAAAGCTATCAAGGTCGGACCAGCAGCAAGGGACTTGGAAAGTACAAATGAGATCATCAATGATGTGTTCAGAAAATATAGGTAATGGAGGAATACATATAGGTATATTGCCGTGAAAATTCTGTTAGCTAAGTTGAATGAATAGTTAACTTTCATATTTACTATTTAAAAAGTTATGTAAATATATGAAATAATATAATTAGATGACAGTGTAAAATATTTTTATATTAAAAGTGCATCAAAATTAAACATTATTTTTAATTCCTTTTTTAGTAATTTATTTAATTAATGATATTTAATTTTTAAAAAATATTTCTTATTAAGTGTATTTTTTATTTGTTCAATTTTTAAATAATATTTTAAAATATTTCCATATTATATCTTCTAATTTTATTTAGATTTTAATTTTAACATAATATATATCCACAAATATATATTTTTTATGGAAAATAAGAATTTATTTAACATCAAGAATTCAAAGACAAAACATCCCAAATACAATTTGGTATATTATTATACCAAATACAAATATCTTTTTTTATATTTTTATTCATATTGATTTTAAATATTAATACGAATATTCTTTTTGAAATTCTATGAAAATATAACAAATTTCAATTATTATTAATTATTTTTAATCTTACAACATTCCAAAAAGAAAATCACCTTAAAAGAGATAAAGACAAAAATAGAATTTTTGTGGGTGTGTTTTTTATTTTGATTAAATTTCTTTTAAATACTATACAAATGTATTTTATATTAAAATTTAAATTTTATTTTTCTATATTTTCTCATTATTTCAATTTTAAAATTATGATCTATAATTTTAAAAGTGATTTATTCAGTTAATCTTTAGTTTCAGATTTTCTTCTTATACGTAGTTAATCAATTTTTCATATAAATTACCTTTAATTGTGAAAAAGAATTCAATTCATTAGCCAAATTTATATTAAAATACAATTGATGTGTACATTTTGAAAATAGAGGAGATAATTATGTAATAAAGATGTCTATTAAAAGAAAAATGTCTAATTTACTCATTATTTATTCTATATTAATTAATCAATATATTTAAAAATAAAATTATAAAAGTTAATAATTTATTATTTCATAAAATAAAATGTTAGATAAATTTGTATAGCTTTAAACTAATGATAATTTTAAATATTATTCTTTTCTACAACGCACGGTACAATATAGTTATATATATTATGTGGCTTCGGAATTTGAAGTATTTAATAACCATTGCCTTGGGCGTGAATGCCTACTGCGCAAACTCAATTAGAATTACGTCCCACTCCTTTTTCGATGGTAACAACGTAATAAGAACTTCTATGTAATTTTTATCATAATGTGAGGTCAAATTTCAAAACATAATAGAGATTAAATATATATTTATCTATATATCTTTAAAAGGATTTTAAAAATTTGGTGGGCATATGCTCCCGGTATCTTAGGATCTATTTGATTTAAATTTTCAGTTTTTAATTTCATTTTTCAGTTTTTCAAATTTTGTGAAGGAAATCCTGAAAATTCTGAAAATTACAAATTCTAGTTTTTAGTTTTCATTTTTTCAATTTCCTTCAAAATCTTAAAAACTAAAAAACTGAAAATGAAACTGAAACAAACAACCCTAACTCTCGGTCCCTAATATAAGTAATATTTAGTTTTTTGTTTGGCTTAAAATATAAATCATTTTTTGTCTGATATTTATGATGAGTGAAAATGAGTGAATGTGAATATGATTATTTCATGGAGAGATAATTTATAATGAGTGATAAATGGTATTTTCATTTTTTTACTTTTATTCTTTTAAAAGATCAATAAGATCTACTCATCACCTTAGTTCCCATGCACCTAAAAAGACCGTATTATTGACCGAAAGCAGTATGAACGCATCCCTCACATTGCTTTTAAAATTCTAACCTAAAAAAAAAAAAAAAAACAGAAACTAGGAAAATTTATAAAGGCGACAAACATCAATCCGTTTGATCTCAGCAGAAATAAAACAATATCAAACAATTTCTTATGTTCGGAAAACTGTAGCAATAAAACGATTTCGTGGTGGTTATCTCATTTAGGAACTTTTGACATCCGAAATCACTAATATTTTGCACTTTCGACATCACATGAAGCATCTGGCCGAGCATAAAAAGAATCTTCCTCAATGCCAAAAGGGTAATTCGGTAATTCACAATGTGAAAGTTCTACTATAAATTGCAGCACCACCATCCACCACCTCACTTCATACCAATACAATTGCATATGTTGCACCAACACCACCCATATAGAGAGATTAAAGAAAGATGAGGCCAACAAACAGTGAACCATCAGCCGGTGAGATTAGCATATGGAAGTCTCCAATTCCTTACCTCTTTGGAGGCTTAGCTCTGCTGATGGCTCTGATTTCTGTGGCATTGATGATCCTTGTTTGCTCCCAAAGAAAGCACGCTTCACAGTCATCAGCTGAAGGTGAAGCCACTAAAGATCAGGAAATGCACAAGAAGATAGAGATTGACAAGGATGAGCCCAAAATACTTGTGATCATGGTAGGGGATGACAAGCCAACCTACATGGCTAAACCAATCACTTCTTTAACTTATTGTTGCACTTGTGAATCTGACCCAACCCCTTCATCAGGCTCAATCAGTGGCCAAATATTAACCAACTGACTAGCTAAAAACAACAATTTTGCTATAGTGCTTCTTCCTTTCCATAACCCGGTGGTTATCCCTGAATTTGTCAACCGATTAATTATGAGTATTTGTGTTTTTTTTTTTGTTTTTGTCTCGATAATGCTTTTCAAACTTAACCAATCAACTTACTCTTTTTAACACAGCCTTTAGATGCGTTGAAAAGGATAATATAAAAAAATTAAAATAAGAGAAAAGTTCTACCAACGGCGAAAATGAAATGGTGTCGAAGATTATGTCATATCTATGCATACGAATGTTCTTTTTGTCTTGTAATGAACAAAAATGGCGTAATATTATTATAAATTTATTTTTCTACAAATTGTACTTAGTTTTATAGAAGCTCTGCCCTTGAATAATTGTCCAGTGAAATGCTTATTGAAATTAAGGAAATAATTGAAAAAATATCCATGTTAGAAAAAAAAAGTTAAGAATAATTTACCAAATCATCCTTTCTCCACTAATTTCTCTCTCCTATTCACTAATGAGTCAATAGTATTTAATAGGGTATTATCGAAAAAATAATTAATACTTTTTAAACTTTTGAAATGAACAATTATTCAGAGAGAGTAACTCATACTTCTTTTATTCTCTAATAAATATCCATCTTCACTTATGCACACATATTAAGAAAATGATTAAATGAGCTAGAAGTTAGATAAATTTAAGTTTATTTTACAATACTATACTTATCATATACTTCAACACTCTCATATTTAATTTATCCATCAATTCTCTCTCTCTCTCTCTCTCATTTAATAAGGATATCAAGAGATAAAGATAATTAATATTGTCTAAAATTCTTAAAAGGATAAATAATAGTAGAAAAATAAAATTTTATAGATGAATACTTATTAGTGAATGAAATGATTAATTGATTTCACCCAGTACTTTCCTCCATTTTTATCTTGTGCTTAGATTTAGTGTAGGGGTATTTGACTATATATGAGTGAAGCACATAAAAATGATCACTACTAGAAATCCATGTGATATTGATGGAGGTTAGATAGAACCATAGCTATTAGTAACTATCAATGAGGTACCAATGAGTTGATGTGTTTTTCTACATATGATTTTTCATTAAAAAAAATAGACAACAACATATTGGTATACCTATCAAGAGTCCTTGGAGCCATTATGCAAGCACAAATTCCAAGTGATATATTGAGGTGTATTGACAGAGTAGATATTTATTCCATGTCCATCGAAAACTCGTTGATATAAGTTAGCGTGCTATGGTGCGAATGGGATATCGAAGGTTGATTGATGGGTATGTTTTTTTTAAAAAAAAAAATCTAAAATACCGACGAGTATAAATTAAATTACATTTTTTTATTCACATTATCAATAGGATTCTAACACGTTTTTCTTAATTTGTTTTTTATTTTTTATTATTAATTATCGACAAATATACTAATGGGTTTTGAATTTTTGGACGTTGGCATGCGTGTCTTTGGGTTCTCATTTTCCGTCTATATACCCATCGGTAATTAATGACATGGAATACAGTTTCATTAACTAATTATTGACGGGCAAAACCCGCCAATAACCCATCGATAAGCCACATATTTGTCATTCAGAGCCCTATTCCTCCTCATTTCTTAGCTTCTCTCTCTATTCCCCTCTCTAGCCATGGCCACCCTTTCTCGTCACCATTCGCTACCGTCAAAGCTCCATTCAAGAAACCAAGGCCACCATTGCAATCTAGGTACATTTTTTAGCATTTTAATTGATTTATTTTTTTATTCAGCTTAATTTTTTTGTTCATTTTTTTTGCCCAAAGTTTTGGTTTTTAATGCATTGGAGAGTGATTATTGTTGCTATTTATTTAATAGAGGAGTTCTAATGGAGGGAGTAGCGACATTGTTGGGTGTGAGCACTTTTGGTTTGATTTTTTTTCTTGTTTTTATTGTGTCTTTGTTTTTCAATTTTTATAACTGTGTGAAATTAATTGTTAATTTTTTTTAATGATTGGATTTGGTTGCATACTAGGAGCTTTTGATTCTTTGTTTTTTTCACTGCTCTATAGGTTAGTAATGAATCCTTATTATTTATATGTATGTAGGATATAGACTTATAATTTCTAGGATATAATTTGAGGAAATAGAGATTGCATGATAGAAGGGAAAGGTGTTTACATTATTTGCTTGGAGTTTGTTTGAATTTGTGGAGATCGCAGGATATGTCTATTGTAGAGTTATAAGAGGATGTGCTCTAAAATAGTTTTTTGGATTATGTGAATTGTTTGCAATTTTTAAGTTGTGTTTGTTTAAATATATGTCTGTTATGTTGTTGTCATTTAATAATGTCTCTGATCATTGAATGCATTGATTAATTAATGACAAAAGCTCCTAATTTAAGTGGAGATGGTTGAAATTTTGTGAACTTTTTGTTAGGCAAATAAAATTAAATGAAATTGAAAGTAATTGAATTAAAAACATTTAAAGATAAATAGAATGTGTTTAAAAGTAATAATGTGATATCTTTATAAAATTATAGGGTTCAGGGTTACTCAGGCGTAATATTTCCTTCAAATCGATCATGGATGTAAGATAGATTGCATCCTAATAGAGGGGGATTAAATAGGAATTATGTGATGGTGTTGAAGAATTTATGAGAGTAGCATGTCAAACATAACTATTCATTGATGAGAAAAAAGTTAGTTGTCCATGAAATTAGTGCAAATATAGAAAGTATTTAGATGATAATACTATAAGGGTTCATTTGTGTAAGTGAGGATTCATGTGTGACTGCTGGATTTGGACCGAGCATGGGCAAAAAAATTAATGCAAGGAATCAAGTGCGTATGTTTCAAGGTCAAAGTAATTATGGTGGGGGTCTACGATTCTAAGCATGATGTCAATGATTTGTCATGGGAGGACAATCTTGTAATACCCGAGGTACAAGTGTCAGTAGATAAGTTCCGTACGGCCTCAAGGTCCCCGGGACCCACCGTGTAGCCGAAAGGACCAACTGCATGAAGGGCCACTTTATGCAGAAAATGGTGAACTGTCACGCTATAGTGGTCGTCCAGGATGGCTAAACGGTCATAGTGTGTGCAGTTTAGAGTTCTGTGCTTTAGGACCGCTATACGGTTATGTGATTGATCAGAGGGTGCTTTGGTGCCCTGACTACTATAGCAATACCCCTGGCATTGTGAATAGTGTTAAACGATGCAAGTTTAATTAAATGAACCTTTACCCCAATTTAAAACCCCTAACTGGGTTCCTCCCTATTCTTTCCTGAAAATTCAAGCTCCTAAACCCTTTCCACCCATTTCCTCTCAACTCCACTCAAATCTAACTTCCATAATTATCAAGGTATGTGTTTGCTAATAGATTTTGTCTCCTTTCTTCCTATTCTTTCATGTTCTAAGTTTGGGTGTTGTTGTTTCTCTTATTGTTATCAAGTGGGGTCCTCCCCAATATTATTAGAGTTGCATTATAGAGTAAAATAGAGATACCCATAGATTAATCTTGAGCTTTATGGTTGTAATGACAGATATTGGTGTCATCCCTCCTTTCAGAGCTCCATGGTGTCTGTTCTCCACATTTCACCTATCCAGGTAAGTGAATTTGATCTCATGGTCTTAGTTTGGTTATTATATTATTATTTTCTAGCATTACAGAGTATTTAGAGATTTGAAAATTGGATTCTTACATGATATGGCTTTATATAAATGTGTTTTAGCTAGAAATACTTCATTTGAACTTAAACATGAAATTATGATTTTAGAAAATGCATGGGACCATATTTGCTCTATAAAAGTGTTGCATGATTTAATTCATGATTTGAATTGATTATGAAAATTGGGATTAGCTATGATTGATGAAATGAAGCTTAAGGCTCTATGTTTATTATGGAAAATGAGACATGTTGACTTAAAAATATAGAACTCCCCTTTTTTACTTCAATTTATTTTAGATTAGGAATTACTAGAGGAATATAACTATGAGTTAACACAGTTTTCCATTAATCTTGGTATATCAAGGCTTGCCAGGGGCAAGTTATCCTTATGTTAGATCAATCTGCTAGGATGCGGTTCTCTAGGGACTCGTTTGCCAGGGCCTATTAAGATCTCAGCTATGGACTCATGTTCACCAGGGATTAAGTACCACCATTCAATTTACGGATAGTCTATTCTGTTTGTAATACGTTGACAAATAATACGGTTTTTATGTTTCCTTCAAATTGTGATTTTATAGTATTATGCAAGATAAGTAGAAATGGTTTGTGAATCTTCTATTATTGTTATTTATGGATATTTCTTTCGTGCCCTATGTACGTTATAGCGAGCATCCATTCACTCAGTTCTGTAACAAGATTCACCCTTCTTTCTTCCTTTTCTCAGATACAAGTCTAGTTTTGGATCCTTCTCTCTTAGCATTAGATATATTCAGTTTGGGTGAGCTTCACGTTATCATTAAGTCTTTCAGATATTGTAGAGTGCTCTAGTGATGTGATGGAGGGTCCCAAGATTCATACATTTTGCATTTGGATATATCATGATTCTTTTGTATTTAAAATGACATAGCATTCATGAATCTTTCATAAACGAGCAACTAGTTTGATATATATGTATTACAACTATAGTTTCATATTTCATTCATGGGAAAAGAATGATTCAGGTTTATTATGAGTTTAATATGAGATTTGATTTACGATTTGAAATTGATTTTTATGAATAAAATATGCATATAGTATGGGTAGCAATCACGAGACTTAAGTGGGGATGGGATTCCTCATGTGCCGTCACGATCCAAGTCGGGTTGTGACAAATCCATCTAGACATCATGAGATGACTTTTGATGTTGTTAGTCCTGAGTTTGCTATACATTATTCTCAGCCTTCAATTGATGAGCCCAACCAAGATGCCGCTAGATTTTATAGCCTGTTAGAGGCTACAAATTAACCTTTATGGGAGGATTGTGTGCACTTCAAGTTGTTATTAGTAGTTCAAAAGTTGACTATTAAGTTTGAAGGGAATGAAAGCCAAAGTTCTTTTGATCAGTGGGCTACATCTATCTGTGAGCTAAGTCCAAATCTCAATATAATTCCAAAAGATTTTTATCAAATTAAAAAATTAGTTTCTAAACTTAAGTTAAAGGAAACAAAGATTGACTACTGTTGAAAGGCCACATGCTTTATTACAAAGTTAGATTGAACGTTCATACAAATTTACACCAAATAACCAATTTAGTAAACTTTATTCACGCTGGCCTATAGTTGTTATCCCGTACAATCTCCCTACTAAAATGTGCATGAAAGATCCTTACCTATTCCTATCATGTATAATCTCTGATATATAATCTCTGTTATAATCCAAAAGGTAAGATTAATATGTATCTTCAACCCTAATTGATGAATTGAATGAGTTGTGGTGCAAGAGTGTTCTTACGATAACAAAGTAGAATTTCATGATGAGGCAGTATTAATGTGGATCATCAATGACTTTTCAGCTTATGGAATATTGTCTGGATGGATGACATAAGGCAAATTAACATATCCAATTTGCATAGAGGATACTAAGGCATTTACTCTGAAGCATGAAGGAAAGAACTCTTAGTTTGATTATCATAGGAGATTCTTAGATGTTGGTCATCTATATATGTGAAGTAGATATGACTTTAAAAGTAATTATGTTGAATATGATGAGCCTCCAATTAGACTTAGTAGCCAAATGTGGATCGAGTTAAGGATTTTCCAAAGATAATATAAGTTAGAAAGGTAGGATTGCCAGGCTATGGGTATAATTGAACCAAACAAAATATTTTTGGAAGTTGCGTATTGGAAGGATATTTTGGTATGTCATTGTTTAGATGTCATGCATATTGAGAAAAACGTGCTTGAACATATTATGAAACTGTAATGGATACATATCAAACCAAAGACAATGACAAGGTAAAACATGATATGAGTATTATACACCTGATTTGCATTTAGGAATTAATAGATAATCATTTTTATATGGTTGGTAAAGGTAGAAGGTTAGTTTACCTACTACCACCTCCACTATTTGCCACCACCTCCATTACTTCCCCCACCATATCCACCAGGCCACCTTTCCCTTTCGATAATGCCCACTCTTGGGTATATTGGCTTTCCACCTTATTCTAGTCACATCCCATCGAGTAGTAACCTAAGCCCCAGCCCTACCACTAACTCCCAACCCCACCTCCCATATGACCCCTATTTCCTTAGGTAGGTTAGACATGAGCCCAAATGGTAACTCGGCCTAAATGGTAGGCCGCTTCTGATGAGTTGCATTTATGCACTCATTCTGTCCTAACTTGGACATTTTGCATTTGAATTGTACTCAATTGATGTTAAATTAGTGAATTTGCACTTTGTCCTCAATATGCATCATTGGTTAATTTCATAGCTATAAACATTGTTTTTGGTGCATAATCATTTCTTGGAAGTGCTTTGTGCTTTTAACCTCTTTGTAGGAGTGTTGTTTGATAATAGGGACTTAGGTTAGTGCATTAGAGAAGAGAACTAGGAACATTCAATGCTGTTTAGTTTGACCCTCAATTAGTATTTTGCTAATATCTGGAGTCAGACGTCCAATTGAGGTGATTCTTGCGGCGTGGAAAGCTTATTCAAAGGGCTACAAGTGCTATTTCTAGGCAGTAATTGAATGTTTTGGACCTCAAAATAGCTTGGAAGTGTTCTGTTTGTCCAGGCGATAAAAGACGCCCAGGCGTCAGAGGAAACACGCGGATTCTCAGGAGACCGCCCAGCGGTCAAGACGCCCAGGCGGTCATTAGTATGTTGGCGTCATGAATTTCCACCCAATTTCAATTTGATTTTTTAGGTTTTGAAGAGTCTAAGACTCTGATCCTGTCACTTAACTTACTCGATTCTCTCTCTCTCTCTCTCTCTCTCTCTCTCTCTCTAGGTTTTGGGAGTTCCCAATCTTTGTTTTGGCTCCTGTTGGATTGTAATTTACAACTTTCTTTCAATGTGAAACTCCCCCTATGGAGGAGTAATTTCTTTACCGTGTGCAAGGATAATGAAGATTGAGATTGTTCTTGAGGTTCCCAATTTTAATTGCAATTCATATTGGTTTTTCTTCCCGTTTACTTTCTCTTTTGATATCAATCGAAGATTTTTGTAATTATATTTTTAAGAGTTGTTTGATTATGCATTCGCGTGCAAAATCTAGATACCATGGGTATTGGATCAATTGATTTAATTACATCCAATTGGTTAGGGATTGAAATTAAATCCGATAGGAATTAGGTTGCTAATTGGTAATCAAACATAGATTCATAGAATCACGATCGTGAATTACTAGTTCATATGTTAGCCAAACCCTTAGTGGAAGTGCAATTGAGTAAATTGCATCATTGTTGTGTGATAACATAACTAATGAAAGTAACCACTGTAAATTTATCTTTTAAGATGATTGAACAATTCTTGATCTAAGGACTCCTTGTAGGTAATTCATATAATTTTCTCATTATAATTTCTTAATTTAATTTAGTTGCTACAATTTTAAACCCCCAAATCTCTTGAATCAATTAGAACACTTCCTTGTAGATGACCTTATTGTGCCCTCTACTACATTTTTTGTGCAACTGGCACTTTATAAATTTTTAATTTGTTGTGAGTAGCGACACTCGCATGAATTTTGGTTCCGGGAAAGTTGTATTCTTTTCTTGTTTTTGATTGATTTTTTTTATTTATTTTTGTTTTTATTTTTATTTATAACTTCTATTTTATTAGGTTTTGTTCTCCTTAAAAAAAAAATAATTCCAGTTTTGTTTAGTTTAAATTTTATTCTTCTTTTCTTTGTTCCCTGTTGTATTTAGTTGCTTCTAATTTAATTTTATACGCTCCTTCCTAATTTTCCCATACTCCCCTGGAAATGGCCAAGGGAGAAATTAATTTATCAAACAACCCCTCTTCTTCTTATACAATAGAATCTGATAATTCTTTTATTTTTCCCTGAACTTTCTAACCTTTCAGGAATATGGCTGAACTAGGACTTTGGAGTCGCTAACCTGACTACCAACCTTTGGGGATTATTTACGACCAAGGAGGTGACTTTAGGGATTTCTGCACCACTTGCCTAAATTCCATGAGCTATCTGGGAAGACCCACACAAACATCTGAGCAGTTTCATGTTATTTGTGTGACAATGAGCCTAAGGGGTCGGACCAAATCAAGAGGGCCTTCCTTTTTCCCTTGAAGGTGAAAGATTGGTCTTTATAATGGAACCCCATGAAGCGCATATTTTTGGAGAAATTTTCCAGCTTCAGTAGCTGCCATCAGGAAAGATATTTGTGGCATTCCTCAATCTCTCCAAGAGGTGTGTGCCAGTGCCCAGGATTTACTTTGAGCCTTTCCATGATTGATGCCTTGGTGCTTTAGTTAACAAGACTCCTCTAGGTTTTGATTGAAAACATGGCAGAAGCTCCAAAGCTGGTAGTAGTACATCATGTGGGTGAAGCTTCTGAGAATAGAGGGTAGAGAGAAATTGGATGACTCGCAGAATTTTTGAACAGATGGCCCAGGTTCCTTTACCTCAGTTGAGCTTGTGGTATTTGTTCTTGTAATACCCATATTGATGTATGTCCAAGATGAGGACCCCACCTTAGTTGCTGCCAGCAATGTGTTCCCTGGAAGACCTTAGAAGATAACAGGGGTGTGACCCTTACAATAAACCTGGTTGGAGAGATCAAATTTAAGGTGGAACAAGTCATTAGCAAAAATATGTTCCACCCAGCAAATAAGAGCTCCTTCATGTCTACCAACAACCACCTGCTCCACACCACCCCCTCAAAGCACTATTCCCTTTAGACGCACCATGGCAGGAGATGATGAAAATGATGATGGAAATCCAGAGGAAATAGGAACAAGCCATGAGAGAATGAGAATGTAATTGTGAGGCTAGAGAGTTTCCAATCCCGGGGAGTGCATCCACCTTCCTTCTCACACTTCCCAACCCAAGGGGAAATTTCTGTATTACTAGGCCTGGAGTTCTCCAGAGGTTGTTGGTCCTTCAGGACAAGTTGTGGTTGAAGTCAGGAGGATGGATAAGAGGTGCAAAAGTAAGCCTTACCCCAGAAGCAAGCAGAAGAGGAGGTAAAGACCCATCCATTGCCCTTCCCACAGTGAGTTGCAAGACCCAAGAGGTCCAATGAATTGGAGTTGGAGAAGGACCTCTTGGAGACTTTTAGGAAGGTAGAAGTAATATCCCTCTGTTGGATGCATTAGGCAGATCCTAAGTATGCCAAATTTTTGAAAGATCTATGCACCAACAAGAGGAGACTACAGGGGTGAGAAAGAGAAGGTGACTATGGGAGTGAATGCTTCCTCCCTCATCAAGCCAAGCAACCTGCCACCCAAGTGTAAGGATGGGGCATTCAATGTTCCCTGTACCATTGGAAAACCTTCAAGCAAGCCATGGCTGATCTTGCATTAATGTTATGTCAAAATCACTCTATAGATCCTTACACTTTGGGGAGCTCAGCCCGGGTTAACAATCCACTTGCCAACCAGCATCACAAAGCCAGATAGGGTATTAGAAGATGTCTTGGTAAAGGTAAATGATTTAATATTCCTGCTGATTTTTATGTGCTAGATGGAAATGCAAACAACCATACATTAATCTTGGGTAGACCCTTTGAAACTGCAAGACCAAAATTGATGTTTATGCTTGGTACATTATCCATGGAGTGTGGGGACTTGAAAGCCTAATTTTGTTTGTCTGATGCCATGAAATTCCCTTGAGGACCACTTGTGTTTGGCATTGATGTCATTGACTCCTAGTAGAAGATACATGTGATACTTTACTTGGTAAGATGCACAATCCCCTTCCCTATTTTTTCTTCTCCCATGGGATATGATGAATCTCTTGTAGATTTTCCAAGCTTTTAGATCCAGGTACACCATTCACGTCATCAGTTTGCCAAGTGCTCCATGACCAACCCATGTTAGGTAAGAAGCCTGTAGGGGCAGTGGATTTTACTACATGAGCCCGCATGACTAGGGCCAAAGTCTAGATGGAAGGGACCATTCTTGGTCAACCATGTGCATCCTGATGGTGCAATTGATTAGAAAACTCCAGGTGGGTGAGTGCACCATTGATGAGCATTTGATGTACCTCCATGAGGCCCAGACTAAGGGTCAGTTGGCTACCTTTGGGTTGAAGCTGCACACCTCCATGAGGGCCCTGTCCAACTTAGGGATGTTAAACGAAGTGCTAGGTGGGAGACACCCATTCAAGTTTTTCCTTACCCTTCCTTTTCATTTTTTGTATTTTATTTATTTTAGTTTTGCATTTTGCATCATATTTATTTTTGTTTGTATTTCACACCATCCCTTTGGCACCCTAAAGGTCACATGCATAGGCTACACCAAGGCACTATATTGACATGCTTGGCATTGACTTTATTTGTATTGCATGCTTGGTGGATTCACTCCTTGATTGGATTGAGTACATGCACTTTTACCTGAGATTTTGAGCCTCTTGATTGGACTATCATGTTCCATGCTTATTTGTTCATGTGTGTTTCCCTCTTTGAATTTGTATTCTAGAACTTGCTTAAAGTCTTGATTGAAAATATGTTTTTCATGTGCATGCTTGAATATGATTGAGGTATTTTTTTTTCTTTCTTATTTTAGCCACTTGCCCATATAGCCACCTTTTACATTTTCCCATTATTTAGCCCCTTTCTTATTGCCCATTCTTTTGTTTTGACACATCCTTAGCCAAAAGTGAAAAACAAGGAAAATTTCCAACCTTTTAGGCTTAGAGCGTTTGTGCATCTCTATATGTGCTTGAGCATAAGTGTGGGAAAGCATTAGGACATGCCCCAAATTAAGTGTGGGGGAGGAACAATGTGTACAAAAATAAATTCAGTAAGTGGCACACCGAAGAAAAAATAAATTCAAAGTGGCACACCAAGAAGAAAAAAAAAGTTGATTAAAAAAAATCTTGAAAAAAAATTGGAAGATTGGATGAAGGTGTGCCACATTGATTAAGAAATAGTTAAGCTAGACAAAGTGTTCCCTTAGGCACTTGTGCTCTTAGTGTATGCATTTGCTCTCCTTTGACTAGAGGTTTGGCTCAGCTGGCCTTATATCTCCCACCTTCACCTAAACCCCATCACAATAAAAAACAAGTCCTCTTGATCAATATGCATGTGTGTGTAACAAATGGAGAATGAGACCCTTGACAAGCCTATGGTAATGCATTTTCATTTGAGGTGATTTGAGTGTACATCATACCCTAAAACACTTGAGTGAATGAATGGCAAACATAACCTTGGGAGGATTTTTGTACTTAATGCATTCGTCATGTATATTGATTCTACCTTGTGTGCTATGTTCTTACTCATGTCTTGCTCGTTGAGATCCTCTTTGATTGTTTGTGGCCCATTGCTTTATCTATAGGTCCATTGGATTGATGTATTGTTATTTTCCATGCATCATGCATTTTTAGAGTTAATGCCATTCCTGAGTCTCTTGCATGAGGACATGCAATTGTTTAAGTGTGGAGGGACTCACTTCCCCGCTTAGGCTAGACGTAAAGACTAAGTTGAAACATGTTTACAAATATTTCATTTTTTAATTTTAGATTGTGCTTTATCTTTAAAATATTGTCATTGTATTTAATTTCATCAAATATATTGGTATACTTATACCTTCAAAAACCTATGGGTATAAAATTACAAATATAAAGTGTAAGTCTTGGTATACTAACACCCTTCAAAAACTTTTTTATCTATACCATTAAATAAAATAGATTTAAAAAATTTCATTTTAGTGTCTCCTATGGAATTTGGTTTCAAGTCCACTTACTATTTTTTATTTGTTTCATTCATTCCATGTATGCATCAATTAACAAAACCTTTGAAAATCACACAACCAAGTTCTAAAACATCAGCTATCTCATTTGGACCACAAAAGCACTTCCTACGCAAAAAAAAAAAAAATGACCTGACCTCCAAATCCTCTCTCCTTACCCTCTACCATGCGCACTCTTCTCTTCGCACATTCTCTCATCTTTTTTGTTTTCTCTCTTCACTATTTTTTGTGCCCTGTGATGACCGTCAAATCCTCGCCATTCATTAACACTACCATGGTCGTAACCGCGACTTTTCCTCTACAACTTCAAACAGATTCGGTTCTTGACCCCTCCATCAACTCTGCTAGGTACTTTCTTCCCATTCCCCATCCATCTTTTCTTCTTCTTTTTTTTCCCTTTTTTATTCACACTTCGTTTCTAGGTTTTCTGATTGGTAAAGTTTTTCTTTTTTGACATTGGGTTTGCGATAAAAAGTAAGAGTGAAAATTATTTTTGGCCATTTCATTTGCGAGGTTAGATCTAGATTTTTTATTTTGTAAATCTGCGTTGTTTCAATTTTTTGTGGCCCATGATGGGTTATTGGTAAAGTTTCTTCCTTTTAATGCGAGGAAGAGTGAGACGGTGGGGGCAGTGCCTAAATGGTGAGGAGGATCGGACGATGGACCAGGGGTCAGGCAAACCCTCCCAGAAGGGACGACAAGGGAACAAGCGGGCATGTGTGGCGAGATCTCATGAGAGAGCTTGGAAGGTTGCGGATCGGGCAGGCGGAGGTAGGGATCAGATGGCAAAATGCAGGTCGAGTTCCTGGTACTTGCCTTCCATCTTCTCTATGCTTGTTAGGTGGTCACCAGGTAGGTTCCCTTCTTTCTTCTCAATTCATTATTTTACCAAATCTATGATCAAAGCAAGTAATTTTTTGGCCAAACATTCATCATTTTGCCCAAACATTCATCCTTTTTTTCAATTTTGTTTACCAAATTGAAAGGGAGAAATAATTTAGTTTTGAAGTATAGAATTACTAGTGGCTGAAAGTACTGTTTATTTTTTTATTCCTGGTTTCTATTTGTTTTTATTTTATGCAGATGCTTGGCTTCTGATTAAATGAATGTCTTCTAAGTTCTGATTTAAAAAACTAATTTTTCCTTACTTAAATAAAAGAAAAAAAAAACCTGAAAAGGTTCATTGCTAAATTTATCAAGGACCTGTCTTATGTTAATATCCATTTTAATTCATAGAGATCAAGTAGAAGGAACTCAAATAGAATGTATCAAGGTTGTGTGGAAATATATCAAACATTTTTATTTCTTTCAGAGGAATAAATTAAATTATCTCATCAAAGAGGAAATCACATTTTTGTTGAATGAAGTACATTATGTTTTTTGGCCAAATTGTGAATATTGAAGTTGTGTAATTGATGTTTGAAAAAATTTGGATGCTGAAATTTCCAGCACATCAATTACAGGACAACCAAAGAGACAATATGTTGACTCCTGGTTGGAGTGTATTTGTTAACACAAAAGATTGTTTATAAGAGTTTTTTTTTTCATTAAGAAGCATATACTTTTTATGGAAAGTTCATGAACATTTTAACCACTTATTGTTGAGCCAATTTCTTTTTGGTTGTTTTAGAGGTGAAAAACAACTTCTTTTAGGTTTTTGAGGCCTACAACTGATAGCAACCTGCACTTCATCAATAATATCTATTGACAACATGCATATTGCCATTTTTCATGATGCATCTCATGCTACTGCAAATAACAACCCATTTACTATAATTTACAATCCAATGTACTATTTGGCCTGTATGTATTTTGATTTCATTACAATGAATAGCATTCATTGAATATTTGTGAGAACCTCTTACATAAATTGTTCAATTTAACAAGGTCAACCCTTCTGAATTTGTTATTCTATTGGCCAAGTATAATAAACTAATGAAGTTATGTAACTGAAATTTCACTTGGAATGAGATTAAGATTGATGTTTGAGACAAAGGAGCCTATAATTCACACACACACACACACACACACACACACACACACACACACACATATATATATATGGGTACAATAACTAGGATCAGTAACTTGGACCCAATCCAATGGAAAATTTCCCAATGGCGAAATCTCCATGGTATTCCTGAACCATTTATTTGAAGCAAGAAATTCCTTATTTGGATAATAAACATATGATTATAGATAATTTTGTTTCGGTTTATGTCCTATTTTAAGGAATTTGTATGTGAACACCATATTTTGTCAAGTTTTTTGTAAGTAAGAAAAAAAAAAAAAAACAAAATCTTTTCCTTTTTTTGACTTTATTTCATCATGCATCAATTAAATCTTTTTTTTTTAATCACTTCAATCAGTATCATTTTGCATATCTTAATTAGATCATTGTTAATTGGATATTTTTTCCAATCAAATCACATTTGCATCCATCAGAATCATATCATAATCATTTGCATTAATTCTCATATTTGTGTATAAATAGATATGTTGTTTCGGACAAAAGAGAGAGAGCCATCACACCCTCACCACCATTGTCCTTCACAACCCTTTCATCATTTGCAACTCATCACTCAGGCACCACCATCATAGAGACAAGAAATAACCAAGCATCGCTCCCTCACCTTCGAAAGGCCATTCACAACCCATTCTCAGAACACAGCCTTTGCCATCATCCCTTTCCATCATTATCATTACAGCCCTTTCACCATCCTCATACCCACCTCTTGGACCAAACCACCATTGATACCCACACAGAGAACCTGGCAAAAACAATCAAGCCAACCTTACTCTTGATTTTCCACCTCAAGCTAATAAAAGCTTCAACACTACAATCACAAGCCTTCTGCCTTCCACCATCATCATTCACGGCCATTTTTTTTCCCTACAGCCAATGTCAACATAGCCTGTGCCATCATCAAATCATAGTCACAACCACCATAAAAAAGGGAATTGAAACAAAAGGGAAAGTCCTTTACCTTCGCACAACCACCACCAAAGCCAACAGCAACGTCACGAAAACCATCGCGCTCCATGCCCTGCCTTCGTGCAGACCGCTAGCCACCGCCCTGTACCTCTCCGCGTCAACCTCTCTTCCTCTTGCCTGCCACTCGCCGCAGGTCGCAGCCCCATACACCAGGCGGCCAACCTCGCGCAACCCGCTGGAAAAGCCCCAACCGCGCCTCCTCCTCTCGTTCTGGTGCGCGGCATAGCCCTCCTAATTCCTACCTTGCTTCCATCTTGGGTACAACATAATCTAGATTTACAATTAGGGATTAGATAGTTTTTTTTTTTTTGGTCAGAATTCCTTTTCGGATCAAGTTTTGGGGCTTAGTCTCATGGGCTTAAGCTTAGGAGCTAGGTTCATTTAGCTAATTAAGTTTTCTTTAGTTTGGGTTGGGTTTATTTATTTATTTATTTATTTTAGCCTCATTCTTAAAAAAAAACATTATTTTATTTTGTTTAGATTTAGGACTCTTTTTCTAAATAATAATAATAAATATAAATTTTTTTATTCGCACAATAGTCTTTGGTCATGATTAAGAGGTGGATGCCTCCTTCATGTACTATTGAATTGTATGGATTCATTGAGTAGTCTAGTGTTGCTTTGAATCCTGCATAAGCGGATTTCCTTTTAATAATTGGTCGCAAACAACTTTCTTTTTTACAATTAAAACCAATCAACACACTCTTTAATATTTTTTTTATTTCTTAATTAAAATCCATCAACACACAATCATTTTCTACAAGAACGACGTGACTTTAAATTCCTCATTGCACTAGATATGTCGGCATAGCCAACAACTATCAAGCCAAAAAATTTTTTTTCACAAAATTGGTTCTTTACTTCTTTATTTTAATTTCAACTTTATTTCTTTGTAAATACGTAAATTTTTTTTTTGGGCAAAAAATAAATATTTTAAACTTATAAATAAATTTACATAATGAGCTCTAGGGTAACGTATTTATTCAGGTGTATTAGGGTGCAGTGAGATTAGGTTTCCACCCTTCCCTAATCATAATTAGACTAGGACTCAAATCTTTTTAAAAGACCAGTTTTGCAAATCAAAAAGGTTTTCCAATTTTATCCAAAATTAAAATTGGTGGCGACTCCCATTTTATTTTAAAAATCGGTTGTCATTCCCATCGTCGCGATGCCCTCTAGGTACGTTGTGACAGTTTGGCGACTCCATGGGGGAAGCTAGAAAGTCAAGCCTATTAGAGTAAATTATGCAAATAATTATAACTTTACAATATTTATTTTTCCCCTTCGTTCTTTTTTTAATAAAGTCTTCCTCTTATTTATTTGTATATATTTGTTTATTTTATTTGTAAATATTTGTCACTCAAACCTTAGGATATATGACTTTTTGTATATATATTGTTTGGGCTTTTGTCTTGTAGGAATATCTATGATCGCACACACAGTGCACCATTACTATCTCACACACATTTTGGCTCTATACCGAGCTTGTACAACCTGAGGATTAGGTGGGGTCCTAACATTGTCATTGAAGGGCTTCATGCCCACTTGGCATTTGGCGGGACATTGCCAGATTGTTCCTGGTATCATGGATCGGTCATATTGAGAGGGTTATCCTACTTGTGATCCTTTCATGAACTGGGTCTCTATCCTATGGGTAGGGGCAATTTGGGAATCATGGCCTTTAGAAGTCTAGACCCGTCTCAAAGCACTAATAGAATGAACCTAGTGACTAAACATTTTTGTCCCTTAGGTCTTACCCTTTTAGGACACAAAGGAGCAGCTATTTCTCTAATATCTCACTCATTCACTGTATATATCTCCAACATACATGCATACATTTTCACATAAAATAAAAAAGTTTCTTGCAAACATATCATACATTATGCATCCATTGCAAAAAAAAAAAAAACTCGTTTCACATACATTTTATCTCATGCATACATGGCATTCACTTTCCTTCATTCTCTTATAACAAGCATGTCATGCCTAGTTCACCTTTATCACCCATTCATGCATACATCACATTGACATGCATACATAATTTACATTGACATTCATTTTCATGCATTCATAAAAACAATGGCATGCATTCATTCATGCACACATCTTTTTTTCTCATCCATAGTCCACATTAAAAAAAGTCACTTGACATGCATTCATGAAATCATTATAACATCCATACAAAAAAATTTCAAACATGCATGTTCATTTCTCATATATCCATTTCTTAGTTTGCATCATGCATTTATTTATTTATTCTTACATGCATTCATGCACGAGCAAAAATAAAAATAAAAAAAAAAAGAGAGGAAAGTCATCATTTTGCACATTCATGCATTTTTCCATACAAGTAGTTCATCTAACATGCATACATCTTGGCACATTAGCATAACCTCAATAGGAGGATCCATTTTCCTTTCATTCTTCCTTCTCTCAGTCGATTTCAATGGTTTGCAGTTTCCAGACGTTACTTTCCCAAAGAAACTTTATCTGATTCCAAGTAGCCTTGTTTGAAGAGCCTTTGAGAAGCCATGGAGGAGAAAGGGATTTTGCAAAAGAGCTTGATCATTTGAAGGCTGTGATGCAAGAACAAGTAGGGGCGGTTAAAGAAGCTATTGCAACCATGTGCCAACCTAGGGCACTGGAACCAACAATTTCAACCATGAAGAACCAGGGTATGATTCAGATGAGGATGACAACAACGCAAGCCTACATGGCAAGCCTAAGAAAGAGGTGGAATGGCTGAAACTCAAACAAGAACTGGAAGAAAGCCTAAGAACAGTTTCAAATGCTACGAAGGCCCAACCCCTATGGTCCAATGAGTATCAATGACCTATGTCTAGCTCCTAGTGTTGCCATTCCCAAGGATTTCAAGATGTAGAGTTCACCAAATTCGATGGTAGCACTAATCCTATCATGCACCTTTGGATGTCTTACCAAGGTGGGAATGTGGTCCAAAGATGAGAATTTCCTAATCAGCTTTTTCCAAGAGCTTGGACGGAGCTACATGGGAGTGGTACATGCAAACGATGGAACACAAATAAGATGTTGGGAAGACTTGGCACAAGCTTTTACCAATCAGTACAAATTCAATTTGAATGTCGCGCCCACCAAGAGAGCTGAAAGGGTTGAGAAAGAAAGAAAATGAAACGTTCAAAGAGTATGCCCAAATTTGGAGAACTATGGCTGGTAAAGTTGTTCCACCAATGTTAGAGCAAGAGATGTGCTCTTATTTCATTCACTCACTAGAGGGTCCATTCTTCAAGAATATGTTGGGGACCCATGTCAAGGAGTTTGTTGACTTGGTGGAAATCAGGGAAAGAATTAAGGCGAACATCCAAGAGGGGAAGTTGGAGTTACAGAAGATGAGTCGCAACCCAAGCAAGGGTTATTCTACAAAAAGAAGGAAAACATTGTGAACCTCGTACAACCACATCACCCGTCCCAATCCTACAAGCCAACCTTCCAACCAAACCCCTACCCATCCTACCAACACCCGTGCTACCCATCTTCCACACCTTATCCATCCCCCACACGCTACCCACCTCAGCCATATCAAGTCAATCACATCTCCTCCCCTCCACCATATGCACCTTTCAAACCTATACCTCACCAAATCATGCCTCCACATCACCTAGGAACCCCTTTCAATCCTGCTAGCCCAAGATTGCTAAGAAACAATCGTCCCTTGCCTAATTTCGGAGTAAGCAACTCTAAATGTTTAAGAGTTTGTGTGATGCAAATCTATTAGCTCCACGCCCTGCGGTGTTCGCAACGCCACCATATCCTCACTAGTTTAATCCAAATCGTGTGTGTGAATATCACTCCAACACTCTTGGCACTCGATTGATGACTGTAATGGTTTTAAAGATGTTGTGTGGCATCTAATTGATGTCAAAGCCATCAAAGTACAAGATGCAAGGGTAGAAGAAGGCTTTGTTGGAAATGATAGTGCTTGAATGCATCGTTATTGAATTCATTGTTACATCTTTTGTTTGCTTACGTCCTAAGACTTGTTTATGATTATGTGTGGTTTTTGCCCAATCGTTATATCATTTGTTTCCTTTCTTACCACTGTTATTCTTTCACTTCATTAATCATCTCCTTTCTCTTAGACTAAGGCAGAAAATGATCATGAAAACCCATTAATTGATTGTTGCGCTACAATGAGTTTGAATAACCATGATCATGACGAAGATCCTAAACTATGCGAATAATTTGTTCAAGTCGAAAATCAAAATGTCAACATCACCTAAGGGAATCATGCAGTTTGTTGTCATAATGGCTAGAGCATTTGGCCTCAAATGTTTTGGTTGAATGACTCAGTGCATCAGAATCCAAGCAAATACGCAACATCCTCTAAGAACATCAAAAGAAGAAGTGGTGCAAGACATTCTGTCAAAGCGCAAATTTTGGAAAAAAGGCTTGCTGGAGCCAAAAAAAAAAAAGCTCGCTAGATTGAAATCCTAACAGGATGATCTGGGCAAAAGTTAGAGCAAGAAATACCTATTAGGTTGAAAACCCGAAAGGGCGACTTGGGAAAATGTATCAAAGAGAGCTTATAGAAAAGGACTTTTGAACAAAGCTCAAATTGGGGCAATTTGATTTGGTGACGAAGGATCAATGAAGAGACATTTGACAGAAGACGAAACGTCAACTTTCATATACAGACTATTTTGTCGCGTAGCGAAGGATTGTAATCCTGGTCGTGGCTTCAAGCTCAATGTAACTGAATAATTAATTAAATGGGTTAATTTGATTAAATCTGCACTTCTTCCAATCTTTCATACCTCACCCTCACCTCTTTCGCCAATCTTCCATCCATTTCTTGAATTACGCATAATCATGAGATCGTGCAAGGTCAAAGGACATTAGCTAACAAAGTTCAGGAATAAGTTCACTAGATCAAAAGCCTAAAAAAAAAAGGATAAAAGAAAAACCCGCTAGATTGAAAACAGAAATGGCGGTCTAGGGAAAAGTTAGGCAAGCAAAGAGAAAAGGCTCGCTAGATCAAAAACTAGAAATGGCGATCTAGGAAAAAGTTAGAGCATAATCAAGATAGGTTCCGACACAGTGCAAGGGCAAGGGCTGAAAATAAAAATTCAAGAGCAGAAAGAGAAAGATAATAAACCTAAAAGAGAAGTCAATAATAGTGGCTCTTTGAACAAAATGACTCATTTGGAATTAGACTACGGCTTTTCAAGGAAAATAATGTTTTGAAGCAACAACTGGGGCAATTTTTTTCTTTTTGCTTTCCATTAGTAAGTGTACATGTCATATTAGATCCTTCATTCTTGCATTATCAGATCATCCAGACATGTCATCATTCTTAAAAAAAAAAAAGAAAAAAAAGAACTCTAAACTGGGACAATTTATTAGGCAATCGGGTTTCTTTCTTTCCTCTCTTTGTGAAATCATTCATCATCAAATCATCTAGGCATAGTGTCATAGTCAATAGATCATATCATCATAACATCATCTAATCATCCCTAGGCATTCGCATCATCTAATCATTCACTGCAAAACATTTACTCTTTTACATATTTCTCTCTCTCAATCCTAATCATTCATCTTTATCTTATCACATCATCACATCATTTAATTTTCAGCAATTATCATATCATTTAATCTTCAACAGTATCACATCATTTAATTTTCAACAATTATCATCATTTACTTTTTGCAATTATCATATCATTTTATTTTTAGCAATTATCACATCATTTAATTTTCAGCAGTTATCATATCATTTACTTTTCACCATTATCACATCATTTAATTTTCAGGTATCACATCATTTAATTTTCAGCAATTATCATAGCATTTTTTCTGTCCATCACAATCATTTGCTTTTATGTCTCATCACCATCATTTAGCTTTTGTCTCAATTATGATCATTTACTTTCATATGCTTTCACATGCTTTTACACGTTTCACGTCTTTCACAAGTCTTTAAATTTCACATTTTATATGCTTTCACCGTCTTTACATGCTTTCGCAGTTTTATATGCCTTCAGGTCTTTCACGCTTTCACAGTCTTTACACACTTTCACAATCTTCACTTGTTTTCAAGTTTTTATACGCTTTCAGTCTTTCACATGTTTTCATGTTTTCACGTCTTTCATATGTTTTCATGCTTTCAGTCTTTCACGGTCTTTCATGTTTTCACCTTTCACATGTCTTTAAATTTCACATTTTACATGTTTTCACACACTATCACATATTTACATGCTTTCAGTCTTTCACATGCTTTATTTGCTTTCATAGTATTTATTTTTCACATGCTTTTAGTCTTTTAAACTTCTCATCCAATTCAAATTTCACAATTTTTTTCACTTTCACATGCTTCTATAGTTTACAAGTTTTTACTTTTAGTTTTCATTAATCATTGCATTGTCATATTTTAATAGCATCATTGAGTCAATTATTTTCATCATCACCATCCGTCTTTGCACTTTCACCCTCCTCACTCCTAATTAATGCATCCTCATCATTGTCAGCCAAAATATGTGTTCATATCTTTACTTGTTCCTTACTAAGAAATATCAAAACTGTAATTTTTGATATTTTCTAGTAAGAAACAAGTAAAGAGGGCAACTGTGAACACCATATTTGTCCGGGTCTTTTTGTAAATAAGAAAAAAATAAAATCTTTTCCTTTTTTTGACTTTATTTTATCATGCATCAATTAAATCTTTTTTTTAATCACTTCAATCAGGTATCATTTTGCATATCTTAATTAAATCATTTTTAATTGCATATTTTTTCCAATCAAATCACATTTGCATCCATCAGAATCATATCATAATCATATGCATTAATTCTCATATTTGTGAATAAATAGATATGTTGTTTGGACAAAAAAGAGAGAGCCATCACACCCTCACCACCATTGTCCTTCACAACCCTTTCATCATTTGCAACTCATCACTCCAGGCACCACCATCATAGAGACAACGAGAAATAACCAAGCATCACTCCCTCACCTTCCGAAAGGCCATTCACAACCCATTCTCTAGAACATAGCCTTTGCCATCATCCCTTTCCATCATTATCATTACAGCCCTTTCACCATCCTCATACCCACCTCTTCGACCGAACCACCATTGATACCACACAGAGAACCTGGCAAAAACAATCAAGCCAACCTTACTCTCGATTTTCCACCTCAAGCTAATAGAAGCTTTAACACTACAATCATACAACCTTCTGCCTTCCACCATCATCATTCACGCCATTTTTTTTCCATCATAGCCAATGTCAACATAGCCTATGCCATCATCAAATCATAGTCATAACCACTATAAAAAAAGGGAGTTGAAACAAAGGGAAAGCTGTCCTTTACCTTCGCACAACCTGCACACCAAAGCCTGAAGGCAACGTCATGAAAACCTCCACGCTCCACGCCCGCCTTTTGCGCAGACCGCTAGCCACCGCCGTACCTCTCGCGTCAACCCTCTCTTCCTCGCCGCCATGCCGTGCCTGGCCGCGAGCTACCATACACCAACTTCCGCCAAACCGTCATGACCCGCCCGAGAAGCCCTCAACCGTGCCTCCTCCTTTGCTGCCTGGTGCGCCGCCACATAGCCCTCCCAATTCCTGCCTTGCTTCTATCTTGGGTACAACATAATCTAGATTTACAATTAGGGATTAGATAGTTTTGTTTTTTTTTTTTGGAATTCCTTTTGGATTAGGTTTTGGGGCTTAGTCTCATGGGCTTAAGCTTAGGAGCTAGGTTCATTTGGATTAAGTTTTCTTTAGTTTGGGTTGGATTTATTTATTTATTTATTTTTTTAGCCTCATTCTTACAAAAAAATTATTTTATTTTGTTTAGATTTAGGACTCTTTTTCTAAATAATAATAATAAATATAAATTTTTTTTTTATGCAACAGTCTTTGGTCATGATTGAGAGGTAGATGCCTTCTTCATATACTATTGAATTGTATGAATTCATTGAGTAGTCTAGTGCTACCTTGAATCCTGTGCACAAGCGGATTTCCTTTTAATAATTGGTCCGCAAACAACTTTCTTTTTCACAATTAAAACCAATCGACACACTATTTAATATTTTTTTTATTTCTTAATTAAAATCCATCAACACACAATCATTTTCTACAAGAACGACGTGACTTTGAATTCCTTATTGCACCAGGAGGATATGTCGGCAAAGCCAACAACTATCAAGCCAAAATTTTTTTTTTCACAAAATTGTTTCTTTACTTCTTTATTTTAATTTCAACTTTATTTGTTTATAAATACGTAAAATTTTTCTTTTGGGAAAAAATAAATATTTTAAAGTTATAAATAAATTTGCATAATGAGCTCTAGGGTAAACATATTTATACGGATGCATTAGGGTGCAAGTGGATTAGGTTTCCACCATTCCCTAATCATAATTAGACTCAGGAACTCAAATCTTTTTAAAAGACCAGTTTTGCAAATAAAAAAGGTTTTCCAATTTTATTCAAAATTAAAATTGGTGGCGACTCCCATTTTATTTTAAAAATCGGTTGTCATTCTCGTCGTCGCGATGCCCTCCGGTACGTTGTGACATTGTATGAATATTTTGCTGGTGCTTTCAGTTTGCATAGATTGCAAAGTTTTTTGTTCACTTGGTTTGAAGTAACTTATAACATCCATTTTGGTTGTTATGTCTACAATCTACATGTTCTTGGTCATCTATTCGATCCCTATAGTTATAGATTGCACCTTACTGGAGTAATTTTCGAATTGTTTTGATAGCTTATTGAGGCTGTGATCTTTTGAACTATTGATAGGTCAGATGTGAATGGTGAATGCCCAAGCAAAGTTTCAATATAGGAAATTGAACAAGTTGTGACTCATTAATTCTATGTTTGCTACCTCCATTTTTTAGGCCCAAGTTCCCCAAGGAACTAGGTATGCCAAGTAGCAGGAGTTTCCATTCAAAGATTTCTTACTCTATGATTTACTCATTGGCCAGCAGAAACTTTTTACCCCTTCCTTGACATGTTATGTATGATAAAGGAGACTGATGGTTTCCATTTTTGTAGATGATAGGTATACTTCATGTTGCTGTGTATTTTACTTACTAATGTGGGTGCTATTATTATTGTTGTAATGAAATTAAAGAACTTCTATTATTTTGAGTTCTTTCTTCCTTTTGGATATAGAATCTTTCCTACTACTTGAAACGTAGCAGGGAAGTGGTCTCCAAGTTAGTTGAGCCTTGAAGGTTGCCCACTGATATTATGTGCTTGGGCAAGTTACTAAATAATTATCCTTTAGTTATACAAAAGTTCATGCTGAAATGTTTTACATTTTCTTGCTCTTGGGTTTCAAGGAATTGTACCTCTTTAAAGTTGGTAACATTTTGGGGACCAAAGACAATGGCCTTGCAAGAAAATGGCTAGCACTTATTAGTAAGATCTTGAACAGCCTTCTTGGACAAGTAGTGGATGCCACACTCCTTCACTACTCTGAGCTTGAGGTATCCTTGGGACAAGTGGGAAAATGGCTATGCTACACTCATTGTTGAGATTGAAGCTGATTTTGAGGGATCAATAAGGCATATGGCAACCTCTTTCTTCCATTGGAAGGAGTATGAGAATGGATAATGACATCTCACTCTAGATTTGTATTTTGTAATGTTATTATAAAAGATATGGTGTGGTCTTTTTAACCTTGACTTTTTAATACATTTTTTATCCTTAACTTGACTATACAACTTTGGTTCTGAAAGTTTTTTTTTTAATATTTCTTTGTTCTTCAACCCAACATGGTTTAGGCACTTACTAATTCTTCAATTTGATAAATATTAATTCAAAAGGTTATGAAATAGTAAATAAATGGGTAAAACCCCAAATTGATGCTCTATAAAAGGACAAATTAGTCCCTTAAGAAAAAAAACCATTTTTAACTCCACATAATTAAAAAATAGGTATCTCCTCAATATCTTGATGAACTTATTTGTTTTATTTTTTTTCCTACCCTAATTGTATTTTTATCTGAGGTCAATTTAATCAATTTCTAAAATTAGTAGTGATTAATTTGTTTTATTTTAATAATGAGGTATCAAGGCAAACATTTCTATTTTTTTTAAGGCTAATTTGTTTGATATTATTTCCATGAAAGATTAAACTTGGGTTTATTTTAAAATAATTTGTTGACAATAATTGTTATGTGCACTAAAATTAAAACACAAGGTACCAAAATGAACATTTTGTTAAAAATTGGATGGAAATCACTTATTTTCTTAAGTTTTAGATATGTAAGTTTTAATTAATTTCAGCTAAACTTATTTTACAATAAATATACTAACCATACTTTATTTGCACAAAATACAATAAAATGAAGAACGTTTCAGATATTTGATCACTTTTTTGCCTCCCAATTAAATCAGAGTACAATCAAGTACAATTGGAATGACATTTAGAGAAAACATGTTACATAACTTTGGAAAATACATTATTTGAGTGTGTGAAATTAATACTAATTTCTTTTACTCTTTTTTGTTTTATATTTCTACATGTTATGTTATATTTAATATTTATTTTTATTTTGGTAAAGTTGCCATATATAATATTTACCGCTAATTATAATAATTCCTAAAAAATAAAAAAGGCGATTTGACAATTATCTCCATATTTTTCTCTCCATTTTCATGAATTAACACCAATAAAAAAAGGTGAATAGAAGGTGCGACAGTTATCCCTAACAACATATTACAGTTTCTTTCTCATATAGTAGTCTCATTGAGTTTATTTGCTACTATTGTGCCATATGAAATCTTTAGCGCTAATTATAATAATTCTCAAAAAAATAAAAAAGGTGAATCAACAGTTATCCCTATATTTCTCTTCATTTTGACGAACCAACACCAATAAAAAGGCGACACTGTGCCTGCGAGTCACTAGTGGGTATAAAATTTCATCAATCTAACCGTTAAATTTAAAGTTCTTACCTAGAAGATCAAATATATCAAATTTCATATAGTTTGAAAATGATTTGATATTTTATTATGCCACTTTATTTTGACAGATCATATATGTTTTTCAAAATATTAATAAATATTAATTATTTGAATACATGTCTATTGTTATCCAATTTTTATAAAATTCGGCTTGATCATTAATATAATATCGTTTAACTCAACGGTTGGATTAATTACATTCAATTCTTATGAAGAGTTATTAATAGGTGTAAGTGTACAAAATTTACATCTAGTGTAAATAAATTTTCACTTATATATATATATATATATTAATTACAACACTTGAGAAGGGCGATTGAATCAATTGTTTCCTTCATACTCATTATTTAGATGAATGTCTCCAAACACTTTAAGAAAACTAAGTCAGAAGTCACATTTTGAAGACACAATATTTTAAAACTAGTAAAATTAGTTTCGAAATAAGATTCAAGTAGCGAAAGCCTGTTAAGATTGATTTTGATATAATGAAACTGAAGGTAAATAAACTAAGATAACGAAAAGAAAAGCAAACATAAGGTATTTATACTAGTTCAATTCCCAACATGAAATCTACATCCAGTTCCCATCCATAGTAGCGTTTCACTCTATCAAAGTTCTTATACAACAGATACAAGCAAGCAAAGCTTCATACTAAACCAAGTGTAAGCTACCAAAGAATCTCAGATTCTCTTACAAACAAAGGAACATAATTCCTAAAACAAATCTGACAGCCAATGGCTTTTCTCACAACCAAAGCCTTACAAGAAATAATTTACCTTTTACAATAATGACTCTATTTCCTCTCAACAGGGGATATTCACTCAATATAATTAGAAAAATTATCTCTCAGAGAAAATATGTGGTAGCAGTAGCTAGAAAGAAGAAAAGGAAAGTGTAATTAAAGCAAAGGTTTCTTCATAACAGTATAAATTCAATGCTCCTTTGTTCTTGGTCCTTGCTTAATGCTCTTAATGGTCTCTTAAATGGAGAAAATATTCTAACCGTTGCAGGGCCTTGCAGATTGGACAGCTTGCCTGTTCGTCCTTTTCTGATGAGGGGGCACAAAGGTGTAGCATGTTTTCAAATTGTCCTTTAGCTCTTATCCTTTCTTCATGATTTTCCCTTTCCTCCACGAACGTGTGAGCTATCAATATCCTTTCTCATACATCATTATCCTTTTGCTCCAAATAGGAAATTCTCTTAGAGTTTTGTTTGTTCTTAAACCAATGTGATGCTGCAACATTAGTTTGCGATTTATCTTCAAGTTGCACAATGCTAATAGCTATGAAATCTCCTATTTTTATAAGAGACATTCACTTCTTTGTGTTATTTTTCTCGAGATATACCTTAAACACTTAACACACAAATTTAAGGCTCCTACACATGTTTGCGATCTTCTTTTAGATACATAAATCAACAATATTATATATATTTGTGTGTGTGTGTATAGTTTTCGCCATAGTTTTTAAAATCGAACTCTGATCATTTAAAATTAAGGTATTGATTGTTGGGTCATGAATTTAACTGGTAATAAGTCATAGAGTGAATCAAATTTAATTAAATTAATATATAAAAAATAATTAAATATAACTAAATCTCTTATATATTTTTTAATGAAAAACATTGCCACATATGTCAACTTGGCCTAGTGTTTGGAGAGCTCCTTTCTCAGATCCCACACACAAAAAAAAAATAAATAAATAAATAAGAGAAGTTTAGCCACAAGACTCGGCAAGACCAAAGAGACCACGGCTGACATATAATAATAAAACTAACACAGCTTAAAAACGTAAGCTTGTCAACTCAGAAAAAAGCTATCAACACCTAAAGCACAAGCATTAGTTCTCACACAACATGGATGTGCCAACGTCTAAGCAATCTTAAGCAAATATATCAGTCAGCATCGAAGAAGGAAGAGCAAATAAATCGAGGGCTTATATTGGGAATAAATATTGGTAGATGATCTTCATACAAGGTATTATGTGATACAAATTAACGCTCACGCTAATGCTGTTGCACACATATGCTCTATGATCTTAAGAATGTGAAGAGGACACCTTCAACTCTTCAGCTGAAATGAGCTGTTGGCCATATTAATGAGCAGAGGAAGTCCCACATCGATGGGATGTCAAAAGTGGAAGCAAGTGATTTTACGATAAAAAGAAAGGATTGCTTTTAGCATTTTGCAACTGACGGGAGTCATGTTACGTTTGACATGTGGACCTCACAAGGTTCAGTAATTGGGCTAACAAAAAAGATGTCCAATTGATTTAATGGAGTGAAAATTTTTCTGAAAAGATGGTTGGAAAAGACTTGGTCCGCTTTATGAAAATTGGCCGAGTCGCTGGTTTCATTAAAACCAGCCGATAAAAAAGTGGCTGAGTCAAGCCGGTTCAATCCGATTTGCATGCATGATTAAAACCTGGCCGAGTCAGGCTGGTTTGCATGCATGGCCAGTCTAATGTGTCACTCGGCCCGGTTCGAGGATCAATTCACTGGTTTAGTGGTTGAACCGGGTGGTTTGAGCCTTTTAAACTATGGTTTTTACATATTTCTCTCTGTCTTCTTTTTCCTTAGCAAAGTAGGGAGCTTTGTCTTGAATGGCATTAACGAATTTAATTAACTCGTATGATAGAGATCATTCATTTAAAATCAATAATCAATCATTACATGTGATGGGAAATCATTATTTAAAGGAGAGAACTAGAGCAAATTACTCACAACATCATCCAATGATTTCCATTTGCCAACCATGGGGCTTTAATAGCCTAATCGAATTTCACAGAGGATAGTGAATAAGAATTCAAAGCTGCAGAACAGAGGTCACATGAAAGCTTAGTAGCTTACACGTGTAAAATAAGAGCAAGCTATTTTCATGTTGGTAAATAATAAATAAATTCTCACATAAAATGCCACGACAGAACACCCTTAATTTTTGGAGAGAGTGATGCACTTTTGCTAAATCTTCTAGCAACTTCATTGAACACTATAGATGCAACCAGTATTAAATTATTAATTTAGACTTAAGAAAAATTAGTCTTCCTAGTAAATAATTTGATAAATAAAACACATAAGATTAGTTGTGCTGGTATCAAAACATTTAAGAAGGAGGGGTTGAATTGAGTGTTCCTTAAAAAAATTTCTGCACACTTAACACATAAGTCAAAATGTTTAGCCAAATATCTCTTGTTATCTTAGGAGATTTTCTCACGATTGTAATAATAAGACTTTACTAATTGAGGTAAAGTGAAACTGATATGAATGATGATAAAACTTGGATAGAAGCTGTTTTCTTCCTAAGTTAAGATGACAATGTCCACAAAATACTTTTTAACAAAGCCTTTTAAAACCTTAGTAAAACTTGTGTTTTGTACCTAGATGCTGTTGAAAACAAAAACTATGATGCAAATCTTTTGATATGAAATTGTTTAGTTAAAACATTATATTTCAAGTTCTTTAAAACAAATGTTTAGTGATATTCTATAAGTATAATATGTAGAGGAAAGGATAGAAGAGCTAAAGATCAATATTTTTATATGGTTCTTAAACTTAGAACCTACAACCAATTTCACCCTCCAGGTGAGTGTATCCACTGGAAACTTGTACAACCAATATAAACATGAGTATTCTTTACCAAGCCTCTCCAAGCTACACCCAAGTAGTCTTTTCAATAGCCTCTCAAATTCAATCCAAGTAGTATTTTCAATGAGCCTCTCCAAGCTCAACCAACTAAATTTTCTCTCACAAGACAAAGCTTTACAATAACAATTTTGAATGAATTATGTTGTTTTTCTCTCAAAAGAAAAATATAACACTCAGTACAACAGTTTTGAACACTCTCAGAACAATAGGATTAAACTTTTGCAAACTATGAGAAGAGGAAAATTGCTTCAGGGATTTCAAATTTGATAGGAGTATAGCTTTTGTTTCTCTTTCTTTCCTCTTAATCTAAATGATGCTCCAAGATCACCTTTTATAGGAGGATGGGAATTTTGACCTTTTGATGCTTGGAGGGATGAAGATCAACTCCTCTAATGAAGTCTTTCCATTGTGATGAAAAAGATTGTTTTAGCTTTTTCTCCTTTGTGTTATGCAATCCAAAACATCACAGCAAAAGGAGATATAAGTTGAGCACTTGGGAAGAGTTCTTTGACTATTTGTTTTTGAACATTTCTGATAAGAGCAACACACATGGTTTGTTTACTGAACAAGCAATCCTTTGTGTCAATATTTGCCATTTTTAGTAACAACTTTTCAACTCTTAGCTTTCGTGTTCCACTTCTAACACAAATTTGCTAATGTGCCAGCTCATGTGTTGGTTTGCTCAAAAGCAAAACTATTAACATAAGTCAATATTCTAAATAATAGGGCTGAAACACTCAATACACTCATTAGAAAGTTCAGCAAGAATTAATCAATTTAAACATATTAAGAATAATATAATTACACAAAGTGTTTTGTTATCATATTAGGATACATAAACCATCAAGTTGTCCCCATACATAAAACAGCAAATGAAAAGTACAATGGCAGCCAATGAGCATGTCCCCATATTTGCCAAAAAATAAAAGGAGGTACTTTAGGAAAGTTTATTGGGAAATTAAGGATATGCTTTGATTAGCTGCCAATTCCTATACAGGATACAGCTAGTAAATCAAGAAAAGAGACAAGAAACTAACATTAAAGAACGTAAGCATCAATACAAATGTAAGAAATGGATAAATAGATCAAGAAGCCAAGAAAATCTTATTAACAGAACTGGAAAGTCTAAAATCATTACATGAGCCGATTAGCATGAGTATATAATACAATGGTCCACGTGGAAATGGAAGAGACCTAGTACTGAATTTCCAAACAAATGTAAAATGCAATGAATTTTCATTTAAATGATTAAATTTGGTGTCAAAAGATTAAAACAAACAAAAAAAAGAAAGAAAAACTGCCTTGTGATTTACCTACCTTACGTATCATCTCATATAGTCAAGTAGGAAGAAATGAAACAATGAGTGAACTAATCCTTCGTCCCAAAATGCTTACATAAGTTAATATGGTGAGAACAAACCAACCTAGACTGGGAAGATATGATAGCAATTTAAACGACTAGAATTCAGAGAAAATCAAAAAATGAAAATAGTAAGGAGTTATCATTCTGAAGCCTAAAACTACTATTTACCAATCTTTTGAATCTAAGCAGTTCAGTCGAGCTTATTTTTCATATTTGAATCTCCATATATCAGAGTTTATATCAGCTAATGATTGAAGTTTGCCTTTCTATTTCAAGTTTTCCGAGAGTAAGAAAAGACTAGCAATCGAGAATACCTGAATAAGTAGTGCACCACCTTCTGAAAATCCAGCAATTTTAAACAGACTTCACTAGTTTTACTATTTCAAAAATGGATATTTGTGATCAAAAGAAGGTTTTGAGAGCAGCCAAGTGAGTCTTCCCTCCCCCGTGGTCAACTGTCAACATTCAATCTTCAACTGAAAATTTCATCAAAGTTTAGGATTAAAGAAACAAAAGTAGTGAAGAGTATAAAAAAAAATTGCAATTACAGATTTTTCCTTCTATATTTTACATTTATAAAGCATGGAGAACTTGAAATTTCAAATTATAAATAGGGATAGGAATGATATGAAACTAACTAACGTGGTTTATTGGTAATTCTGGTAAGACACTACTAATATTGGCCGGTGGCTACAAGTTTGACTATTTAAGTAATATGCTTAAAGTGCATAAAACTAAAGTGCGAACATTGTACCAAAAAATAAATAAATAAAGCATGAAGAAAAATTTCCGATGGACAACAGAAACAAAAATTGATGTAGGTGTTGTAAAAGGATCTTTGGGACAAGCACATGAGTTTCCTCTTTTGACATTTTAAAGAATCTGAAACCTTATTTTCTCATAATATATCCTCTCTATATCCTAATCTTACAGAAGTCAATTCAGAGATCAGACTGTGAATGTTCTTGAGGTGAGAAATTGAAAGGCATTTAGTTTTCAGTTCCAAAATATCGAACGGAAATAATAAAATAGAGGGAGCAATAAGTTTACCCGGAAATGATTATGTTTTTGATGTGCGAAATTTTGTTCCGATCCACACAATCTTCTTTGTGATATCTATCAGCTAATCGGGGACACCATTCGATTTCTAGTGTCTGTAAATTAGTCAGGCGTGGCATTCCATCTGGCAGTGACATCAAATCTAGGCATCCCCATATCTGGATACGCTGAAGTGACCGGATGCTACACATCCAATCCGGTAAGGCCTCTATTTTGCAAGCATGAAAGGAAATATTTTGTAGAGAAGGGAGGCAGTCCGCCGGTTGGTCCAACAACCAATTTTCAATATGGTCATCAACAGATTCTATACGAAGATGCTGTAGAGAAGCAAGGTTTCGCATCCAATGGCTTGGCAACATGTCAAAGAATGGGCCTCCTATCGTCAAGGACTTGAGCATTGCAAGCGGGGAGAAGGAGGAGCTTGACGCTACGTTCAGTGTGTCTATCAATGGCTTCACCGGGGAAGATATAAGTTCAAATTCCTCAACAAGGTGCGGATAAGTAGGCATGCGCATCAACTTGGAACAATTACGGATTTTTAGTTTGGAGAGTCGAGGAAATGGAGGCAGCGAGAGGTGGTGTGGATCACTGACATCGCCTTCGGTCCTTTGCCATCCCCGGAGGTTGTCGCAAAACCATAGCTCGAGGGTCTCCAAAGATGGGAAGAATGTTGCTGCAGTCGTCACTTCATCAAAACATATATACTCTAGTGCTCCCAAGTGATCTATATGGAGAGACTTGAGGGACGGGAGTTGCTCCAGTGGTGGCAGATATTGGCAATTAGATAACCGAAAGAGGGAGATGTGAGAAATATTTGAGTGAAGAAAGCCAATTGGAAAACCTCACACCTGGATAATTCGTCACCCTCAAGCGCCTTAAATGTTCATGTGGACGAAGGTTTTCTAATAGCATTTCACTGTGATTATGATGGCATTGTAAACCATATCCCCAATCTATATCCAAGGACCACAGAAGTTTCTTGCCTTTTAAATTTACGTCCTGCGATTCTAGTGTCACGTCTCTTACCAATCCAAGCCACTTAATCTCTAAAGAGCCTCTTAAGTTATTTAAGTCCTTCAGTACATTCAATTTGGCATTTTTCTTCATCCTATCATCCCCAACGTAGAAGGTCGACAAGTATTGCAGTGATGACAATTTCCCCCATCCCACAGGCATCCCCATGTCTTCAAAGGCCTCACAGTTACGAATGTCAAGGTGTCTCAAATTGGCTAAATTTGTGACAGCTGTTGCTGACTTAAGGTAGGAACAGCCGGCCAATTTCAACGTTTGCAAGTTAACAAGATTGCTTATGGACTTGGGAAGACTTTTTAGAACACATTTTGATAAGTTAAGGTATCTTAAATGCCTCAACTCATCCATGGAATTTGGCAACTTCGAAAAATTAGAATTTGATAGGTTCAAGGCACGTAAGCATTTGAAAAGTAAGATATCCCTAGGTAATGTCACACCTAACCCTGACAAGAACAATGTCCGCAGCCTACTTGCATCTAATGAATTCAACAAAGTGGTTGATTCATAATCCAGTGAGATTTGCATTGGTCTTTTGGTAAGTTCTTTTCTCTCACAATCCAAATAACAATCGTCGCCAGCTACTTGCAATGCAAGATCATGCATTAAATCATGCATTTTCAAACTAGATATATCACCGCATTCATCTATTTTCGCATCTTGAAAAAATGACTTCATTAAAAGAATCTTAATAAATTGATTGCCCACATCTTCCATGTGTTGTGTTCCACATTCATCAAGGTAACCTTGTGACATCCACAGGCAAATCAACTCATTCTTTTCAATTTCCTGATCTTTAGTGTATAAGGAGCAATAAGCAAAACATTGTCTTAATTGAGGCGATAAATATTGGTAGCTCAATTTTAGAACATGCATGATACTAGTCTCATCTTGATGCATTTTCCAAAATTCACCTTTTAAAACATTAATCCATTCACTTTCTTGATCTTTACCTAGTAATATGCCTCCTATTGTTCTAATTGCTAGCGGAACTCCTCTACATTTTTTTACAATTTCATATCCAATTGATTCCAATGTACCACAAATTCCATCAGTATTATTTGCAAATGTTATGTTCTTTAACAAATTCCAAGACTGCTCAATAGTCAAGCCATTCAAAACAAATGGACTGCTTACTCCCATTGTTTTGAGCAACAATTTCACTACGGGTTGTCACCAAAATCTTACTGCCTTTAGCACCACACATCAAATAGGTTCTTAATTGAGCCCATTTTTCATAACTCTCATTCCAGATATCATCCATCACTAGCTAATACCTTTTACCACTTAACTTTTCTCGAAGCTTATTTTGTAAACTATCTAACGTTTCTTTATCATCAATTTTCTCATCCGGCAGTAATAACGAGTTCAATATATTTTTCATAATAGTTTTGACATCAAAATAATCAGAAACACACACCCAGATTCGCTTTTCAAAAAGCCTTTGGACTTCTAGATCATTGTAAGCCAATTGAGCAATAGTGGTCTTGCCTAAACCGCCGATACCAACAATAGCAATCACAGAAACATTTATGTTTTCATGCGGTTGACTCAACAGATTTAAAATCTCTCTTTTGCTATCTTCTCTCCCAATGATATCTGATTCCGACACATACGAACATGTCTCCCTCCATGCACTCTCAGTTTGGTTACCCACTTCGTGTCTTGGAATTAAATTCAACTTAGACATGTCTTCTACTACATCATTAAAATTCTTTCGTATCTTCTCTATGCTTTGAGCCAGTTGTCTACGAAAAACAACTGGGTTTGATAATGAAAAAAATCGACGTACCTCTTTCACTACTTTGTTACGGCCATCCACTTTGCGTTGCAAATCTTCAGTGGCAATGTCATCGAACAAGTCATCTACTTCAAGAAGTACATCTTTGAGCCTTGTTATCCAGAGTCTTACAGCACGGTCATGCTCTTGTTTTGTATCAGCATCAAGTAGCACAGCTTTGATGGACTCAACTGTATTCTTGAGCCTTTCCAACTCATCCTTGACACCATAAATCCGTCCAAATTCGTGGAAGGCTAATGCAGCCAACCTATTAATGAAGCTTGTGGCTACACCGTATGGAATTTGCTCAGCCATATTCCTTCAAATGATTATTGAGAAAGAAAAGTGCAAGGCAGAATGAAGTAGAGGAAGAGAACGGAAGGGTGATATCACTGTAAAAAGTTGCTTTGTAAATGTAATTGGTAAAAGTTGGAGAAAACACATGGGTATATATTATGATCACGAAGGGAAGGCACACAAATAATAATGAATTAACAATGTGGAAAACTATCCGTTGCAACATGATCAATATTCAATACTTTAATACAAAAGCCTAGTATCCGTTGCAGTTTAACAACCCCAGACATAAAAGCAAATGAAATAGTGCCAATATCCACATGCTTCAATGTTCAAATCGAATCTTGACCGTTCTCATAACATGTGCGGAGTGAAAAATAAAATAAAAAAACTCCTATGTCCCAGGTTTTTCCAATTTTTACATGTATTTTTCTCACCTTTTCGTTGTTTCTCCCCATCTGCCATCCTCTTTCATATTTTTTTTCCCCAATCAAATCGAATCACGAGCATTCTTGCAATGTGAGCTGAATTAAAAATACTCCACTATCCCATTATTCTTTTCTTTTTTCCCTGCCACCCTCTTTTTGTTCACTTCCTCTGCCTTTCCTTTCATATAATCCGCTGTTTAAAATTATATGCTACGCTTCTCCTATTGTTGTTTAAGTCTTTTTCTTTTCTTTTTTTTAATATATCTTTATTCAGTTTGTCCTCTTCATATTTCTCTTTTTTTTTTCTTTTAGTAAGGTCTAGACCACACTCTCCAATCTGACAAAGGGATTCATTAGTGAGATCTTTACGAGACATAAGAAATGGTCTGAGAAATAACAAAAAGAGAAATTAAAATTGAAAGTATATATAAAATATGACCTTTAATATACTGTTTTTACATATCTTTAGTTTATGCACATTTCCGAGAAAATAATGTGAATGTGAGTAGATATAATCTTATATATCAATAATTTATACATATAATATCTATTTATCTATCTATTTATACGTATACGTATAATATTTCAAAACTATTTATTGGAAATTTTGACATTTATAACTTATTGAAGAGCTTTTCTTCCCTCCAAAATTAAAGAATTTCTATTTTACGATAGTTTTTTAATTTGAAGAACCTTTCATTTTGCCAAGAGCTTTTCCTTTTGCCATGATTCCATAGTTTTGAAACCAAAATCAGACCAGTCAGTCCGAACCTAATGATGAATTGACCGCCTAACTGATTCAGTTCTTCAGTTGGATGAACTAGCCTTGAAGTATGCACTGGACCAGCATTTAACCACATAGAAGAAAATTCATGAATATATATTCAAAAATTTGACATGTGGGGTTCGAACACACATCCAGGAAAAAGACAACGCACACCCAACCACTAGGGTAGCAATATTGTTGTGTTATCGTGTCTAAATAATTATATATATTACGTATTTACTATATTTTTATATTTTTATTCAATTAAATCTTGTTCATTTGATTCAACTAATAACCCACCAATTAAACTAGTGGCCTAATGATCCGATGGTGAGACCAAGTGGAATACTGGTCTGACTTTTAAAACTGCATCATTCATTTATCAGGGAACTTTTTTCCACGTTACTATCTTTGCCATATTCATTATCTCTTTCTGAATTTTACTCTTGAATTATTGTCCAATAATTGTTGCATGTCTTTTAACCCAATACAATACAATTGCAAAATTAAAGGCTTACATCCCAACTTTATTAATTACGTTTGCAACGTATTTTTCTTTTTAATTTGCTATATCGTTCAATTAAAAGCTGATGTTATTTAATATATTAATGAAGAATTTTTATAATTTTATTAATATATATAACACCTTAACTTATTTTTTATAATATGGTATTATGAAAATTAATAATGTTTCAATTATATAATATTATTTAAATTTTTTGTATTATATAGATAATTTTAAAAAAAATACATATTTACAAAATTTGAGAACCACAAACTGCAAAGTACAGTCAATTGACAGTTTCTAAAGCATTTTCACTCTCCCACAGTTTCAATTTTTTTTTATTGAAAACTAGAAAACTTCTCAAACAAATATAATTTTGCAGAATAAAAATAAATATTAATATAAAAATATTACCTAAATGACTATCAATATTTCTACCCGCTACCTTTGTAATATACGTTTAGATCACTATGATTGGTCTGTGGTGAGAGGTTTGGGTGATATATACGAAGTCCTAAGTGCAAATCTTATTTCAACCAGCGTATTAATTACTCTTTCACCATTTAGCTTCTCGGATAACTAAACGAATTACTTTTGCAACTATTTTTTTATTTTTAAATTGATATTTTGTTCATTTAAAAGATGACTTTCTTTAATATATTGAGATTTCATATATCTTTGAATATAAGTTTTTCTTATATATTAATGAAGAAGTTTTTTTAACTTACTTTTTATAATATGGTATTATGAAAATTAATAATGTTTCGATCTTATAACTTATAATTTGAATTGTATGTATTATATAGAAAATTTATTAAAAAATTCTAAATATATATCTATAATATTTGAGAACCATTAACTGAAAAGTACTGCTACTTGACCATTTCTAGAGCATTTTCGCTCTGCCACAATTACAGATTTTTACTAAAAAACTAAAACATCTTAAACAAATTTTGGGAATAAAAATGATTATTAATATAAGAATATTACCTAATGATTATTGCCTAAACCTTTTACAAAATAAATATATCTCTACTCGCTACAATGCTACCTTTATAATCTACCTTTACTCTTTCATCATTTAGCTTCCTTAAAAACTAAATAATTATGTTTCCAACAAATATTTTTTTATTTTTAAATTGATATTTCATTCAATTACAAGGCATGAGAGAAAACACGAGAGGAAACACGAGAGTGCCGCGTGCGAGCGAGCGGACACGCACGCGGGGGGTGGGGTGGGGTGTGGTGGAGTGTGTTAGGATAGTTTGTTTTGGCTAGAAGGGATGTCGACGGCAATGGTTCCAAACAAGGACAAAACCTCAAGAACAATACGACGCTATTTGTGGACAACCTACCCAAACAGATGACAATTATCTAGCTGAACCAGTTATTCAAGTATCATGGCGAGACGTGGATGTGCATCTATCTAGGAAAATCCGAAAAACTACTTGACCCTTTTAGGTTTGTCAATATCATACCTATGAGGATGCTTGTAGGGCTATGGAGAAATTACATGGGACAAAGATTAGAGAGTGTGCTATCTCTTAGTTTGGCTAAATATGGGAAAAGACAGGATGGGGGCATGACCATGCAAAACTGGGAAAGGTGGTCAATCGAGAACATATCACCTTTGGCCTCAAGGCAAAGGATGGTCGGTCTTATGCACATGTTACTCTCGAAATTGGGAAAACTAAGACTCGGTTGTGTTACAGGTGCTAAGGAGTTGGGACGGTGTGTTGCAAGTGGTGGGATGCCTTAACACCGATGTTTCTCAGATACAATCCAAGCTATACCATGTTAAGGGTAAAGTTTGTGATGATAATCTTGAATATATTTGTAGAAGTTTAATTGGAGAGGGATTGAAACCTCTAAATGTAGAAATCTGGGTGATAGACTCGTGGCAGGGATTAACCCCTCAATATGTGAGGCATATTGATCAATATAAGGTTCTGATCACTTTTCTAACGATGGAGGAATGTGATCATGCTTTGAAGACTAATAAGGACTTTATGCTACGTGTTGCGGATGACATTAGACCATGGAATGTAACAAAAGTTTGTGGTGTAAGGAGGGTGTGGTTGGAATTGAAGGGTGTTCTATTGCATGGTTGGTCGCCAATGGATTTCACTAGTATTGGTGAAAGTGGGGCAACGTGGTATACACTGGAGGATATAAACAATTTCAGGAGTGCTTTCGTTAGATTGAGCAGTTATGATGGACCGATTAGCTCTTGGGTTCAGCTATATTTGGGGGATCAAATTTTTGAGATCCATGCAAGTGAGTATAGGGACATGGAGGTTGAGTTGCCACAAACGGTTCACCTAACAATAGATGGTGGCACTCTGGTGGGAAGGGTGGAGAAAAGTCACAAGTCAGTCTAAGTGGAGAGAAGAGTGGGTGATAATGATCATTTATTGCATATGGGGAATGAAGGAAATAATTATGGGATCATTATGGAAGACCCACCAATACCGCTGCTATATTCAGTCATCAAGCACGCATTGAAGAATTTTGGACCAATATAAGGCTAAAATGGGCAACTTACCCAATTGGGCCTCATATGAGAATAGTGATCCATTCAATTTGGAGGAACCTTTAATAGAGGATATGGTGAATAAAAGGCCCATTGAACATGTGGCCTCTATAGGATTCGGGCTAGAGTTTGAGCCTAGTAATAGAATATTTGTGGTTGCGGAGCCACCTCAAGACCTTGCAATGTCGTTCCCTCCTTCCTCACGAATTAATGAGAATGTTGAAGAGGTGGGAATGGATGATGGGGATGCATTGCTGATGGTTCCCAGAAAGGATAGCAAAAGGATATGCCGTTGGGCCTTGGGGTGGAAGCTACTATTGCGACTTGGAATTTTGGGAACAATATTGGCTTAAGTTCTCCTAATGAGAAAGAGATAGTTTCTGTTCTTGCAAAGGGGAAATCATGTAGGTTCGGCCATGGAACAAATAAGAAGAAGAGGGGTAGACCAAAAAAGAACAAGGCCAGCAATGGTGCCTAACTGCTTCAGTTCAGGTTGGTGATCTGTTTTTGTTTCCTATGAATTTTATATGTTAGAACATTAAAGGAGTTAGGGGAAATGGGAAAGATGAGGTCTTAAGAAATTAGTTAAGCATCATTCTTGCTTCTTTTTGGGCTTGGTTGAAACAAAACACTCAACCGTCTTTCATCCGAAAATTAGAACATGGTGGGAATGTGATGGGTTTTCCTGGCTGATTCACTAGTGATTGATTTCAATGGGGGTCTTTTGTGTGTTTGGGATAAGGAAGGGTTTAAAATATCTCAGATTAGGAAGGGGAACAAATGGATATGTGTAGAGGGTGAGATTTGTTTAGTTTAATTCAAGTGTGCAATTATTGTTGTCTATGCTCCTAACTATAGAAGCACAAGAAAAGGTGTATGGGATGAACTTGTTGAGTTACATAGCACTCTGGAAAATCCTTGTATTATCATGGGCAATTTGAACGAAGTCCTAAACCTCGAAGAAAGATATGGTGGCAAAGGGTGCTTGGGTAGCATTGAAGAGTGAGGTAGTGGGTTTAGAATATGGGAGTCTCTAATTTGCAACTTATAGGAAGAAAATTTACATGGTCCAAGGGAAAATCAGGAGTAGGTTGGACAGGATACTAGCGGAGGTGGAATGGAGTATAAAATTTCCTAATATGGAATTGAGTGCTCTACCTAATGCTGTCTCCAATCATACTCCCTTGTTTTTTGAACTTATGAGAGTTGAGGGGGAGCCTAAACCATTCAAAAGTTTGGATATGCGTTCTCTCATCCGAACTTTTTAAAAATGGTTAGGAGGAGGAGTCATATGGGAAATATCCCAATTGTTGAGAAAGCATACGAAGAACCTGAAAAAATGGAACAAATCGGTATTCAACAATGTTGATGCAAGGATCAATAAGTTGGAATCTGAAAAAATGCTTATTGAAAGAAAATTGGAAGATCTAGGTTTTAATGAAGTTGATAACGTAAGACTTGAAGCGTTAAGTGCTCAACTCCAGAAATGGTATGAAAGAAAGGATTTCTATTGGAGACAAATAGTAAGAGAAAAGCATTTCAAATTGGGTGGAAGAAGTACTAAATATTTTCATGCGGTGGCGGTAGGTAGGAGAAGGAAGAAAAGGATTGAACAAATTATGAGTGGGGGACGATTTTTGTGAAACCCGAGGAGCATTAAGTCTTCTACCTTACAATATTACAAGAAGTTAAATAAATAGCCCATTCTACCTAAGATCAATGTTCCCCATGGGTTCCTACCCATTATGAGCAGGAATAAGCATCTTTATTGGAAGTGTTGCCAATGACGGAGGTGTTCCAGCGGTTCTTTCCTGTGACTCTTCTAAAGCTCAGGATATGATGGATATAATATGAATTTTATTAAGAAGTTTTGGACTAATCTTGAAAAGGATATATGTGACTGGTTATATCTTTTTGCAACGGGTCCTTTTCGGTGGAGATCAATACAATGTGGGTCACATTGGTTCCTAGGGTTAAAGATGCGATTGAGATCAAGGACTTTCGCCCTATTAGTCTTGTGGGATGCTTGTATAAAATCATTGCAAAAGTTCTTGCAAATAAAACGTCCTGTGATGTTGGGTTAATTGGTGAATAGCAGTTTGCTTTTATTGGTGATAAACGGATCCTGGATAGTGCTTTGATAGCTAATGAGGCAGTATAGTGGTTAAAAAAGGCAAAAAAGAAAGTTTTATTGAAGCTTGATTTTCATAAGGCCTATGACACAATCAGATGGAGTTTTTTGAATTAGTCCTTAGAAAAAATGGGCTTTGGTGAAAAATGGAGACATTAGGTTATGCAATGTTTCTTTAAGCATCAATGTCCTTATTGATTAAAGGTTTTCCCTCTATTCTTTTCCGTCTGAGAGAACTTAGACAAGGTGATCCTTGTCTCCTTTATTATTCTTTATTGTGGCTAAATCTTTTAATAGAATGGTTTAAAGGGCAATTGATGTTGACCTCATTGAAGGCATTAAGGTAGGTGAGCTAAGAGTTACATTATTACATTTACAGTTAGATGATACTCTAATCTTTGCTCCTGATTTGGAATGTCTTACGAATTACAAGTATCTGTTGGCATGTTTCTCTTTGATGTTGGGTTTAAAGATCAATTTCAGCAAATCTACGTTGATAGCTTTTGGTTGTGATGAAGCTTGGATGAATGAAGCTAAGTAAATCCTTTGTTGCTGTGTAGCACAACTCCTAATCACATACATGGGTATCCCTCGTGGTGCTAATCCCAAAAGAGTGGAGACGTGGAAGTCCTGGTGAACAAAATTGAAAAACGTTTAGCTTCTTGGAAGGCTAAATTACTTTCAAGAGCTGGAGATTGAAACTTATTAAATCCGTATTGATTTGCCTTCCTATTTATTATCTCAATTTATTCAAAATCCCTAAATTGGTGGCAACAAAGATTATTTCTATAGAGATGTTTCTTTTGGTTTGCTGATTCCACAGGAAAGGTATTCCTGTAATTTAATCTCTTGGGATGTTATTCAAAGGCCGAAGTCTATGGGTGGCTTAGGGGAAATATTGTTGTTTAGAATGTGGTACTGTTTTTAAATGGTGGTGGAGATTCTGATGAATCCTTGCCCTTTTGGAAGAGAATTATTTGCTCGAACCATGGTGTATCCGGCAATCTCAATTAAATGCTTTGATACCCTTGGGCCCACAGAGTGTATGGAGACAATTGTTAGACTTTAGTTATTTTAGGAATGAAGTCTATCATCTTATGGTGAATGGTGAGGAAAAGGGTGGGTGATGGAACTACAACGAGTTTTTGGACAGGTGTTCTGGCTTGGGGAAGTTTGCTTAAAGGATAAATTTCTCAGATTATTCTCGATCTCAAATCAACAAAATTGCATGGTTTCAGAAATGGGTAGGTGGGAAAATGGAGGTTGGAGATGGGATCTGGTATGGAGGAGGAATTTTTTCTCTTAGGAGGAACCATTGTTTCCTGAGTTTCTTCTAGCCTTGAATCAACATTGTTTAATAGAGGGTGTGAGTGATGAGTGTTTTTGGGCACATACCACTTTGGGATATTTTTATGTCTCTTCTTTTTCTTTGCAGGTTTTCAAGGATACTATTTCTTAATCATCTAAATGGCTAATCGGAAAGAAGGCATGGAAATGCTTAGCTCCCCCTAAAGCTGAATTCCTTATGTGGTTTGTTCTTCAAAAAAGACTCATCACAAATGAAAGGCTACGTAGATTTAATTGTCTTCAATTGGGTGATGCATCTTGCTCTTTTTGTGGTGAAGGTGAGGAAACAATACAACATCTTTTCTTCTCTTGCCCGAGATCAGTTTATATTTGGAATTGTTGCTCTCAATGGTGGCATATCTCCTGGTGCTTACAAAATGATTCGATTTTATTCTTCGATATGTGGCTTGGTGCCCCTTTCCGGGTTTTGATAAAAAGTTATGGATCTCTCTTTTGTACGTAGTTTGTTGATCTATTTGGTGGATTCGTAACCGTATAGTCTTTGAAAACTTCAAGCCAAATTGGAGTTGGAAATCAAGAACATTTTGCATAGATTGGGTTTCTGGGCTCAAGCTTGGTGTGATAAGTTACCTTTTTGTCCAGTTTTTCATTACAAACATCGAACAAGTACGCTCCTGGAAGGGGTGACAATGATGTTCATTAAAATTTTATGCAAATGATGACATTGCTTGCTTCCTATTATGCTGTTTTGTCGATGCTAGAAAGGCGGTAGTCACTTGGCTCTATCCTACCATGAAGCCTTTCAGGAGAGTCTAATGTGATACTGGATGTTTGCTTACTTTTCTCCAAAGTGGACAGACCAACATGGTTGTAGCAGATTGCATGTTCTATGATTGATGGCTCTTAGTGTTTCGTTTTGGCTTTTAATTCCTTTATCATGGTCTCGTTTGTGTGTTGGAATATGATGTTGATATAAGACTTTAGCATTGGGGTATTACGTTCCTTTTTCGATAACTGTTGTAGTATATACTTGATATTTTGCTCCCCTCCTTCATGGGTGGTCAAGCTCTCTTATTTATAAAAAAAAAAAAAACAATGTTCTTTAATATATTGAAAAGTCATATATTTTTGAATTTTTTTGTATATATTAAACTTTTTTTTTATAATATGGTATTATGAAAATTAATAATGTTGTTTCGATTTTATAACTCATTATTTGAATTTTATGTATTATATAGATAATTTATAAAATAACAAATATGTGTCTACGTCTTTAATATTGGATTGAGAACCATAAACTAGAAAGAACGGCCACTTGAGGTTTCTAGAGCATTTTCACCCTTCCACAATTTCAAATTTTTACACAAAAGAGAACAAAAATAAATACTAATATAAAAATATTACCTAAATGACTACTAGCTAAATCTTTTACAAGATAAAACATATCTCTACACATTACTTTTGTAATCTACCTTTACTCTTTCATGATTTAACTTCCTTGATATGTTACCTAGAGCTTCTTAGGGACTTTTCTTATTTACAAACCCATTGACATGAACCACAACATTCAATCCAACATAGCTAACAATCATACATAAGGGATTAGAACAAGTAATTTTAGAAATGTTTGAAACAAAACCAAATAAAAAAATTTTTAGGGACTAAAATAAAAATTAATTCACTTATTTTTAATGACAAAAAACATATCTAAGCCTTCTTTCTATTGTTCACTTTTACTTATATATTATATTTTCTATTATACTTTGATGCTATTATGAATAAAATTATTATGTAGTCAAATTTTAAGATTTTAAACTTGTTAGTTATTTTATCAGTGTTATATAAAGTGCTTTATTTTAGGTGTGAAAAGATCTGTTTACACTAGTATAACTTTTGGCACATATCTTACACTTTGCAAGGTTGGGGATTTTCAGGTTGCCTTTGTGGATTTGGTCAACTAGCCTTTTGTTCTCGGCCATGATGTTGTCATTATACTCCTTTAATAACTAGATGGCAGTGAGGAGCTCATCTCGAGAGGAGTGGATGTGTTGTAATCATGGTGTTTATCATTGTGAGGTTTGTGGTTGTTAGCAGTGATTGGCATGGTGATGTCGTCTTGTGGAGAAGACTTGTGTCTCAACCCCATGTTGCATGCCAATGTTCCTACTTGGAAGTTCCAGGAAGGGCAGGCTCTTTCAAGTGCTCGTGAGAGACCGGGCACCTACAAAGACGTCCTACCTAAGTAAGTCAATGTCAAGTATAGAGTGGTAGATATGAGAATTGTATGCTTGATCATACCTAGGACTCAGAGCCCCTCTATGTAGCAAGGTGTCTCCTTGCATAAATTCAAAGAGGATTTTCCATCTGTTTCCTTGAATAAGGAGATTCCCATAGGATTTAGGAAATAGTGATTATGCTTTATACCATAGGGAGATATGCTCCCAATTTTTGTTATTGCTAGATTGTAAAGAATCTAGCCATATCAGTGCCCAATCACGATGAGATCTAGGTCAAATCAGGAGAAGATCATTGAAGGGGACGTGTTGTTGAGGCCGATCATGGGCCCAATGTTTGAGTCTTTCGGAGATTGGCCAAGGTCTCTAGTGCATATTTATGATCTAGTACAGGATTAATGTCTTTTGTAAGAAATGAGATTGATTATTGTATTTCATAGTGATCTTGGAAGACCAAAAACCAAGTTCATTCCAGAAAGGCTGCTAGTTATGCAGATGATATTTTAGAACATACACTCACTAAGAAAGGTATCTATACTCTCTACATTGACTTTGCATTTGGCAAACATCAACTATATTGGTAGGGTTAATTAGACACAACAAATTTATGAAGAATGAGCTTACTGCTAACAGATGTGAAATAGATGGGAAATGAAATTTAAATTTAAATTTAGGAAAAGGCTCATTGATATTATATGATTAGGATATACGTCTTATCACCAACTCAAACACAAGGAGTAAGTGAACGTAAATAGGAGGATAAAGGAGGTCCATCAACTTTTACATCACTTACAAACACTTCACTTAAACCTTTGCATGGTAGCTATTGGTTTATGTATGCTAAATATGATGACGACACATGTGTGAATGTTTTAAAATGCATTTTTAGTTTTTCAAGTTGTTGGAAATATGAATAACTTAATTATGCTTAAGAAATAGATATTGACATTTATTATAGATAATTATTATAGTCATTGGTGATTTTATATATAATGACTATAATGATTATCTATAATAAATGTATATGCTTTTGCTATAGCAATGAAAGCAAATTATTTTTGGCATTTATAAGATGATAAATTTATAGATATATACATCAATGGAAGGGAAAGGATGCAATGCAACGACAATGTTAAAAGAGTGAAAAACTAAGAAGAATATCTGGTGTCACAAGTGACACATAAGTGTTAATTCCTAGGTTCAAAAATCAAGTCCATTGCCAAATATTATATCAATAAATTTATTATCTTAAATCTAGCTCCCAGAATGTTTTGTTTTTCCACAACTTTGTTCATACGTTTGTCCTTAACCTCCACTCCAACTACGAGATTTATGAGCACAACATCACAATTCCTTTAACCAGGGTCTGAAAAGGAGTGTCCTCGATGGTGTCGTTGGACTGACCATGGAGGTGATGGCATTTGCAAGGAACACATATAGCAATGTATCCAGAAATTGAAAATGGTTGGATTTTCCTCTGAAAACTGTTCAACAAAACGACAAAAATAAAAATTGAAATTGGGGTTCAGATCCACAGTTCACATCGATTAACGATTGTTCTTGCAAGATATGGGGCCGCTTAACTCATCACAAGAACACAGCATTAGTACTAACTCATCAACAAATTTGATAAAATATCGAAATTGGCTAACAAAAAAAAGCACGACATATGTATATATAAACAATTTCAAATTTATGATTTTTTTACTAAGTTATTTATGTCATTATCAAAAAACAAAAAAGAACTAGAGAGAGGAAGGAGAAAGAATGTTGCTGTCGTTATAGTTGTTGATGGCGACGGTGGTGATCATCTGCAGGGGGTAGTTGGGTGCCGTGGGAGTAGCAGCGCCAGCAGTGGAGAAATCGCAGGGGACGGTGACAGACAGTGCTCGAGTTGTTTGCCGTCTGGTGGGTCGGTATTGTCGCAATGGAGAAGGGGAACCAACGTTCACGTTTAGGAATGGTTGACTCTGTTTAATGGTAGATAAAAGGATTTGACCTCTCAAATGATAAAGTGAGAGGGTTGGTAAATTGTAAAAGAGAAGTTGGGTAAGTAATTCTATTTTGTATAAATCATGCATAGAGTTTATCAAATGATCTAAGGGTGTTTAACTCTTTACTTGTATACTTTATCAATCTTTTTATCTAGAGGAGCCAAAATGCTAGATGAAATGCTAATTGATGTAATAAAAAAAAGTAAAAAATACTTAGTGCAAAGATGATGAATTTGCCATGAGTATTGAAAGGATAGCTCGTTCTCCACTTAAATTTGGCATAAAGGAATTGATATTTCATATTTTTGTTCCCCATAATATAAGCGGTTGACTAGGAGATTTTTTTTTATTATAATCCATTTTTTTATTGAATTGTTATGATCCATTATATGTTGCAATTGAAATTGTAATATAAATATTGATTTCCATTGGACTTAAAATTTTAAATTTGATGTTTGAGATTATTAAAAAAATTAGAGTATAACTATTGAATAGGTGATTGGTTAGTGTTTTGTTTGAATTATTTTTTGTTGTTGATTGTCTCCGACGTGTTCCTACTTACCTCTGTTCGTTGTGGAGTTTTTTCAATAACAATCTTTAAAAAATGAGAAAGAGAAAAACATTACGTGGATTTTAACGAAGAGAAATATATTTGATAAGTTCTGAAATAAATAAGCAAGTCTAGTTTTGGTCCTTGAAATTTTTTTTTGTTTGATTTTAGTTACTGAGGTTTGTTTGTCATTGTTAAATGCTGAAATAGGTGATAAAAAGTCACATTATCCAATCTTGTATGGTAACTAATAATCTTACATTACAGATTATGATATGACACATATAGTTATGACATTTCATGTATAACTGGTGGCTGCCATATAGAACTGAATAATGTGGAGGCAGTGATCGACGTGATGGCAGCGGCGTGGTGAAGTGATGTTTGGCAGCAATTAATGCGGTGGCTATGTGGTGAGTTGATGAAGACTGAAGAGCGTGGTGGTTCATGATGGTGGAGGCAGTGGCCGCAACTTTCTGGCGGTGGAGATGGGGTGGTTAGTGGTGATGTTATAAGATTCCAAAGATGAGGTGCGATGATGATTCCGACATGGCGGCAGGGGTGCGGTGGCTGTGAAGAGATGGCAGTGGCTCCTGGATGTGGTTGTCGGCCTTTTGAACCTCGTCACGTACATGCCACAAACAAATGTCCCTGCCAGGTGTAGTGCTACACCTCCAAGGAGCTGATAGCAACAATTTTAAATTCTTTTATCCACATCTTTGCAATGTCGCTAATAGCTAATGTAGCGCACACCAGGCTTATTGGGTGTACAATATCCGATGTACGTTAGAATTCGCCGATCTTTTCTATATATTTCAGGCTCGTTCTTTAGACAACTATTTTTCAATTTTTGCTATATTCACATATTTTAATATCAACCTTTTAAACACAATTATTATGAGTTAGTATTAATTTAGTCATTTCTAAGAAATTACTCCATGGGATTGATTATTTCATAGTGATCTTGGAAGACCAGAAACAAAATTATTCATTCTAAAAAGGCTGTTACCTGTGCAGCCTAAGTCGTAGAACGTACACTCAGTGAGAAAGGTATCTATACACTCTACATGGACTTTGCATTTTGCCAACATCAACTATATTGGTAGGGTTAGACACAATAAATTTATGAAGAATGAGCTTAGCACGAACAAATGTAAAATAGATGGGAAATGAAATAAAGGAATTGCATTGAATATGGTTTCATCTGACAACAAATAAAGCATGGACAGAAGTTTTCTTTGGTACACCAAATTTAAATACAGGGAAAGTCTCGTTGACATTATGATTAGGATATGCCACTTATAACCAACTCAAACACAAAGTGAACCAAATAGGGGCATAAAGGAGAGTCCATCCACTTTTACATCACTTATAAATACATCACCCACAACTCTGCATGGCAGGTGTTGATTTATGTAACCTATTTATGATGACAATCACTTGTGTGAATCTTTTAATATGTGTATTTAGGTGTTTCACGTTTTAATCTCGAAGAAAACAACACACAAACAAATGTCTCCTATAAAAGAGTAGGAGAATTTAGAACTGTCAACATTGGGCGAACTAAAGAATATTCACAAGCTGACATGGCAACAACACATTGGAGGATAACAAATGCAATATTCTAAAGGAATGTCCTCATAATTAGGATTATCATTTGTTGTACAGGGAAGGATATTTGTGACAACCAATTATCAAGAGAAAAGATAAAAAGGACAAGTGCTGAATGATATTTTCAAAAATATTGAACAATTCATGGTGCTAGAGAAATCTTCTCAAATACTATAAACTAAAAAGGTACCATGAACGGGTACAATTTTGCATCTTATCACAAACATTCAGAAGAATCAGCAAAGATACAACAAATTGGAAAACAAAGAAAAAAAAAGGCATTGGATGGCATGGACGTAATGAAATTAAAGTTCATCATGCAGTTATTTATGCTCAACTCAGCACAAAGTTTTGAGCAGAAAACATTACATTAATTCGGAGTTCTAATGGGTTCAAATACCAGTACTCTAATTTCTTGACTGTTTGGCAAGCTTGAACCACTCAGTATGGAAAGACCCCTCAATGTCAATCCTTTCATATGTATGAGCACCGAAATAGTCTCGTTGAGCTTGCACCAAATTTGCTGGCAATCTTTCCCTTCTGTATGTGTCAAAATAAGCAAGACTAGCAGACATACCTGGGGTGCTGATACCAGAGTTGATAGCAAGGCACACGACTCTGCGCCAGGCAGATTGGCGATCAATTATTTCCTTGGCGAACTCCGGATCCACAAGGAGGCTAGCCAGATTAGGATTCCTGTCATAGGCCTTCTTGATTCTGTCCAAGAATATTGCTCTGATGATGCAACCCCCTTTCCAAATCCTGGCAAGTTCGCCCAACTTCAAATCCCAACCCTTTTCAACACTCTTTGCACGGATCAGATTCATTCCCTGTGCGTAACTACAGATTTTCGCTGCATAAAGAGCTTTCCTAACATCATCAATCAACTGCTGCTTGTCTACAGGCTGATCACTCAAGCTATCACTAAAACCACTTGATTTGAAGACCTTTGCAGCTTCAACTCTTTCCTCCTTCAAACCGCTGAGGAACCTAGCATCCAAAGAAGCTTCTATAGTGGGAGCAGCAACTGATAACTCAGCTGCTTGCTGGACAGTCCACTTACCAGTACCCTTCATGCCAGTTTTGTCCAGAACCTTGTCAACCAGATGTCCATCTCCTTTATCATCCTTAATTCCAAATACATCTGCAGTAATTTCAATCAGGAAACTCAAAAGTTCTCCCTTGTTCCATTCTGAGAAGACACTTTGCAGTTCCTCGTTAGACAGCTTCCCAACTGACTTTAGTACATCATAAGCCTCAGCAATCAGTTGCATGTCACCATATTCAATACCATTATGGATCATCTTCACAAAATTACCAGATCCACCTTTACCAACATAAGTCACGCAGGGACCACTGTCAGGGACTTGAGCTGCCACCTTGAGAAGAATATCTTCTATGTATTTATAAGCCTCAAAGGAGCCACCGGGCATCAAAGAGGGGCCATGCCGAGCACCCTCCTCGCCACCTGAAACTCCCATCCCAAGGTAGAGCAGGCCCAATTCAGCCATGGCTTTCTCTCTTCTCTCAGTGTTCTCATACCACTCATTACCACCATCAATAATGCAATCCCCTTCCTCCAAGTATGCAGATAGGGTCTTAATGGTCTGGTCAACAGGTGCCCCAGCCTTAACAAGCATTATTATGACCCTAGGCTTCTGAATGGATTGAACAAAAGATTCAGGGTCATGGTAGCCATAAACAGGAAGATTTCCTTCCTGCTTCGCTCTTTCCACAGTTTCATCAACCTTGGATGTGGTCCTGTTATATACAGAAATGGGAAAGCCCTTCTCAGCAATATTGAGAGCAAGATTTTGGCCCATCACAGCCAGTCCAGCAAGGCCTATTCTTGTAAGATTTGTAGGTTGAGCCATAATTTGCCTCCTGTTCAACATTTGGTAATTCACATGAGAAAAACATAAAAAACAAATATAAGTGAAAAATTGGCATGAACTTCTAACTCACTAAAAAGTTGTAAACTACAATATCTGAGGGAAGTCAGAACTTGATTGGGGACATCAAAAAGCCTTGAATAAATCTCTACAAGTACACTGGGAAGTACAATAGACTAAAACATATTCCAAGTTTCCAACGACAAAGAGTAAAGACATAGGGAGAAATAGGAATCTTCTGGTTCCAAGATTCAGAATTGATTTCTTTACTTTTCCCTCTAAAACTAAAATTTCCAAAATCGTGCTAAGATATAGAATCACCAGATTAACTCTTAGCCTTAAAGATAATATACGGTTCCTAGAATTGGGGCAACAAAAGGAGGATAAGATCCTCTTTCATTTATGCAAAAGATAAGTATTAATCCCAATAACCAAACAGGCTTATAGTTTCCTAGATATTTGTACATATCGAACAAGGGCTATAGCTCCAAAGCTCGTAAAATTTCAAAATACAACAGTCAAATATGAGAGTTAGTTACAATAAAATAACAAAATTGTTCCAACTAGAATTCTTTTGTTTTGTTTTTATTAGCCTCAAACATTACCGTACAGAATTATTTAACGAATAACATATAACAAGCAGAGCTTCATCCACTGCATGAAAATTCCAAACCAGTATCACAAAAATCTTGGTCCAACAAACTGATCCCACATCTAAAACGCGGACCACCAACAAAAACAACAGTAAAACATGCTTTTCTTGGAAAACAGAATCAGCTCATAATTAAGACCACATGTATCGCCAATCCAAAACGCTAACTAAAGTGCATGGAAAAGCAAAAATAAAATAAAATATAAGCTTTAAAGGCAAACCTGGTTTTCCAATGATATCACAGAAAAATGAGATCTGGGTATCTAATTATCTATCGGAGAGAAATGAATGTGTGCGCAAAAACGGGGCAAACACAGAAGATATTAAATACAATTACAGCGTACGCTACAGTTTGCCATAGCAAGCGACGCCGTGACCCACCAACTACAACTACCAACCTTTTCGGACAAAGGGAAAGTTAAAAAGCCATGTTCTTTCCTCTTGTAACCGCAAGAGTTGTTATTTGAACACCTAAATATGAGTCTCAATAGATATATCCATTCAAATTAAAGAGTAAAATATGAAATGAAAGATATTAAAGTAGGGTCTCATAAAATTTAAGGATAACGAATTAAATATTTACATGAAATAAGAAGTATAGGACATTGAAGTAATATTTCTCTAATATCAATGAGGTATGAATGGATATGAGAAGGTCAAAGTTGTCTAACCAAACCAACGAGTTCGGTTGGTGGAGATGCTCCACAAAGGAATTAGACCGTTGATTCCGCTGCCTCCGCTAACCCCGAGGTCACGTGTTATATTGCATGCTAACTTTGTTCGGCTCAGTTGAGGGGAATGATACATTGATGTGGCTAAAATTTAGTAAATTTTGTTTGAGAGTAATTTAAAACGGGAAAAATAGGGTTTTTTTTTCCCTGTCTTTACTTGAATTTTGGATTCGGTCCCTTATCTTTTGTCTTTCATCGGTTTGGTATCTTATCTTTCAAATTGTTTTCAATTTGATCCTCATTTATTGTTTTGTTCTAAAATAATGAATAATACTGATGTGGCACAATCAATGCTGACATGGTATGCACGTGGATTTGTTTGTGATGAAATTGTAAATTCAGACCAAATTGAAAATGACTTAAAATCTAAGGGACTTGAATTGAGAAAAATAAAACATAGAGAACCAAATTGAAGAATCAAATAAAGGTAAGGGATTGAAAAATTTATTTTGTCTTCAAGGAAAGTGGAATAGTTTAGGAGGGACCCCTTATCATCTTTATCACTCAAAAACCCCCCAAAATTTTGTCACTCAAGGTCAAAAAAGAATTGTCATTTCCTTCCTTCATTAATCTTGTAAAATATCCAAACAAAAAAATTATATAGTATGTTCCATTCCATCTCATGATTTTTTACTCTATTCCATTATTAATCACTTCCTTCTATCATTTGTAAAACTCTTTAACATTAACATTAGGCTTAGCCTAAAGTTTGGATCTAATCAAATAACTTTCTATGAATCAATTTTTATTAACTTGAATAAGATTAGTTTAGGATGTGTTTGTTTCCTTTTTTTCTTCTTGAAAAAAGTTATTTTTTCATAAAAAGTTATTTTTTATAACTTGCATAAGATTAGAAGCTTTTTTGTAATGGAAAACCACTTATAACACTATCTTTTACTTATAAATTGGAAACTTTTTTAAATTTTAAATAGAAGCTGAGATGAGTAATCTTTATGGAAAGTGATTTTTTTATTTAAAAGTTAATTTTGTCATCAAAAAATTGAAATAAATGTGCCATTAATTAATTGAGTTTTATTGTGGTATACAAATAATGTAAAATAATTTTACACTATCATTCAATCATCAAATCCTTCAACTTGCATTATATGTATTTTTCAATTCAAGTAGTTAGTGTAACCTCCTCTTTTTTCATTAAAAAAAAAATTAGGCAGAGTAATTTAGTATATTTTTGTTAATTGTTTGAGTTAATTCTTATAAAATAGCCTAATGGGAATTTATGAGAATTAAATCTTGATTAGTAAGTCTTTAAAATAAGATTATAAAATATTAATGCTACTCTATATAAAAAGAAAGAGGAAAAAAATAAAAATAAAAACGCCATGGGTGACGTGATGAGCATGAAAAATTACTGGATCATTAGTGGTTATAAATTAAATAAGGTGGTCAGTGTGTTAATTTTCATTGCAGTAAAAAGTTCATGGGAATAGTATGTGAAACAGCCAAGAGAAGAGAAGAAAAGAAGGAAAAAAAAAATTAGTGACACATATGGGACTATTTGCTGAAAACTGCAAAGCAAACAGTCCTATAAGGGAAGAGCAATGAGATATATGAACATGAAACACCCAAGAAGAAATGTAAATATGAAAAAGAAAGAAAAAAGGAAAACTTCATGGGTGATTGGTCACGTGGTCACGTGAAGGACATGGAAAAAATGGATGTTTGTGGGGTGTTTGTTTTGCAAGTTTATTGATCTATTTTCGGACATAATTCCTGATAATGATTTATTTCTATATTTATTATAAGTTTTATTAAATTATTCTCGAATACTAACTGTTTTCAAGAAGAGATATTATCATGTTTTACTCATGTTTCATTCCTATGATGAGATGCATGAATTTATATACTAATAATAATTTAGATTCATTTCAAGAAAAGTTTTGTCATGCATTATTCATTGAGAAATTTATGCTTCACTATTTTTTTCAACATTTTTATTTAAAGTAAGTTTTAAATTTTCATTTATATTGTAATTATTAATCATTTTTAATTATACATTCATATCTCTCTTTTATTCATTACCAAAAAAAATATCTCTTTTTATTAACACATACTCTACATTGAATATTATGACGCTTATCAGTTCCCAATTCTTAAACATTCAAAATATTACAAGTTTTAAATATTTCAAATGTTTAAAATATTATAATTGAAATTTTTTATAACTTATGTTCAACACTAGAATTAAATATATTATAATATTATTATATAAAAATTAAACTAAAAGATGCCTTGAAAATAAAAATAAATTAAAAATCTTAAATAAATAAATGTATCCATATATTTGAAAGAAAAAAGTCACTTCCACACCAATATAATTTTCAGAAACCATCATAAAAGATAATAAATCAAACCAATAATTTATGACTCATTTCTCAACTTAAATGTTGGGAAAGATTCCTTCTATAATTTTTTTGAAAATCATTTAAAAATAAAAATTATCTAATTATCCGGCTCACTATACCATATTTAAATTTTTTTCAATTTAAATATTCACACTTAGCTTATTAATTCAATAATTTTTTATATTAATTTTTTTCAAACAAAAACTTTGATTTTTAAACATTAAAATTTTTAATAAAATAAATTCCACAATTTAAAGTTCTTTAATAACAATACTAACTATTTATTAATTTTTTTACAAAAATTTAAATGATTATGTAACTTTTTTTTTATTAAAAATGATTGTGCAATTGATGCATTACTCTAATATTTTTAAATCTTCTTAACTGATATACTACTAAAATATTTCTCTACCCTTTTAATGAAAATTCAAATTTTATTATTTTATTTCTATTTAATGTAATGAATGTAATTGATTTTGTATGGTCATAATTAGGAGAGAAAGGGATTACAAATTGAGTTCAATGAGAGGGTTTCTGAGGTATATGATCAAATCAAATCTAATCAGGCCAATAAATAAATTATTTAAATAAATAATCTAGCTGGTGATGAATTTTTTTTCCTTCTTATTTTCAATCTATAAATTTTATTCACTTCTTTTTAGGTATGAATTGATGAGTTGATGCAATAAGATTACCTTTTGATGTGTTTAATCTATTATTGGATTTATAATCCTAGAAAAACAACTGCATGATAGAAATCCAGTGGATAAAAGAAAGCATGTTGTATGACTTCTAGCTAAGAATGCTAGTGGTTACTTGGTATATATATACTTGGCACCATCATCAAGAATCAATTACATGAGTCCAAGCTTTGAACAGATAGATTATACCTTCTTTGAAATGAAATTATGGTGACCAAAAAGTATTGAATGAAGATCTTCAATTCAAACAACCCAATTATTTGACAATATTAATTTTGATTATTAATTCTCACTTTTTTTTTGTCAAAATTTAATTTGATTTGTCTTTGTTAACAAATTTCGCCACGGTTTAAATTTTTATTATATTTTTGAATTTTTTGTGTGTTCCTTATTCGAGTTTATAGTCTAATAATGCCTTGTGTTTATATTTCAAGGATTTCACATATTAGATCTATTAATTAGAAGTAATACTTTAAGAATTGTATTTTATTGGAAAAAAATGACATAGATGAGACTTTCACATTTTCAAGAAGAGTAAATAAGCTTCTATGTATTGTTAGAGAAATGGGAACCTTTTTTTTTTCAACAAAGACATTAGAGGTAGGAATTTTTTCTAGAGGGTATAAGGGAAGAAGGGATAGGAGTTGAACACCACCCATTCAAAGGTATAAGGACACAATCACAGTTGTAGACAAACAGAGAAATGGGGACTTAATGGTTAATGAATGTGCAAATAAATAAAGATAATTCTTATGATTAGCAAAAAAAAAAAAAATAGTGCCCTTAGAGAGATATAATGCTATATTAATAAAATGTTAGTATGGTAGTTTTAGAATTAATATTTCCTGCCATTAACTTCAAATTATTTATATATATATATGATTTAATTAAAAAAAAAAAAATGCATTGAAAGCTCTCTATAACATTTTTTTTGTACTTGAAAATTACATTATTTATACTGAGATTTAAACTTAGGACCTCATATTTTTACCCAAATCTTTCACCTCCTGAACCAATCCTAGTGGCTTACCTCTCTATAACATTTTAAATCTCAGAAATTTCACTTAAGTTAGTACTGGATCAACACACCAGCCAATTGGAATTTTAAAAGTACCAAAAGAATCTTAGAAATTTTAAATCAATTAATTGCTATATTAATAATTCATAGTTTAGTTTTATTTCTTTTCATCAAATTCAATTTAAAGAAGGTTTTGTGACATAAAGCGAATCTTTATTGATCAGTTTCTATATATATAAATTGAATATCAACTGAATGATTAATTAAATCAATGTGTAATAAATATATATGTCCTACTATATCAATTGATTGATCAATTAAATAAATTTTTGTCGATTGTTTAATTAAATCAAGGCGTATAAATATAAGCTCCACCGTTGCTTTTATATTTATTTATTTATTTAAATATTATCGATCAAAGTTTAACAAGATTGATTTCAAAATATAATATTTGATTGCTAGGGTAGTTAATACTAATTAAAATTCAAATTATCCAATTAGAGTCAATTACTTCATTTTTCTACTTATTTTTCCACATAATTAACATTAAATTTTTTTAATTAACCAATGAAATAAACTCTCTCTTAATCATAAAATTTTATGTATCTCTTCTTTGTATGTTTATATTCCATCCTCATGAGTGCCCTCTCCTCATGAGTTTTTACTCTTTTTTAGTTTTCTTATTTACTTTTCATTTTAAACTTGATCAGCAAATTGGACGATTTCTATGACTTGAAGTGTGTTTATATTTCTTTTTTTTTTCCCCTTAGATTCATTTGGTTTTTATTCTTTTTACAAAATTTCTCATATTTTTATTTTTTATTAATGATATCTTTTTCAGGTATAAGAAATAAAAAAAAATTGGAATTTATTTTATTCAGGATAATTGTTTTGGAATTTTTGTTTGAGATATAAATATGATGTGTTGGAGAAATTTTATTGGCAATAAGGCCTGAAGAAGTAAGGCTTCAAGAATTGATTAACGGTTCATGGTTTTTGTGCTATTGTCCAAGTAATTATAACGGGAATAGAGTAAGTAAAATGAATATGCTCATATTTTTGTGCCTTCTAACATAAAATATGTGTGTAGATTGTACTAGATATAATACCTGTGCAATGCATGGTTTTGTTAATATTTTATGGTAATTATTTTTAATAAAATATTTTTGTAAAGAATTTAAAATTAAAAATAGGAACAATACAAGTGACCCCTGCTAAAACAAAGGCCATGTGCCCTTTTTGAACTTTCTTGAATATGCATTTTAATCATTTTATTAAATTTTGTCTTTTTAGTGAAAAATAAGTGCACTATATTTCATAAATTTTATTCAAAAATAAAATATATTTTTTATCTAAATTTTATTTTTAATGGAAAATAAGTGCACTATATTTCCTAAATTTTATTCAAAAGTAAAAGATATTTTTTATTTAAAAATTGAATAAAATGATCTTTTAAAAAAAATTAAAATTTAAGTTATAAAAATTACATAGTGAAAGTCCAAGTTAGTCCCTAAAATTATGTGTATTAGTCATTTTAATCTTTGAGATGTCAAAATTAATTTTTCTCTGAAATTGTAAAATGTGAATCACATTAGTCGTTGACCTACTTTCTTTAATGCACCATCACATTCTGCGATTTATCACACCACTCAGCATGTCAATGGTAGACTAATATTCTACAACCTCTGCTAATTAAATTGCATAGAGAAAAACATTATTTACTACTATAATATGAATTTTGCGTATAACCAGCATATGTTACTACTTTTTGAGACCAAGTAAGATCTCAACATACGATAAAAATGTCACTTACCATGACACATTAGTGAAAATATAACAACAGAGTGATAAAAATTGTGGCACGTCTCAATTTGAATCACATTTTGTAATTTAGGGAATAAAAAGTTAAAAGATTAGTTATTTGAATTTCAATCTAATAAACTTAAAACAATAAAAGATAACTATTCATATACAACTAAATGATTAAAAATTAGAGTGAGTTTTATCTACAAATTATATTATTATTAGAATCATATAATAAATAAGATATATTAGTTTTTTAATGAATCAAAATGGCATGATTTCCCATTATTGATTATTAATAAGGAATTAAGGGAGTTTGTGACTAGATACATTAGCTTTTTGGGAGTGTCATCTAGTGCCACTCTCCATATAAATTGCTTATACTAACATTATTCCTAAAATGCCCGCAAAGCTATCTTCTAAGTTTTTTTCTCTCTCTCTCTCTTCATAATATCATGTTTGGATTTCTTCAATTCTTTTTTTTTTTTTTTTTGAGGAATTTTCTTTGCTATTGATTTGTTATGATTTTCATGCAAATTGAAACTTTGCTATTCCTAATGATGCAAGTATACCAATCTATATGCAGAGTAAGTTTATTGATTCAATTATTTGCTTTACACATTTGTGATTACTTTAAGAGTCATTTTAGCCATGAAGATAATTTCAGTTCATAAGTTTATGTTTATTACCACAAGTATTACCGTGTGGTTCCTAGCTTTTCTTTTCCTATTACTGTGAGTGGCTAACTATGAAGAATAGATGAATATTATTGTTTTTAATTTTTTTTTAATAAAAGATGAATTTTTTTTTGGGTCTAAGAATATTATTGTTTTGATCATTCAATGTACATTAATTGTTTCCCTTTGGGGTTTCTCAGGTTTGAACTCTTATCAAGTATAGCCTTAAATTGCATTCACATGTAGAATTCACTTTTTCATGTCATGGCTCATTAATAGTGGAAAGCCAAGATGAATCTTTAAGTAGAGAGCACCTCACCGTTTTCTTAATTTTGAAAATAAAAAAAGAAAAATAATAAAAAATAACTTAAGGGCATTTAAGGAATAATATAAACATATGTAATTAATAAGGAGTGTCATTAGATAAATAGGAGTGGCTAGCTTTTTAATGTACCAAAATGACACATTTTCCAGGCACGACTATTAATAAGGAATGAAAGGACTATATTGTAAGTAGAAAGTAGCACGAAAAAAGGGTTGAATCATGCTTCAAAATTCTTTTTAATTAGTTTCTGAAATACTAAACAAAGTTTATCAAGTTATTCACTTGAAGACAGTGGAAATTATCGTTCATGTGCTTCAAAAGTGACTTTCTGAACCAAGTAGAAACACAGAACTTCAAACTGATTTGAAATTCGTTTTTAAAGAAACACATAATAACAAATAACATAAATGCTAAAAGATAAAGGGGTAAAGGGAGAGAGATATTAATCAGAGATTTTATACTAGTTCGGTCAAACATGCCTACATCTAGTTCTCAACAACTTGTTGAGTTCCACTAAAACTCTTTCTCAACCTCGAGAAAGTCAAGTATTATTTGGATAGTCTTTCCAAGTTATTTCTAATGAACAGTAGTTCCAATTTACTCTCACTATAAGTAGTCTTTTTACTAGTCTCTTCAAGCTAACATTACTTGATCACTCCTTGAAATCAGGTTACAAAGTTGTGGTTTTGGTTGGTTCTCTCCAACAAAGAACACTAAAGTTTTTTAAGAATACAATAGTGTTTAATCTTGAAACTTGAGGACTTCTTTCTAAATTCTTCCTTAGAAGAAAATGATATCTAATGAGTACAAGAAAGAAGATTTTCAGGACGGAAACTGATTATAAGAAGTAATAGATAAACTTTCAGAATGTATTAAAAAGCTTAAGTGCTAGTTGTGCAAAAGTTTTTTTCTTGTATGAAGGTCTCATCCTTTTATACTTGAATTTTTTAATATGATTGTTTCCCTTGATTTCGCCTCCTTTTGACATGTGTAGATCTTTTTCGTGTCCTAGGAACTATTCTAAAGAGTAGCTAAGTGTCAGAGTTGTTCTGAGAGACGTTGACAATGTGATTTCTAGACAACCTTCAAAAATAACTTTTGAATTTGAGTTTCTAAACTTTATCTTCTAGAATACGAGGAGTTTTACCAAGTACAAAAGTGATATATCACTATCAATAATTTTTTGAAAGTTGACTAAATTTGAAATTCACACTCCCTCATTTTCTATTGACTTAAGTGCGGTTTCTAAAAGTGCATGCTTTCTGATGTAGCTTTACATTATCTAAGCTTCGATTTGATCTTCTAAGCTTAACTCTAAGCTTGATAATGATCTTCTCAATGTGTAGAAAGCCTTCAGAGTTCATATCCATCTTGATTGAAGATTATGATCATGATATACTTGTAAGAGTTTGATTTCTCCAATGGATATTTTACTTTCTAATGTGTGAGATACTTCTGAAGCTCTATACTTGGTTTTTGACACTTGATATTGCTTTCTTATGTCTCTAACATATTTTATCTCACTTGCTGAACTATTTGTCACATAATTTAAACTTTGAACCTCTTTGAATGAGATCTTAATCATGTTAAATCATGATATTGTGAAAAATATGTCATTAATTGAACTTATATGTTACGAGAACTAATTATGTTAAGCACTATAAAAACTCAACTAAAACGTTAGTCCTTTTTTAAAACATTTTAATAAAATTTGTTTTATAGTCCCTAAAAACATAAGCTACGGAGCTTTCTAAAGTTCTGGAGCTAACATATATCTTATCCTATTTGGGCACCAAATGTGTGATAAAATTGTATTAGATTCAAGTCGTGCTAAGCATTATTTCTAATCAAGGCTTCCAAACATTGTCTATAAGTTTTATGGAATGTAGTGAACTTGAAATCTTTATAATCCCGAATAAATAGTTAATGATCATTTTGTTTCTCAAATACTTGTCATCATTATGTATTTACTATGTATATCTGAATCTCTGTCCCCTTATAAGCTTTGATGTTATTAGTTAAGGAAATGTGATATGAGGTGTTCTACTTTTTTGTTTCCAGGTTGACAATTTGAAGGTGAGGCTATTAGAGGTTGGAATATTCCCTAGATATTCAATCGATCCCTAAAGAAATAAGAATGCTTTATCATTCTGCTCATGAGGTTGAGTACTAGTAGTGTCAGAATAGTAAAGTTTTTCTTCATTGTCCTTTTCTTAAAGGCATATATAAGCTTTTGTATAATATCATATGTTCAAGTGTTATTGTAAGGAACCCCAATAGAAATGATACAAAGTATAGAGGTATGTGTATTACTAACACTCCTAGACTAAAACCAATGAGATCCTAGCTTAGGGAAGAAGAGAAAAACCATAACAACAACGAGCAAATAAAGAGAGAAAAGGTTCTCGGCACTAAACTTTAGTCCTAATCCTTGCCTAACCGTAAACTATCCCTACACTCAGCTGATATACCATTAGCTAATAGAATTCCCCTAGCGCACCACACCACCCACGCCTACACTCTTCACTCAGCAAGGTTGTTTGGCTACACAATCATTTCCCCATTGGTTTGTCTAAAATACTCTTGGCCCTCTTTCTTTTTTATACATTGTTAACCCTTTATGAGATACTTGGTCTCTTATAATCCCTCCCATTGAACTATCACCTTATCCTCGAGGTGAAGTTCTAGATAAGAAGAAGAAGATGATTCATCTAAGTCTGGGGATGTAACATCCCTCCTGCATTATGGATTGACCCCCACAAACCAACACGGGTCTTTTCAGCATGCTTTGTCCTCACTCACACGCTTCCTGGGAAAACTTCCAGGAGGTCACCCATCCCAAAATTACCCCAAGTCAAGCACCTTGGAGTTCTTTCATGATAGGCTACCGAAAAGAAAGATGCATCTTTATGGCATAGGTAGTACCAATCAATTCATATAAGCCTTCCTCAACTGTATAGTCTCATACCTATCCAACTAAGATCCCTCTCATTCAGGTGTGTAATCGGTTCATTCATGTACCCCTCCGCTTGGAGGCAGGCTCCTTGTGTGCCTTCCAGACGATCACTCCCTGCCTCGTCCCAGGGCGTCCAGGGACACTGTTCCTTTAGACATTCCAAAGCTTGCTCTCAAGGCTACCCAACAACAACAACAACAACACACCTTCCTAGCCAACCTCAACCTGAGTCACAACCAAGTCTCTCAGAAGTCCAACTCCTACTACATAATTAGCAAGACATGGCTGCCATATTGGACAAAGTTGAAGCTTCTAACAGAGATATTGGAGGTCAAATGAGAAGACATGAGAAGTTGCCTCTCAGCTTCTTTGTGAGTTCAAAAGAGGTGTGACCTCAAGCACATACCTTTTGCTGATGACAAAAGGGGGAGAAAGAAGAAAAGAAAATCTTTTGTGCTAAGAGTCAAAGGAGGTAAAGCTAGATGGAGTGCTTCAGAAAGTCATAAAGTCATGCATATCATTTTCTTTTCTTTTTTTTTGGACCTTTTTAATTTCCTTTAGAAAAATTTTTATAATTCTAATAAATGGTCTAACATTTTTATCCTTTTAATTATGCTTTGATATATCTTATGGTTTGCTCTGATACATTTTGCTGATGATATGATACATTTATCACCCTTTTATGATCTGAATACAAATTATTTCTTGCTCTGATATACCCTTCATGCTCCGAAATATCTATAGGTTAAAATTGATGTTCTGATACTGTTCTGATATACATATGAACTTCATTTGCTCTGACATGTATAAGTGATATGCTGCTTTGAAACTTATACTTATACATGCTCACACACTCTAACACATCTGTATGCTCTAGACATATGATTTAGAAGAAAACTTGTGCAAATATGCTTTGATACACATATGTTTAGCATTTGATTTTTTTATATGGTCTTATACATAAGCTTATAATCTGGCATATACATTTCAAAAACTCCTCATCTTTCACCATTATTAGTTTCATGCTTTAAACTATTGTTTACGGTTACATACAATTCTGATATTGATTCTCTAGAAGAAAGTTTCTGAAACAACTTAGGAGAAAGTGTGATGAGTATTTGAGTTCTGATAAAGATTAAGACCACAAAGTATTGTCAATATAATCTCAGATACTTTAATTCATCAAGTTTAGAAAGTCACAATGACGTTGATAATCAAGTTATTTCTCCGTTCAGAAAATTAAAATACTCTGATACCACTCAGAAAATCTTTTTCACAAAGAGCTCTGATTATAGCTTACTATCTATATTTTGATGAAATTAATAAGAAACCTTAAGTTAGCTACTTTATGAAAAACTATACCTTCACGTGTTTTGAAAGAACTCTTAGCATCTAATAATATGTTATGGAAAACTCTGATACAAGGTTTTTTCAAACATGGATACAACTCTCCATTTTAATGGTATGATACAAGGTCGTAACCTTGAAAGTTTTCTTTAAAAGTATTCTCCAAAAGATTTTCTCAAAATTTAGTTTGTCATCATCAAAAAAGGGGAGAAAGTCTTAAGATTTTGAATGATAACAAGACAAATTTGTTTAAAATGTTTTGAAGAATGGACTAATATTTCACTTGAGTTCCTAGCATTTACAGGACCATTCTCGTAGACATATTAGCTCAATCAAGGAGTAAGTTTTTGACAATGTCATGTTTCAACATGATTATAATCTCATTCAAAGAGATTCATAACCTAAATGATGTGAAAAATAGCTCTGAGATGGAATGTGTACATGAGAAAGGATTTTCGAGTTCAAAAACTAAGTCCAGATCTTTAGAGAATAGTTCACACATTCAAAAAGTGCTGATAAATGAAGAAACCCATATTTTCTAAAGCAAGTTGTGAATGTAGTCTTCAATATCAAAGAAAAAGATTTCTATCAAGCTTAGATTGAAGAAATGAAGATGAAAGAGAAATTCAGAAATTGAAAGTGCCTACAAGAAAACATGAGTTAGAAACCGTGCACTTTGGAAAAGGAGGAAAAATTCAAATTTCAAATTAAAGTCAATACCCAAAAAGGCTGAGTGACATCCACTTTTTCACTTGGTCAATCATCCTAGCTTCTAGAAGAATGAGATCAAAACCATGGCCAGAAAATAAAAAGTTACTGAAGCATCGCTCAGAAACCATCCATTTGACAATAGTTTCTACACCTGCAAAATAGTAGCCTTGACATAGACGAGCTACTCTTCTAGATGGCTTTCTCCATGACACAAAAAGCGGATCTACGTGTGTTAAATGGAAGTAAAATCAAGGGGTAATGGTCTGATTTAAAGATCAAGTATAAAAGAATGTCAAGTGCTTACAACGAAGACTTTTGTAACTCTATTAAGAATGCAAAAACAAGTATCCTCCTTCTACTTCTATAAAAACATTACTTCTTGTAATCAGTTTTTGCTTTTGAAAAGAATCTTCTTTCTAAGTTCGTATTAGATAACATTTTCTTCTTAGGAAGAATTGTTAGAAAGAAGTCATTCAAGTTTTCAGATCATACACTATTTCATTCTAAGGAAAACTTGAGTGTTTATTTGTTGGAGTGAACTAACCTTTTTGTACCCTAATTCGATAATGATCATTGTGAGGTTATCTTAGAGAGACTAGTCAAAGACTACTTGTAAGTGACAACAGATTGGAATTCCTGGTCACAGAATTAGCTTGAAGAAGCTAGTTAAAGACTACTTGGAAGCGACAGTAGAGTGAACTGGTCACGTGAGTTACCTTAAGAATGCTAAACAAAGATTATCGTTCTTTCTGGGTTGAGAAAGGGAATTAGTGAAATTCAATAGGTTGTTGAGAACTGGATGTAGCAGAATTGGCCGAATGGTATAAAAACTCATTGCGCAATTTCTCTCTACTCCCTTTATCTCTTTTACATTCTGCTTTTGAGATTTATAGTTATACATTTCTAAAATCTATCTTAAACTATTTTCAAGTTTTCAACTCATTTAGAAAGTTACTTTCTAAATGTTACTAACCAAGTTTTTTGTTGCCCTTTAAGTATACACTTGATAGGCATTGTTTGAAGTTTTCAGAATTAGGAAAAAGTTAACACGATTCAACCCCCTTCTCATATAATTTTCAACCTACAGAACTCAATAAACACCAGAATCATATGGGCCCTAAGAAGAATGAAGTCAATAGTATCATCACTTATCTCCCCCCAAAAAAAAAAATTGTAATTCCATCTAGCCTAAGCTTTTGTATGAAACAATGTCCACAATTTGGATCCTGCCTACTAGAGTATCCCACAAATCACCAACCAACAAAAGTGGAACACTACACATTGTTGAAAGCCTATCAACAATAGCAAGCCTGGATCTCAGACTTGTAATTCTTGAGTGGATAACACCAGCAAAGTGTATCAATTCAGCCTGAAAGTGTTCATCATAACCTTCTAGATCATCAGGGTTAGCCAACAAGAAGTTTAGCCAACCCCACCAGGCAACCTTAAATCCTCTTGAATCAAATACCCAAGAGTCATCAACTCCCTTTAGGGCCCAATTCATTTCTCCATGACTAATAATAGTTGGGAATATTGGGAATTCAATGTTATGCTCATATCTCTTAAAATTGAACTCTAAAGAAAGACCCATAGGTTGAGCGATGCAAAGAAAATTTTTGAAATATTGAGCAATGCAAATCTCAAAATGAGGAGGTGGGTTAATTTTGGAAGACATCACCTTTCTAGCTCAAACAACAAGTATAAAAACACATGCCAGTAGTGCTTCCATTAGGCATTGGTCAAATATTGTCACAATGGATGGTCTCCAGATGATAGCATATTCCTTAATCAATTCATTCGTATCCTAGAACTCTTGTCACCCTCACCCCTCAAAGATAAGAAAATAGGAATGGTTTCTTTAGCAATACATGTATGTTGTATGTTTATTGGAACTCGTCTCATCTTCTTACCACTGAAAGCATAAGACTCAATTTGTTCTAATTAACAATAACTAGCCCTTGAAGCTTCTACATTATTGTAACCATCATCATCATACATAGGACCACAAAATGCAAGAGCATCAACCTTAATGAAGGATACCATTTGATTGTCAAAAATTGGTTGTTCATGCGGCTCGTACCCTTGGGGCAAGTATTGAAGATTCCTTTTTTGACACCAACTCAAACTTTAATGTGGATTTTTCCTGAGACTTCTTCATTGAATTGGGCTAGGCCCATTTGGATTTTCAAGCACATTATTCCCTCTGCCCATATTATTTTTACGTATTCCCTTTTGGGCGTGGCCCAACAACTTTGTAAATTGCTAGTCCTTTTTAAACCATTCTCCCTGCTCATATGGGCTTGGCCTGTTAGCTTCATAGGTAATTTCCCACATCAATGTCCGAAACTAATTTTGAACAAAGTGGGTTGATATTTTGAAGAGATGGATTGCTAATACCTTGCATTTTCTTATCTAAAGAATAATTTATCCCAAATACTTCCTTTGATGATAGGCCTAAATCATAATAAAAAGGTGGACAACACACTTAAGTGATTCTTTGAGTTCTAAAAGATCAAAACTCTAAGCAAGTAAAACAGGCACTATTGTAACAACTATTTTAAGTTTAACACAGTAACATCAGCTTGTTGGGCCTAGTCCATTTGACTGAAAAATAAACTTAACCTTGTATTTCTCCAACCATTAAATCCCCTTTGTTGTCAACATAATAGCTTCTCGCCAACATTATCTTCATTAGAAATTTTTTTCTCCCTTTGAATTTGGGCCTAGTCTACTAGGTCACAAATTACCCGAAAATTTGGTTGCCCTAGGCATTACCTCCGCTTCCATCTTCCACACTTTAGTTCAGTCAGTCATCAGAGGTGGCTTGCCGTTCGCAGTATGCAAGTTCTGGGTCGGGTGGATGTGGTGATGGGGTTAGAGCGGCTTTCACATGGACCCAAAAGTCATTCAACTCCTTTGTCTCCGTTTCATTCTCCTCTAAGGATGGCTTGCCAATCAGCTTCTCAGTAGTTAGAGCTCTTCAGCAGCGAGCTCTACTCCCGTATGCTTCTCCTATTTCACACAAACCTCAAGCCCACGCGACTTCTTCGGCATTTTAGTTTTGATCTCCAATGCGATGGTTCGCCAGTTGTCACACGAGACTCTTCGGTGATGGTCGAGCTCGAGTAAGATTCATGCAGTAGCTGGTGTGAATATTCCAATTGCAAGTATAAGACTCTCGTCGTCATCCTCCCTGTTCTATCCTTCTACTACCCTTCATTCTTCATCTCGCCCTTCGTGACACCCTTCATCATGCCACTCAAAGCATGGCCACCTCCATGATCATCATTGTGCTTTTGTTTGTCCCTGTGCAAATCAAAAGGTTGACTTCCCCATGGGCTTACATCCTTGTGACGCAAAGAACCATCTTACGAATGGGGGAGTGGTACAAATCTTGGCACGAGACTCGGAATCATTCTCTCTCTCCAAAGGGGAGAGTGTTGAATACTTACACTTCCTAAAATCCCCATTCCTTCGTCCTAGGACCCCTATTCCTTTGGTCTTCTGCAACCACAGAAGAACTTCTCGCCTGGAGGAGTCGTCTCCTCAGTCAATAAATTGTCTGCCCTCCTAAGTCAAATCATGCTATCCATCTTCTTTTCCAAGTCCTCCAATGTAGCTTCCATCGTAGTGTCGTGATCGACTCACATAACCCCAGGATATGAGCTTTAATGTTATTGTAAGGAACCAAAATAGAAATTATAGAAAGTATATAGATATGTGTATTACTAACACTCCTAGACTAGAACCAAGTGAGATCCGAGCTTAGGGAAGAAGAAAAAAACCAAAAACATAATGAGCAAAAAGAGAGAAAAGGTTCTAGCATTATGCAATAGGTCTCTCCAAGCTTTGGTCCTAATCCTTGCCTACACTAGACTGATATACCATTAGCTAATAAAATTCCCCTAGCAGCACCACACCACCCATGCCTACACCTGACTTGAGCAAGGTTGTTAGCTCACAATCATTTTCCCATTGGTTTTTCTAAAATACTCTTGGCCCTCTCTCTTTTATACATTGTTAACCCCCTATGAGATACTTGGTCTCTTAGTCATGCCTGTGTATGTGCTTTAAATTTGATATGCTACTCTTGCTTTAATATTCGTGATTAGTGATGAATGAAACATTAATTAAGAGTGCATTTGTTTGAGCTTTTTCAACTTCAAAATCACATTTTTTTCACTCCAAAAAGTTACTTTCCATATATTTGAATGTTTTTTAAAAAATAATTTGAGGTTTAAAAAAATCAGTTTTCAGTTTTTTTTTTTTTTTTTGTTAAAGCTAAAAAAAAGTAGCTTAAGAAAAAATCATATTTTAATTTTTTCAATTAAATATAAAATCTAAGTTTTATAATCACTTTTTTTTCAAAATGTAAATCAAATGCACCCTAATATAAGGTTATTGTTCCAATTTCTTGAGTCATCTCTCGATGAAGTGGGATAAGGCTTGGTAATTATAATGTTCTTTTTTGTTTTATTTCATGCTATTATTTCACTTTCAATTTTACGTATGACATATCTTCTTTGATGATTATGGTTAGGAGACTCACCAGTTGATCTTGTTTTTATTCCCATTTCTTAACATAGGCCGCTGATAGTGAGTTTGTGGAGGTTGTTCATGCATTTCAGTAATATTCCTTGCAAAACTGTTCCTTGTAGGCTTGATTTAGAGAAGATTAGGACCACGTAGTTAGAAGAGTTTGTTTGTCTTTTTCTAGTGTGACTTAGTTTTGTGTTGAGTTTTATTTTGGTTCTAATTTAGAGTAAACGTATCATAGTATCTTATATGGTTTTGTAGTGTTGCTTTTCCTGCTCCTCAACTTGTCTTGTGAGTTGAGCTTTTGTGTCAAATTCTAGGTAAATAAAAGTTTTAGAGGAGTTGTACTATTTCATTTTTTTTATTTTAGAATGTAATGTATATGGAGATTTTAAGAAAATGATCAATGATTATGTAAATCATATACATTGTCTGATCCTAAATTTGTGTTGCTATTATAAATATGAGCATAAGGAGTAAATGGTAACATTTTTTAGGCTAGATCAAATTAATTTTAGCATCTAAATTGGTAACACTTTTTAGATGTTGCACAATAAAGTAAATTGCAATATTTTTAAAAATGTAGCAAAAATAATAAATGGTAACATTAAAAAATGTTATGAAAAAAGTAATACATGGTAACATTTGGAAAATATTAAAAAAAATTATAGTAACATTTTTAAAATGTTAGTAAAAATATAAAAAAAATGTTACTAAAACATTTTTAAAGAAATTTTGCCTTTGCAACTTTGGATTGATCAGTGTATGTTTGGGTTTGCCTTTTGAAGGACCTTGTTCTAGCTTAACCAGAGGTTTTGGATTTAAGTCTTGGATATGCAACTGCATTAAAATTCGAAAAAAAAATAAAAAACTTTGCTATCTTAATGGTCCTACTGTATTGCCTTCAATAGGAGGATAACTACTGTTAACACCACAAACAAGCTTCAGGAATTAGGCAATCTGCATCTTGCTAATTTTTCAAAGGAGGAAAATAGAGGTAAGGTTGATATCTGTCATTTTCAATTCTAAAGTTTAGGGCTTGGAAAATAAAAGTATCTTCGGCGTGTTCCCGTTTGTGGCCAGAGAAACAGCTTCTTTTTTGGCTACGTGTATTACACAGTGCTAGTATCCTGCACTTAAACAATCAACATATAAAACAATAATACTAATAATAATAATAATAATAGCTGTTAATTCTGAAACACTCGGTATTACAATAGTGCATATCTCGTTGGCAAAAGATGAAATTTTCCACAATGCCAATAGGATACTTCTGAATATCAGCATGTACCAATTTTACTATAAATTCCAGAATCACCACACCAATGCTACCCATATATGGAGAATTTGAATAAAGACGAGGCCAATAGATAGTGCATCATCACTCATCAGCTAGTGGGATTAAGCTATACAACGGAAGTCACAAAATTCGTTACCATTTAGGAGACTAAGCTCTGATTTCTGTGGGAATAGTGATGTACTTGTTTGCTCTTACAGAAAGAATGCTTTCTCAGTTACCAATTTGAAAGTGAAGACATCAAAGAGGCTATGCACAAAAACGTAGAATTCACTGTGAGTCCACGATACTAGTGACTATGGCCATGAAATAACACATGCATTATATGTAAATTGGAGCTGTATTAATCACTTCTAAAGTTGAAATTGATGTCTCATTTAAGGAAGCTCTCTATTGAATCATTTTATGCCCACTTTTGGGTTCAAAAAATGAACAGAGTCCATGCAAACAATGTACACTTCCAAATGGCATTCCCTAGGATATGTAGCTTTACCAACAATCAACAATGGAAATACAAAGAGGCATGTCCAGAAACGCGAGAAAATAGCATGTAGTAGGTGTATTGAAAAGATAAACAGTGGTGCTTTCTCGTTAATCATAGTCATTACAGCACCATCAGCAAATGAACAAATGCTAAATATTCTCCAAAGTAAGGGAGGGAGGGGGAAAAAAAAGACTAATTCGTGTACATTTCCAACTTCAGTTTGTCAAAATTATTGCCTGGCATCTGAAAATAATCAACAATGAAATCCTCAGATGGCATCCCCATTTAGAAGAAACTTGATGACAACACAAATTCTCTGTGAAAGGGTATATTTTACTTGAGATCCTCAATTCTGAACTGACATGGTAAACCACAATGGACACTTCATCTCAAGCATGTGATTATAACAGCAGCTTGTTGATCTAAACTACAGGCCAAAATTGCACGTCTGCACAAACTCCATGTCATTGTCAACATATTTGGTCCAGAGATTTTTGTATTGATTCAAAGCAATATCAAGCCATGGTTTCATGTTTCCATTGTAATGTATGACTGCAGCATTGTTGATCTCGTCCATGCTAATACTAGGATTGTATCCTAGCCCAAGCACATGCCAGGATTTGTCCAATGACTTGGTTGTAGAGTAGAAGGTGATCAAACCAGGTGCGAGGGTCCCGATTTCCACAAAGTTTGGTCCTCGTTCTAATAACAGAATAAAAAGAAAAAAAAGAGTTTAGTGAGTTCTGCTTTGCAGTAACCCATTAGTATTGTACAAACGCTGGAGCTTGAGCAATGTTCCGGCAACTGACATAGTATACTATAGCAGCAAAATTATTAGCAAATAGAGAAGTAAAGAGTTATAGTTTACAACAAAAAGCAATAGAAATTTACCATGTTTTGCCAGTAATGGTAATTATCAGTGGATTTTCGCGCCTCCAAGCATCAAGATTAAATATATTCACACCATAGGCCCAGGCGCAAGCTTTTGGATTGAAGCTATCCTTGATCAAAGGATGAGAGAAATTCAAGTACTGAGCATATCGGTGGAAAGAGCCAAAACAGATCTCAACAGCACCATTCACTTTCCCATCCAAATCAATCTTCCACAAACCTGTCAAGTCTTTTTGAACCACAACATCATCATCCAACAGTAAGATTTTATGCAATTTAGGGTACATCTCCGGCAAGTAAAACTGAAGGTAATCTAACATGGACAGGTACTTATTGTTGCTAGATTTCATGTCATTTGTTGCATTTTCAGCTTGAAACTTCTGCATTTTTGCCAACTCACGTTGCTTCAACACAGGGACATATGATGAATTCAAGAATGTGAATTCTTCTACGGCTTTCACTTCTAAAAATGCTCCCCCTTCAACTGGCCTCATCTTAAACCAAACCTTCATTGCTGCAACATTCATCCTGTTCGTAACTACATGAAAAACATGCTTCCATGGCTCTACTGCATTCTTCACGACAGATCTCACCACTACCGACACGGCTATCACATTATCTGAAAATATCGCATAATGATACAAACTTGGATCTTCAAACTCCGGCTTAGGACCCTCATCCCTATATTTCTCCGGATTTGAAATTCTCTCACCCATAAGCCTCATTGCCAAACAGTGCAAGCTCTTAGGAACCGACCTGGCAGAAATCAAGCTTGCCAATGCTCCATTCTTCTTTGCCTTTGCAAGCGACTCGTGAACAGCAAATATTGTATCCTTCAACTTCTGAATCTTCAACTGATTGTCATAATTCTCTTTCGCCTCAACAATCATCATCCGCGATTTTCACTCTATCCTTAACCTCTTTCTCAAACTGCCTCAGCACATCCTCATCAATCGGACCATCTGACTCAAACAGCGACACCCGGTAAACTGGCTTCAGAGAAATGTCCGAGAAATTCTGTGCCAATTCATCAAACAACTTCATCTGCCTTGAAATGTCAAGCTTGAGCTTCCTGGCATACGCAGCATAGGCATTCACCAGCGTTATGTGATCTTTAGCCTGCTGGTGTATCAAATCCACTCGGGTCCTAAGAGGGTCCGATTTCAAAGCCAAAAATGTTCTATGCACGTATGCATTACCAGCCGTAGGAAGAGCCTGTGACACCAAAAAAAAAAAAAAAATCTAAATCATTACTCGGGGTTCGTTCAAATTGTCAAATTGTCAAAATAACCATGTGGGTTATGCTTTATACTGAATCTACAATAATGGGTCGTTTCAAATTTACCAACTTGAAGATGGGTTTCAATCAAAAATCAAAATCGAAAATTATTTGGAACCAAAAAACAAAATAACAATCCCAATGAAAAAAAAAATAATTGCATAAGAAACAGAGGAACTTACAGAGTCATCGGGAGTTGTGGAGGGATTGGTGGTGAAGACGACTGACAGAGTGGCAATGAAAAGGAGAGAGAACATTGCAGAGATGAAGATCCGGAAGGAGAAGAAGCTGCGGAAGGTAGATCCACCTCTGCCTCCTCTCACCGCAACCGCCATTGGATTAGAAAAACCAAAGAAAAAGGGTTCTTCCTCCCCTCCTTCCTTGTTTGGATCTTGTGCTTTTATGAATTGAAAGAAGCTTCTTTCTAAAGCTAAAAAATTTAGAAAAAAAAAAGAAAAAACTGTTGCTTTCACTGTGAGGGAAGAACCAAGTGGATCATTGTCAGATCCAATAATGAAGAAGAATCTGTGTTGCACTGTGTGTATGTGTGTGTCTTAAATCTCAAATAATTCGTGTTGAATATTGGAGAGTGGAGTTGGCATGGCCTTTGGGCTGCAAAATTAACTGTGGGGGATGGGGAATTTGGGACAATTTTTCTCTACGGATGATGTGAAAGTGTATGCAATGCAATGAATGCAGTGTTTAGTTTCTTGCGTGACTGATTCGTATAGTGAGTTTTTGTATGTGTAGTACACAGAATGTGAATGTAAATGTGAATGTGCTAGTTAAAAGATGTGTTCTGACTTCTGAACCTGAATCCAAGGACAAATCCTGGATCCAGCTCATCTCCTCTTCCCTTGTTAGATCATGGATTGTTTCCTAATTTTGACTTTCCCCTCTTTTGGTTTTTGGCTGTGTGGTTAAACTCGTGGACACTTTCTTTTCTTTTACATTATTGTCAACCAAATGTTTGCTTTTGGTGCTTTCACTCCAAACAAAGAAAGAAATATTGGTTTTTGGTGCAGTGCGTCCTTGCTGGTAATAATTATGTTATAATGATTTGTTTCTCATAGATTTATTTAATTTTCCTAAGAACAGGTTGGTTGGTTTGGTAGATTTGAAAGTAGGGTTTAAGAAATGGAAGAAATGTTCATGGTTAACTTAGTTGAATCGTAAATGAGTTATTTTTTAAATTTTAATACCATTTTAATTATGATAAAATTAGAGTAAGATATATTTTTCTTTTAAAAGATGATTTTAGGGAGAATTGGCTTTAAAAGGTTATATTACCAAAAAATAGTCCCTAACATATGGCCTTTTAAAAATCTATTTCATTTAACAAATTCATCCAAATATCAATTATTCTATGTTTTTGTTAACAGAAATAATTTTTTTAAGAGTTATATTTTGTCAAAGATATGATTTTTTGAAGGCTACAGTAGTCATACTACAATATCAACTTGGCATAAAATAAGCTATTTTATCAAAGATATGATATTTATGGATTATAGTAGTTGTTCCACCATGCAAACTTAGCACAAAACAAAACGTAATCACTTTTGTTAATGAATTAAAATGAAGGTCAATTGATCTTTAAGTGAATTTATCAAACGTGGTGAATCTTTTGAGCACTATGGTAAATATAGTTTCTTTTGAGAGCTAGTTTATCATTAGCATATATTTCGAAGATCAAAATGACAGTTTCCCCATTATTTTATTACATTTTTCCCTTTATTTTGAAAATTTATACTCTTCTCTCCTAAAAAATGAAGATAATTTACTTGTTGGTTCATTTACCAGTTTTTTATAGATCATTTATTGTGTCATGCTCATTATTTTATTTTTGACCAAAATATCTATTATTAATAATCATTTACAATGCAAAAGATTTTTATATTTTCTTCCAATTACGTATTATCTTATCATAAAAGAAAATGAGAATAAAAGAATTTTATTAGATGATAGTATAAAAGTTCTTTGCACTATCTATGAAAATTAAACCTTTATTCTTTTACAAAATAAATTATATAGCTTATAAATTATTGATATGTTAGGGAAATTTTGAAAATATTTAGCTTTATTTTTGTATTACCCAATGCATGGTTTTTGTGATTAATTAATGGAAATATGGTGTTGAACACCAAAATCACACTAGTAAATGGGTTGATTTGTGGGATGGTGGCACTTGGCTTACATCCTCTCTTTGGACTTCTTTATCTCCTCAACTTTGAACCTTAATGCAAGATTTTTTTAATATTAGTCGACCTTCTTTTCGAGTGGGTTGGTTTTGGCAACCTGTTGGGAGTGACATTTACTCCTCGTGCTTATCGATGGTTGTTGTTTCAATCTTTTCCTTGGGATCCCAATCTTAATTGGAGTTGGATTTGGAAGGTGCAGGCTCTGAAGAAGATTAAGGTATTGATCTGGTTGTGCATTCATGGTAGCCTACCTACCAATTCTTTTCATTTTCACCGTAACATGACAGATAGCAATACATGCTTGCGCTGGCCAAAGGATACTCTTCTTCATTGTCTAAGGGACTGTTTTCAGAGCGTAGCATTTGGGATAATATTGGCACCCATATCTTTCCAAGTTTGAAGTGGATGATCTGGTTGTGTGGATAAAAGATGGTGCTCTTGTGCTAATGGTATTCTTTTTATGGCTACTTTGTGGTGGACTTGCGGACTCGTAACCATAATATTTTCCTTGACCCTTGATCTGCCCTGGTGGCCCGTTGGGCGTGACTTCTACTGATGAGATTTCCCACTCTCCAATCAATTGTGTCAATAAGTCCGTGTGGCGACCTCCTCCCATTGGTACTATTAAGTTGAATGTTGATAGTCTCGTGTTATGGAGCAGGGGTTAGCATGCTTTGGTTGTGTAATTCGAGACTTTCATGGAGGGTGGCTAGCTACTTGCTCAGGATTTGTGGATGAATTGCGTGTTCTTCGATAAGAGCTGAAGCGTTTAGCATGGCATTTCCCTAGCTTGGATGCTTGGATGTCGTACGGTGTATATTGATATAGATTGTTTGGAGGCTTTTTTGGCTATGTCTACTAACCAAATTTCTCCTCATCACTTGGATCTTGACTTGCTCTTGAGTATCCGTGCGCTAATTTTGCAAAACTAGTGTGTTTAGCTTGATTGATTCCAAAGTTAATTTGGCCACAAATCATGTGGCAAAAATTGGTGCTACCTCGAGCTTGGCTTATTGCAGATGGCCTAATCCTGGAATGAAGGTCAATAGCATTTTTCTTTGATTTAGCCAATTAGTCTTGGCTCATGTTTGTATCTTATTTACTTACCAAAAAAATGGCAATAGTCAAAGGTTCCGACGGCATGGAATCTCTGAAAGCCACAAACAACGCAAAGTCTCCAACCATGCAGGCAATTTCAGCATGGCACTGTAGCAAATTTGAATTCTCTAAAGATCACATGCCCCGTCTATGATTCGTCCATGCTTGCTCTATATGTTGTGAATGTTGAGAGTGTTTTGTGTGTGGTGGGAGTGTTAGAGTGAAACTAAGAGGGAGAGGGGTTTTGAAAAGAGAAGAAAAGGAAGGAAAAATAAAATTGAGTAAATAACATTAAAGTACAATAAGATTGGAGAGATGGAAGCTACAAATCATATCATGGGGGCAATTTCTCAAAGTAATATATGTATTTTTTTAACTTATTCTTCATTTTATGAATTTTGTTTCTCTTTTTTCTATAGAATAGTTATGCATTAGTAAATTTATATTTATTCTATTTAATACTACTATATAAATTTATTTAACTATAAAATAACTTATTTTTTAGAAGTTAATTTTATATAGAGATTTAAATAAGTCATTTACCCAAACTGACCCTTATTCTCTTATGTTGAAAGTTTAATAATCGTACGAATGGAAATGAGCTAAGGGGATAATAGTTTCCTTCTTTCTTGCTCGAAAACCCAATATTTATTTCCAAAACTTGATTAAAATGAAGGAAGAACTTAAAATATTTTTACATCAAGAATAAATACTTTATAGTTTGTTTTTTAATACTTATGGAGTTATTATAAAGTGAGTTGATTGTGATAGCTACGTGTTTCCATTCCTTTAATGGTTTCTAAAATGAGATGACTAATAACTTTTTGCTTGAACCAAGGGTAGCAATGGCTAATCCGACTAATCTCCCAAAGCATAAAGCTCATAGAAGTGGATATTGTCTTTGGCCACGACCCTCCATATACACCACCAAGATTTGAAGTTTTGATTAAATGCTTAAGAAGCCTAACTAACTACCAACAATATTAGATCTCCTGGTTAGACAACTAATAACTACAACGAGTAGAAAAGATATTGATACACCATCGAAGAGTTTTATTGGTGGATGCTCTGATTCACCTTGTTGAGTAGAACGGCAACATTCACCTTCACAAGAATGTGTTTATATATATATATATATATATATATATATATATATATATATATATATATATATATATATGAAGATTACTAACCTCCACACCTTCACATTTTATTTTTAACCCAAAAATCTCTTCTCTCTTCTTAAATCAAATTATACTTGTGGGTAATTTTGTGATTTCATGTTATCTATATTAATTACTACTTTAATATTTTCTCTCACCTTAATAATATCCCCTCTCCTATAATTATAATTAAAGCATTGACACAAGCAACAATAATATATGGTTAGGCAGAAAATTAAATCTGAAATATTTGAAGTAGCTGATCGAAAATTATAACCACAATTAGTGGGAAAAGCAATAAATATATGTATGGCCAAATACTCGTCAATAGATATGCTAATAAACATAAAAATAAAAATATATTAGTATAACATAACTCTTTAGATTTTATCAGAAAAAATTATATGTGACTCTTTAATTAGACACATTTTTCAGTTTTCTTAATTAAGTCTAACGTATAGATAGAAACATTTTATAGTCATAGGTTTTAGCACTTGAAATTAATATACAGTTGTTTCACTTAGATTTTGAAATCCAAATCATAATTTTCTTGTTCAGTTCTTTCTATTTTACTTACGGTTTTTCATTTTATAGGGCCTGTTCAAGAAGAAAACTATTAAGAAATGTATAATAAATTAGAAAACGTACCTTTGGTTTTTTGCGAGTTGCGATTCTACGAGTATACAATTTTTTTCCCTCTCTCTACGGTAGTTAAAAGATTGATTATTGAATATTGAGAGCTCATTTACAATTTTAGCATGGGTTATAGCTGGGAAAAAAATGTACTTGAGTAAAAAAGAAGAAGGACTTACGGTGAAAATAGTGAAGGAGAGAAAACTGTGAGAGAGGTGATATTATTGTGGTGAAAGAAAATGTTAAAGACGTGGACAATATGAAATTATAAAACTACCCATACATACAATTTGATTTAAGAGAGAGAAGGGATTTTTAGGTCAAAAATAAAATATGTACATTGATAATCTCTACACGAGGGTGTGGAGATTAGTAATCTCATATATATATATATATATATATATATATATATATATATATATATATATATATATAGAGTACATTTAGCCACACTTTTCGTGACTACTAAAAACAAGATTTACGATGCAACTTTATGGCCGAAATCATGATAGACAGACCTGAGCTTTTTACTTAAGCTCCAGCTAATTGAAGTGGAGCAGCCATTATTGTTTCAGGTTTCTTAATAAGTAATATTGTTTTGATTCACACTTTATGGTATATCATATCATTATACTCTCATTTATTATTAGATTAGATGTGAATCTCATCTTATATCTATCAAATGATAGATATAAGTATGTGACATTATATTCCAATGATAGTATCAAAATAACATTTCCCTTTCCCTATACAGCAAAGGAAATTGCAATCAACATCCCCAGGCGTCTCGATTAATTTTTTTTTCTTCCGGTCGTGGTCATGGAAAGCTTCTCGAAAACAAAACACCTAATGAATTTTTATCAGGATTGTGGGCTAGAGGCCCAATGAGGCCCAGTTTTCTTTTCCAGAGTTGTTCCAAAAAGGGCACTCAGACGACCAAAAAAAAAAACGACGCACAAGAGGCTCTGTCTCGGTGGTGTATCATCGCATATTGAAAGCAACAGGATCGTGTTCGATTCTTGCAAAAGGTTCAATGAACCTCTCCTCTCTGCCCTAAGACCCAAAAAGAAAAGGAAAAAATTATAGGCAAAATATTTTTTGTTCACATGTGTTAGCATATTTATATCAAATTTTACGAATTTTATTTTATTTTTCAAAATTCAGAATCTGTATTTCTTTTATGTCAGAAATGTGTATCAGTGGGCAGTGGCCAATGCACTGATTCTGTTGGATCCCTGTCAAAACTTGGGAAAGTAAATAGCCAAAGCTTCAGCTATAAGAATTTTAGTGGGTGACCGGTCCAAATGTTTTCCTTTTTATGGCAACTTTTCTATCATCAACCAATGACCACTACAAACATTAGGTCTTGTACAATTCACCCCAACCCAATTCCACCAGAGATAATTACTACTATACTATTATTTTACACAAATAGTTACATAGGATATGTTGCCTTCACAATCATAGATTTTTTTTTGGGTTCATTTTATTATTTTTGTTATTATTATTATTATTATTATTATATATATGGTGATCTTTATTTCTCCTTTCATTCTTTCTTTATCTATCTTCAATTCTCTGTTGCTGGAAGATGAGGTCACGAGGCCTTTATACATTGTTTTCTGGGCCAGTATCATGATGGTGTTTATGACTCTGCTTAGTGACCAACAAGTTGGTGCTAAAGTTTTACTATTTCAACCCTAAAAATAGGTGTTCATTGACATTTCCTTTATTATCATTAGATGTGATGAGTAAATGAAATAAGTGAAAGATTATATTGAATGATGATAAAGTAAGTCAATAACACTCATTTTTAAAGTGTTGAAATAGCAAAACTCTTGCTGCTAACCATTACCCCCACAGGTCTGCAGATAACTCTTTAGCCTCTTTTAAGTGTTTATTTCTCAAAACGTAAGAACTGGACGACTGCACCTTTTATAGAAAGAATGGCAGTGTCTGAAGTTAAAAGAACAAAAAGGCTCAAACAGAGATACTTAGAAACATCTTATTATTGCCACTAACCCTTTCCCCGTATAACTCAAAGGGATATAAAGACTATTTGCTCATCACTTCCACACAATCCACACAAGTGGTTTTAGATTGTATTCCGCATTCACAATTACAGCCACATTATTAATTAATTTTGTGATAGTCTTTGCAAGTGCATTATAATAGTAATTGCAGCCGCATCAATTGCATTTTTTATTGTAATTTTTTTTGCAGTGGCAATAATCAACAGCAATTACAATTGCGATACAATTTAAAACCATGAGAAAACTAAAAAGAGGAAAATAATAAACTACAGAGATGAAAATTTGGCCTAGTCTCTTCAAGTTAGCCAAGAATGTCCATAGAACTTGAGACGGATTGGTTTGGGGAATTGTCAGATGTGGGATAAGCTGAGCTGTAAGGGACATCTTCCAAAGGGTTCAAGGAAGGGCAAGGGCTGTGAATTTGCATGTCACTCAGCATTTGGCGAAGCTCTGAGGCTTCCTCTTTGAGATGAGCATTCTCTTGAAGGACTTGGTTATGGCACTCTGACACACGGTTCAGCTTGTCTATTAGCTGGTGATTCTCATTCCTAAGCCAAACCACCTGCGACCAAAGCTCATCAAGGTGCTTCTGCTTCCTCATGCGTGATCTCACACGATTCTCGGTTCGATATCATCCTCCTGTGCTTCCTCTCATGGATGAGGCTCAGTTGTTGCTCATCTGCTTCATCAGAGGTGGAGTTGCTGCTGATATATGAGGATTGAGGACTAAAGTCAGGAACTAGAGGAGGGTTCTGGAAACCATATAATTGGTTAGAGAATCTTTGGAATTGGAATGTGGGAATGTTGTTTTGGATGGTAGTGCAGTTAACTGGGTAAGGAGATGGGTTTGAAGGGAATAAGCAGTCGAGTCCTGTCACCTCCCTGACCTGCATGGTTTAGGAAATGAGCAAAAGACTGCAGGGCTTGGAGGAAAAAGTGATGAAGAAATTCAATTGGTTTTGAGGAGGAGGATGGAAGAGTGGGAAGGGTAGGTATTATATAGAGAAAATATGGTGTACTGGCCTCACTTAGTACAGTATAGTAACAATAATGTTGGAGTTATGTTTGTTAAGAGGTTATGAGATTGATGGGATGCCATGCAAGATGATGTCTATCTAGTGGGTTTCGTTTTTATATGTGCATGGATTCACAGGTGTCATCCAATCCAAAGCAATCATAATCAAACATTTGAAATCCTGTAAAGGGAGTATAACTCTCCTGACACTAATTACTCCATATTTATAGCTCGAACTTGAAACTAATGATTAAGGGTGAAAAAGTATCTATCGCTCCATTCGAACATGAGTTAATTGCTACGGGTACTCTTTGGTTACTCTAAAAAGCATTGTACTTAATGTATGCATGTGCATAACACACATGTGATATGGTGTGTGAATGAGATGATGAGCATAAGTGACTGATAAAGGTGGAATGCAACTTGGGGTTTGTGGATAATCATTTTGAAGAAAAAATGTGCTTACATCAGAGCGATAGAGGCATTTCATATCATGGGGAGTATAATAGAACTTTTGGAAGACTGTTTGGTTGAAAGCAAGCACAGGAGAAATTTTGGAGTACAAGGAGTCATTTTATTATATTAAGGGTGTTATTTCCATGATGATTATCTGTTGGACAGTACTCATTTGAGAGACATGAGAAATTTGAGGAAAAAGGTGTGAATGGCAAGCTGATTTGTGATATTCATAACTGAGAGAGAGATAACGAAAGAAAGGTTAATAATTTGATGACTCAAGAGCCACTTCTTATGGGACCTCCTAAAAATACAATAATATTCGTGTGGTTAAATAGAAGACAAATCTTTGATCAGCAATCACTTCTTATTTTCTTTTGTAAGAGGTTAGGTGCCTGGGGTACTAATCAGAGTCCGTTAGGTTGTGGTAATGCCGACTTTAACGGCAATCATAGGGGAAATTAAGTAGAACATTTAATTAATTTCTCACCATGCCAATTATTTTACAGATCTTCTAGAAAGTGACATGGGTCTAATGTTTTCACGCTTTCTAGCATATTCTCATGTTTTTCCACACAAATTGCTCTTATTGATCAAAATGGTGTCATGACTGGAAATGATTGTGAAATGTGATACAGCTAGGCTTTATGTTTTCACCGGCATATTCTCAAGGTTATTCAACACAGTTTGCTCTTTCAATGAACAAAACGGTGCCTTGACTTGGAAATGAATGAATGTAAAAGATTTGACAATAGCGCCTGATCAAACAACAGATAGTCACCACCAGAGGATTAGATTGCCATATATGTTCAAAATCCCATCTTTTCTCTTTAGCAAATCCTAAACAAAGATCATTCTCTTGTTTTTACATCTTGAAGCTTGGATATTGGAGATTTGAACGTGAAAAGAATTAATAACACTAAAGGTATGTTTGGTTTTAGGGTAAAAAATATATAAATTTTCATGGATTAGCTATGTATATAAAATTACATATGAATCTCATTTATAAAAAAATTACCTTATTTTTACTCTCAGACCAAAGAATCATAAGGGTGTATTTGGTTGGGTAAAGATAAGGGATAAGTTATCATGGATAAGCTGCATATATAAAATTATATATAAAATTTATCATGAAAATTTATTCTCTATATTTTATCAATAATCAAAGTTGGGACAAAATTGGGGTAAAAAATTTTATGAGTAAACTTTATATATAATTTTATATATAAATCCCATTAATTAAAATTTTAGCCTTATTTTTAGGCAACCAATCATGCCCTAAAGGAGAGGAAAAACCTTGGAAAAGTTTAGTGGGGTTAAACCAACAGTTACAGACTGCTACTTCATACGTGCAACGGCTAGCAGCAGGGGTGTTTTTTGAAAAAGAAAAAAAATTGAGAGGATTGATTGCTAAAGGCAAAATTGGGTGACCCAACTTTTAGGCATAACTTTTTATCTTAGAGAAGTATTTAGCATTACATTGTATTATATTATACGTGTAGCAATAACTTTTTCATTTATTACCTTTTTCTGTTTTCAATTTTCATAGTGGCTCTGAATTAAGGCTAGTCAACTTTAATCATGCTTAGCGTTTCATAAAAATTTATTCGATTTCATACGGCCAGTCTTTCACTCTATCTGCAGTGTCTTTCCAATTAAGATGAGCTTGGTCTTCATAGTAAGAAATTGACATATGCTAACTTTAATAATAACATAAAGCTCTACAGTTGCTTTTAGGTGATTGGTACTGTACAGACATTAATGGAAAAAAAATCACAAACTGATGCTGATTGGTATCAGTTTGCTTTAATTTTTAGAGTGTATTTGATTGAGTAAAATATTTATCCATGAAAACTTATTCCAATTTTTATACCAAATCAAACACATCCTGGGAAATTACTTTTGAAATTAATTAAATTGAAATAATTACACCCTATATCTTCATCTTTTGTAAATAATTGTGTTATTTATACTTATGAATTTTGAAATATTGTATCAACTAATATTTCATCCATTATTAAATAAGATGTAGATATCATTTAAATAAGATATATCCCATTTAATAATAGATGAGGTATAAATCAATACAATATTTTATATCCTATGAGTATAAATAATATTTTTCTTGTGTAAATTACATTCGTGTAGTTTGAGTTTGGTTATCTTTTCCCACAAAATGAACTCATAGTTACTCGTTGGCTGCGGTGGGGAACGAAAGAGATGGGTTTGATCTTAACCACTCAAAAGGAGTGGAATGAAGGTCATGCATAACATATGGTGGAAATTAACGAGTAATAATGGTACTTTCTATTGCATCCTCCACTAAACCAAAAACTTGAATTCATTCAGGATGATGAGAATAAAAAATCTTGGTTGGACAAATGCTTTCTAACTGCACTTCCCTTGTGAGTCTGGTTGAGTGGACTGAATGGTCAACAATATCATTAGACAGGTTTGGACTCCTTTTCTTTTCTTGTCTTTCCACTGTTCTTTACTTTATATCTCTCTTTCTCTCTCGATTTTTCTATTTTCACAACCCGTGGGAACTTCCATAAAGGCGTTTGCATATAGAGCAGCAGACTTGGATCGGAATGTCTTTCATTGACCCATTTGTACTTGTACTCTACACTGCACTGAGCACTTACTATACATTAGTTTTGTCAGATCAAAATGCTGTACGAACCACTAGCACAAGTGGACAACCTCAGCAAATTGACTTTGCCATTTGATTCAGATATTATATATATACTGGATTGCACCATTTGATTCAGATATTAGTACTGATCACAAATGCAACATAGTTGTCAGGGTCTGGCCGAGTTTAATTGCTCAGGCTCGACCGAATTTATATGAATATGTTTAACCTAATCAATTTGTTGAGGTTTTTCATAAAATTCGGATTCCCTAGAAAATTAAAGGTTCGTGGAAAAGGTTTAAGATTCTAAGATTCATATCCTAAGAAGAATCTATGATTCATGGAAAAAGAAAAAGGTAGGAGCATCAGCCTTTCTGTTAAGAGAAAAATATGAGCGCTTAAGTCTCCCAAAGCCAAGTGAGTAATTAAACAGTTAAATTCTCACTTAATCTTTATTTTTACTAGAGTGCCAGAATGTATTTGTAGATCATATCCACCATAATTGTTCCATCACTGATAATTACAACGTCTGACTACCCATTCTTCATGTAAGAACATCTATTGTGTCTTGATTTCTTAACCAAATTTTCTTCTATTGTGTCTTGTCTTGATTTCTTAACCAAATTTTCTAAGTTTGGACAAGTTGATATAATTGTTTTAGACTTTTAGTGCAACTGTCAACTGGATTTTGATCCTATTCTCATATTTGTCAACCACATTTGCATCCTTTTTAAGAGAATGTTGTTAAATGCATTGAAAAGTCCCTCGTAGACCTCACAATAATTTAAGCTTTGTACCATTTAATCTAACAAAAATATAACTGAACAATTCAATTGAATCAGACTGTTTTTTTCGTGAAATCATTGACCAAATTAAATACGCTTGCTGCTATGGTAGGTATTACTGTAAGCATGCTGTTGATCTTTTCTTTGTTGCTCATTTTTCTTTTCTTTTCTCGTCTATGCTAGTGCTAAATCCATAAATTAAGGCATAGTTAGGGTACAAGTAGATCAAGCTGCACGTCGAAAACTTGACTTAACTATATTCAACCTAATTTGACTTAGCTTATTTAATAAATAAGTTAGACTTTGATTTTTTAAAAAATCCTTTTAGTTAAACAAATCAAGTTTAGGTAATGAAAATAGTTTATTAGGCCTAACAATTTTCCTACTTATATTATTATTATTATTTATATTATTATTAATATTTTATAATTTGAAAAATATAATGATAATTGAAATTTTTAATCTATTTAAAAATATATTTTTTAATTTAATTAATAAGCCTTTTATCCTAACCTAGTCTAACCTACTTCCACCCATAATCACAACTTAGTTTGCATTGTGGCTTATCTAAGTTATAACTAGTGCACTAGGAATTCAAAACAAAGGTTTGCTTTGATAGTGCTTGATATTTGCATTTACGAAAAGTATAAGTCAATCTTTCCTATTTGATAAATAAAAAAATTGAGTTGCTTTTACTACTAACTCTTAAGGGGATTCTTTCAAAGCTGTATCGTGGATGCTCTTTCAAACTTAGAAGGCTAATAAACTCAACTCTCAAAAAGCGACAACAACCCAAAATCAAGCCTTATTAAAAGTCAGTAAACTTGAGGTCGATATTGACATTGTACTGTGTGTACGCTTTTGTTTTGAACCTAGAGTAGTATACCCTACGATGACGAGCAGAAAATATATGCTTCTCTGTACACAGAACAAAATTGAACAAGTTATATAACAAAACAGAAAAGGCTAAATGGTTACCACTGAAAACATCCTTGGATCGATCGATTGAGTGAACAAACTTCTTCGAAAAAGAGTAACAAATTAGAAGTGAAACTAATCAATGTCTTCCGATATTGAATCCATAATAACCTTGGTATTTGTCTTCATGCGCACCATGGATTATCTTAATGCCTGAAATAAGAAGAGTCAATTATAACTATTAAATTATATACATATATAGTTAAGTTTGTTTGGATAACTAGTAACGAAAAGAAGAAAAGGGGAATGATGGGTAAGAAAATATCTCCTCTTGTTTGAAAGCTTAATAATAGATAATAAAAGAATGAAACTCAAGAGAACAGCTTTTCTTTTTCTTTTTTCTCCCTCAAAAGCCAATTATTTTCTCACTCACAATTGAGGCATAATGAAGAAACAAAAAAATTTGGAAAGTTGATAATAACTTCAAATGTTTCATTCCATTTCTTTGTGACATAAATCTTTCAAACAAGTATGAAAGTAACTTCGCTTGCTTCCTCGTCTTTCCTTTGCAACTCATTTCTGCTAATTCTGATACGTTCCATTAATGGAAAAAAATCCAAACACACAATAAAATGAGAAATTATTCAAAGAACACAGACACTTGAAAAAATCACATTACTTTATTTTTTAATATTTATAATTTGAATAAAGTTTGCAAATAGACTTTTCAGCCCTTCATCTTTATTTGATTTTTTGATTTAGTATCCTACGTCTCTATTTTCTCAATTTGATGATCCCTTATATTTCAAATAATTTTTAATTTGATCTCAAATCACTATTTCCTCACACTGCAGTGTATAAACCTCTATAAATATAGGTGCTTCAACCATTTGCAAAATACCAAGGCAACCAAGAAAAATAGGAGCTGCATAGTAAGAGATACACAGAGAGTATATTATTCTTCTGAGCGTGAAAGAAAAATAGAGAATGTAAGTAAATCCTAAGAATATAGGTGTGGGTAATTACACAGGAATATTTTGGATATCATCTCTATTCCTCATTGGTCCTATAAAACTGTAGTATTTAAATAGGAGGGTTCTCATTGGGAAATAATATATTTACATCTTAAGTGTGAGAGTGTGAAAAAAATACTTTGTAATTATCCTGAATATAGTGGAGTGTTTTTAGAGTCTTCCTAGTGATTTTTTCCTCTAATATTTGGGGGTTTCTACGTTAAAATTTGATGTTCCATTTTTCTTTTGGCTTTGCATATATTTATTATCGATACGCTATCCTGATTAGTGGATTTAATTCTATCAAATTTATTTGGTGCATTGTCACCAACATCATCTAATTTATATTATGAATCAATTCCTGAGCCAAACATATTATATATAAATTATGAGAGAACCTTATAAGTGAGCTATGCATCATCTAAGTTTATTTTGTTATCAAAATAACTTATATATGCTGATGCGGTAAATAGTTTCTCATCCTTTAATGAGGGATGGTCATAGGTTTAATCTTTATAAAGCTTTGTCGTTTATATTATCATTCTTCTTTCTCTTTTGTACATATGTTTTTGGTTTTGTGGGGTCTTAGTTTGTTCTTTATTTCTCTTTTTTCGGGTTTGGGGTGTAGAGGGCATGGGAGGAGTAAGCATGGGTTGGAGATGTCACTTGAAATCACGTGTGTGAACCCCACTATCACAACCCACATTTCTTTTCTCCTTGTGCATGACAAGAAAGGTTGAGATTTCTTCAAATATACACAGACAATTAATCAATCAATTCATTTCTTTTGCGTACTTCAACCAAAATTACCCACGCATCACACATTGTGCTACAAAAGCAAACAAGACCTATTTTACAACTCGGAGGAGGAAGATCAAGACATAGAATCTTTGATATTTGGATACTTGTACTTTAGGACTTTATATAAGTTTTTTGATACGACATGTTTGTAGCAGGAATCTCATAAGACGTTTTAAATGCCTTAGCTTCATCAATGTGATCTTTTTCCGTGTAAAGGGTATTGTATTGTCCCATAATGTAACCACACCTTTCTTCTTGTTCAAATCAAGTGTCAATAACTTTAGCAGGACACTACAATTAGTTGATTCTGCAATTCACCCGTGCTCATGTTTTTTCAAAAAATGAAAAAAAATCATCTTATCAATTATGATTTTCGTTTTAAAAATTTTATTTTATAAGTGTGTTTGTTTCATTTTTTTTTACCAAAAACTAAAAGTCACTTTTTATATAAATTACTCATGTCAATTTTAACTAAAAAGTTGAAAATATATATTTTAAGAAGTTATCAGTCTTTGAGTAAACGTATTTGAATGTATAACTTATATATGAAAGTAATTTTTTCCGGTATATTTTTCGTTTGAAAAAAACCACTTACAAAAATGCTAAAACAAGTAGATAATTTAATTTTATTGACTTGTGCATGGTGGATCAAGTAGTCCTGAATTCTTTTATTTCAGACTTGATTCAAGACTCAAAGGTCTGGATATATATCTCGTAAAAAGAACTCTCTGTACTATACTGCACTACGCCACAGTCTCTACAACTATTCTATTCATTAGATATTCAGTACCGCATTTTCTTGCATGTACAATAATATATATTGGCTTACGTACTTGTTGAAGATTTTGGGCCACTAAAAACATTGTGGATAAGAAAAATAGTGGTTCATTTTGTATGCAAATTTGCCATGGAAAATATTATTTGTATTCTAAGAAACATATGGTTAACATCTCATCACTATTAGTTGGGATGTAACTTTACTTAAATAAGATTCACACATCATCTAATGATGGATGAGATGAGTCGATATAGTATCATGTATTATGAGTACAAATAATATAACTCATTGGTCATAAAAATGTAGTATGCCCGGTATTTTATTGGGGCTAACACAAAATGCACATCAGCATCATGTTCTTTGTTGTTATGTTATTGTGTTGTTGCTGCAAAAGTATGGTAGTGTGTCATTTGCCATAGTTTATCCAATTTACAAACTATTGACATGTGTGTTGGTGTTGAGCAAGGTTTTAAATTGCCGATCACATCACGTGATACGGCTACAATATTGTGGTTGTGGTTTGCAATTGCATTGAATCATAATTATAGTGTAATGTATTTTCATATAATAAATTGCAACCGAATGGACTCTTTTCAATTTGAAGATATGCGAAAATTTCACACCCCATTAGTTGTAATGCACGTTACGATGATTTTATCAGTTGCAGCAACCGCAACAACCAATGCAATTTAAAACACGAGAGTGCTAATGCCATTTAACAACGTCGTCTTTCACTTAATTAGTTTTATTACGTCCTAATATAATCATATGGCGGTAGTTCAGTGTACTCTAGCCAATTGAGTTTCAAAATGGTCATTAATAAACTAAACCAAGTACCAACCAAACGAAAGCAACGGGCATAGAAGATATTTTTTAAGCTTGGGAAATCAGCAATCTGTCAAAAATGAAAAACTTGAGGTGCTATTTGAGTGAGGAATTTTGTTGTGACATGAACCTTTCAATATGTACCACCATAACTAAGTTGGCCATCACCTCACTAAAATGGTACATTGGTACATAACAAGGAATTTCTCTTTAGGGGCTATGAGAGTAAGTTCATTTATTAATTGACATATTAATTATTGTATTAAAAATATAGAAAAAATTGAGAGGAAACGATAATTTACAAAACATCATGTAAAATCCTTCTTTCTCTTCTCTCCAAGCACGGAATGACACATTGATTACACCATACTCAAATCCCAAATTGGAGTAATGCGATGCTATCGTCACACAGAATTATTAGTATGTGATATGCTGCGATATGCCCCCTCTTTGACGATTTGTTTTCAGTGACTTGTTCTTTCTTATCTGTAACAGGCTGTCCCCTGCTTCTTCTTGTTTTGTTTTTATCTGTCTTCCCTTCAACACACTATCTGTGATATTCCTGCAATCAGCCCACCATGTTGTTCATAATTCAGTGCTTTCTTGATCAGAGATTCGTCTTGTCGTGGCGCGCGTTCCGGAACACAAAGGTGCCACAATAAGATTCTGGAGCTGAGAGGATAAGCTTTTTAGCTTTGCCTAATGTCTAGTAATGGATACACTTACATGAGCAATCTTTACATTTTTTTTACAGCCAAGATTGATTTTTCAGTCAATATGCATAGTGCTGGGCTAGAGTTTCCAGTGTAAAGTTATACTATAAAACCTTCCTTTTCATTCTCTCATTCTTTAAAATTCCAACTCACAAGCATACCCTAAAAGTCATTTTTTCCCTTGTATGTGAAGATTCCTTGCCACTTTGTCGGAACTTCATGTTGATGAGACAAAATTGGGTTGCCTTAAGCCTGCGTGGTGGAAGTTCCCACTTCACACACAGACCTCTTTAGGAGCAAGTTTGCGGATGATGTCAGTACTATGTTGGGTGCGCTATAAGCTGCTGAGAGTTGTAGTGAGGGGAAATCCAATGATTACGTTTGCTATGGCGTACATTGCGCGGATACAAATAGGAGTATGGCATGCAATACCAAGGGTTACACTCTGATATAAAAATCATTTTTGTGTCTTCACTCTTCACACAAATCTTTAACAAAGATTATACATGATAGAGAAATATTATTGTATTCATAATTTGTGAACATTACACACTTTCATCTATCATTGGATAGGTATGGACCTTACTTAGTTTGTGACTATATCTCATCTAATGATAGATAAAAATGTATTACGGTATCCAACAAAGTGTGAATACAAATAATATTGCTTATGATATAAGATGTGGTTAAAATGACTCTTATGTAAGGGTTATAAACCTTTTAGCTTGACTTATGAAAGAGACAGTAGATAACAATACCATATATCATCTCATAAAATATTGAAAATTTTAGATTCATCATGATATATCAATTATTTATATTGAAGCTTTCCTAGAGCTTAGATATATCGTCTCAGGATGCAGTCCAAGAGATGAAGAGATTTGGAGCAATCAATGATTTTTAAGAATAAATAGTTGAGTCATTCTATGATTGAGCCTAAAAGTGAACATAAAGGTATTGGATATATGCATACTCCATAGTCCTCTCATTTTTACGATTAGTCACTGCGGACATTTATTATTATTATTATTATTATTATTATTATTATTATTATTATTATCAGAGCAAAATGATTTTTGAAGAAAAAAAAACGGTCTTGTAATTTGAAATATGCTTGCTTCATTGAATAGGACAAAAGGGGACTCAGAGCAAGAAGAGAAGGATGACCTAAAGCAAGCGAGAAAGCTAAACAAAATAAAGTGGCTCTAGCTTGATAGACCCTATATAATTTTCAAACCCAAAATGATTGAATTATAATGATTCTTAGTCCCCACTCACCCATTCAAAAAAAGAAAAAAAAAAAAGAAAGAAAAATCCTGTGGGGTTTAAGAGAAGGAGCGTTACTTCGTGTAAATGGTGAACCAATCCAAAGCCACTCTCAGAACAAGATTTCTACAGAGAATGAGTGGTATCTCTGATTGCAATTGGGACACTAAATAATGAAATAGCTAATTCCTCATTAATGAAAATGACAACTTTTCTCTTTCCTCTCGATATGTTGTGTGTTTTGCAACTGATGTAACTCCAATTCTTGGTGAAAAAAACAAATCTAAAAGTGGATAGGTTAAGTAAGTAAATCCGCCATAGGATCTCACATGAATTATTTTATTTTATTTTATTTTTCACTTGTTGATATAGATTGCCTGTAATGGTAGAAACATTCATCAGGATTCCAGGGTTTAATGCTGTATAAAGTGACATGCATTTCAGTCTTATCCCTTTCGGGAACGTTTAGCTGACAAAGTTATTTCAATACTCATTTATCTCAAATTTCTAAACACCCTACTTATAAAATTTATGATATTACATTTTTTCTTAACTTTTCTCTCCCTATCACTGCTTTTACAATATGATAAGTGTCTCTATCCAATTAAATATTAAACTAACATTATCCTTAGCATTATGTAGCATAGCAGGACCACGTTTATTCCCAGTTCCACCAATCATAGAGCCCAGAAAGGAAATTAACCTTTGAAGTACATGTACAAGTAAAAGACTCAAATGTGACAAAAGTGGCCTGACATGAGATTGCTCTTTTCGATTGGTGCACCACTATATTGTACGAGACTGAGAAAAAAAGGAAATTTCCCTTAAGATCAAGATTAAATAGGGCGAATTACAAATTTTTCATTTATGGCTCAAGGAGAAAAGTATGTGCGGGGAGAAAACTTGAAAAATAAAACATCCTATAATAACACAATTGGAAATCTATTATCGAAAAAGTTTTTTCACATGGCGAATACTTTTTCGATAAGGATTTTGTAAATTATTATTTTTATTTTTTAAAAATTTTAATTATCATATTGATTTATTATAATATTATATGAAATTCTTTTATTATGACATTATAATTAATAAATCAAATCAAATTATCAAAATAATAAATAATTATAATTAGATAAATCATCAAAAGATGTAGCATTATTTTCCTATGATTGATTTGGCATATATTCCTTTGTCATTATATATATTTATTTGTGCATTGCATTTGATCAATTGGTATTCCTCTTTTCTTTAGTTTATTATTGCAATTATGGGCTCAAATTCATTATGGTACAGTAATTTCTTTTTTCATTGTAATATCCTTCTATAACAATTGTTCTATGTTTTATAGTTTTGTAATTTAGTATGACATTTACATCTAAATCATCTATTGGGTTAAAACATTGTCTATTGTTCCATATGTTACTAGACTCCAATCTATGAGAGAATACTTCATCCCTTCCACTTCCTTTTTTTATTTTTTGTTGTATTATATCTTATCACATTATCTCATTTTATTCTCATTTGATGATAAGATTATCAGAAATATCCAATTATAATATGAGTTTCTCATTCATAGTTTCATTTTGTTTTAATGTATATCGCCTATCTTTATCTTATTCACTTTAATCTTTATTAGTTGTAGGTAAATGTTACCTTACATTGTCTCATCAATGGTAATAAATTGTGTAATTCAGAATAGGATGAGTGAAAGAATGGACTTTTTGTTTTTGATCTTTTCACCATTAGTTGCAATAAATAGAATTATGTTGCTTTATTGTAATGGTTTCCTTATTAGGAAATTCTCTTGGAATAATGTATCTATAACTTTTAGGTTTAGGTATTTGTATTCTTTCTAATTAACACAAATAGTTTGTATTGACATTGTAATGGTCTTTCTATATGATGAACACAATAAAAGAATTGCAATTATATTTTCAATAATGGTATAAATTTCATTTACATTATCTTAAAATTTATCCAATGCTCATTCATCATTCTTCCAAACAAAGATGATAACTAAAATTTCATTCAAAAATAAAATGATTCATAGTAACCACTTAAGCAAAATTTTAAAAATATATATGAAGAATAAATGTAATCAATCTTTGCATAACTTCGAGCATACACTACAAGAAAATTGCCGTATACCACGGTAAAACCGTAGGTAAAAGCATGAAAACCGTGGGTATAGACCTCAAAAACCTATACCCACGGACGGCCATTTCCGTCATTTTTACTATGCCTTTACCTACGATTTTTGCCGTTGGTATAACATATAGTGACGGTACCCGTTACCTCAGAAATGTCTCAACATATACCTACGGATTTCATTGTGTCACTATAGGTTTTAGTGACAGAACTAAAAACCGTCACAAATAATCACCAGGTAATTACCACGGAAACAATTCCTACACTATATACTTTAGAGCAAAGGTTTTTTTTCTGTGGGTATAGCTTATAGCCACATGATTTTTAATTTTCCGTGGGTATAGATTATAGCCACACTTTTATTAAATTTAACTTTTCCGTGGGTATAGCTTATGATGATTTTTTTTGTGGGTACAAAAAATTAAAATTTGGAATTCAATTTATATATATATAAGAATAACAATCATATTAAAAAAGACTCCAATTATATTAAAAGTAAAACAAGTCCTAAAGTAATAGGTATCAACATTACAAATAAACGGAATCATGAAAATCTAAAGAAGTACATGTTATCCCATAAAGTAAATATATATGGTGCATACAAAATACAATTCCAAAATATAATAGGCATGAATCACCAACAATTAACAAAGGTGAGCATCTTCACCTGCAAATTAAATTATAATGAAGTATTAATATTAGTGTATATTTAATAAAATTAACATCAATATTAATGAAAATTAACCAAATTAAGTACATACTATATTCATGATCTTCATCATTGAAACTTTGAGATCTTGAATTGCTTTGATCATTTGGCTTACTTGAAGCATCTGGAACCTATAAAAAAAGTATACAAATTTTAAATATGTGTGGTAGCAATAAAATAGCATGTGGCAATATCTTTCTGTATTGCATATACCAATATACATGTAACAATTTCTTTTTTTTTTATAATTCAACATAAAATATAAGTACCCCTTATATATGTTTCTATCATTAACTAATGAATAAATAGCATCTAAACACAGTAGAAGTTAAAAAAATCAGCAACATGAGTAAATTTAATAATCATCACTCACACTCCTATCAATCTCATCACATTCTAAAAATAAACTTCTCTATCTCTACTTGCAAGTATTAACATACATATGCTTCACAAATCTAAAAAGAAAAAAGGTGCATATATACATATCCATCACAGCCCAAAATAAAAATAAAAACCATCAACGGAAAGCAATGTGGTCATGTCCTGCCAAAAATATTGGTTTAACACATTTATATTAAAGTAATTTAGATTCAATACCAGTACGATGCTAAGTTGCTATTGATTATATGTGATATAGATAATGTGATAAAAAGTCCTTTGTGAGTTGCTGTATGTTAATGTGATACATATATGTTCAACTCAACTCTCTAATCAAATCCCACTTTCTTCAAGGCTTGGAAAAAGATTTTTCTCTATCACTGATCTCATCACCCCTTGATCAGTTAGCTTAGCACTATACCATACATACAGTCACAATATTGTTTGAAAGTATACATATTCTGACCCATCATTGTCCCATTTGTTAGACAACAAGGATAGATACTAGTTGGATTATAAGTAGGTCAGGTCCACTTCTAGGCTGTAATTTTAACCTTTAACTAAAACACGTTTAGTTGCTCCATCCCCATGAAACATATGCTGCCAAGAGAGCAAAATAATGTGGATATATGTATATCTAGGCTTGAGGTATGGAAGCAGGAAACAAGCTGAAGATGACTGACTATATATATATCTAATTAATTATTGCATACACTAAATGTAAGATCATTGACTATTAAACTAGCTAGCCAGCCTAATAATTAATAAGTGAGCTTAATTCTTAGTCATATCAAGCAAAGCTAACAATTAGTTTTATTAATGATTTGATATTGACTAGCTCAGATGCGTATGAAGTCCAAGTAAGATGGAAATGATTGCAACTCTTAGGGGGGTGAGGTTGGGAGAGGGAGGGGAAGGTCTTGATGATATGATAGCCTTTAGCCAATAGGGAACTGAAAATGACTTACAATGATAGAGAGATGGAATAGGCATTTAGTGCTGTGGTTGAGGACATGACTGAGATATGTGGGGTAACCAAGAGATAGAGACATTTGATAGCCAATTAAGAAAAAAAAGGTTATGATGAAACTAGTCAAACTTTTATTTTAGAATTTTCAGAATAGCATGTAATTTTTAGTATAAGTGCATGCATTTAACTATTGGTGCATCTCTGTGATTCCTACCCTACCTAGCACTCCACTTTGAAAGAATAAAAAATGCTAGCACCAATACACTACACAACCACAATAAAAAGCTTAAAGGGCTCTTCCTTTAAGCACAAAAAACATAGAGGCTCTTCCTTTATACATAAGTATCCACCAAGACTACAACAAACAACACACACAGGGCTTGCATAATTGAACAAATCTACCAAAAGACAAAACAGAGACTTCAGAATGGTTTCAAACTTCAAGGGTTTTGCACAATCCAACACATCAATCATACAAATAAATCAGATCCATCATTCAAAAAAAGCCCTTAGCTTTTGTCAAAAAACTAAGTTCCTAATACATTTTAAACACACAGTTATAGGTCTTAGCATACCTGTTCAGCTGCAAGTTGTAAGATATTTTGCACATCTTCTTCTGGCAAACGGCTTTGCATTAATTTTAGCACATTTGTCAACAACCCCTTAATCTGTTTAACTTCTTCACGCAAATTTGTGTCTGGAGATGATGAAGCTTTTGACTTTTTGGCTGGTGGAATCTTGCCCAAACAACGCACACGTCCTCTCTTTTCATTTTCAGGTCCTTGTACTTTTGAAAGCAAGTCATCCTTCCAAAATGTACAACCTTGTTTGCTTTGAGATCCTGGGATGTTTCACCCTTAGGTACGTGTTTTTTAATTTCATCCTGAAAAACCATTTATATAAAAAGAAGTCATACTTGTAAGAGTGTGACACACAACAAAGTAAAAATCAACCAAATAGTTGTAGAAACAAAACATATACAATAAAATCTTACAATAACACCGCAGCTTTGTCATTGACAATTGTTCCATTCTTACGAGTTCGAGTGTCAATATATACCACATGACGTTCAGGCAACACTCCTTTGTTTTTCTTTTTCTAAAACCAAATAAATTGTGAGTTTCACATAAAAATATATAATTCAATAACAATGAATGCAAACAAACCTTTTCATCAATCACTCCTTGGAGACTTTTTGTACCCATACAATGGGTATCTTCAAGCTTAGCACGGTTTTGCTTATTAATTCCACTTATTTTCTGTACAAAGCAAGAATTCATAAGGAGGAAATGTCACATATATGTATAATGTTATATAAAATACATATATATGTAAAACAACTTACCTGCCCTTCTTCTAAAACCAATGATGAACTAAACCACGATATTGATCTGATCAACTCGATCATCAGGTAATGTAGAAGCAATTTCTTCTTCTGTCTTCTGGGGTCAAATGCTCTCTTTAAATCATGCTTCCATTGTCTCCATTTGTCATTCATCTCGGATTTCAACATCTCTCTTATAGTATCATTTATGGAGGAACAAACTCAAATTTACTCTAAACAATAAAAAATGTTAAACCAAAAAATATGAATATAAATTTAATCATAACACAAATTATGAATGCATAGATAAAAGGAAAATAGCAATCATGGAACCTCTATTAGTTTAAGCATCTCCTCTTTGTTATTCTTTGGCATTAATTTCCAACTTGTATAGTTGATTGGAGCATATTGGGGCCTTCTTACTACGCTTCCAATGAATTGAGTAAGAGTCTTTGCTTCTTCACCAATAGGTCGACCAAGTTCATCTAACTTAACTTTTATAAAATCTTCAGGATCCATGTCCCACACATCTAACATTTTTGTAGGGCCTCTAGTTGCTTTAGGTGGTGCTACAACTAATTGAAAAAAAGAGACATAAGTATGAGACAATATATATATATATATATATACACATAAATGAATAAAAATGAGAGCAAAATATATACCTTCTTCAAGAGCTTCTATGTTCAATGCGCAAATAAGACGAACAGATTCATGTATGACATGTTCTGTAGAAGTTGAACCACAATGTGTTCCTTCATTATGACTTGATTGGACTTGATTTGAGGTAGAATTTGGAGTAGTCGAGAATCTTCATTGTTTTGTGAAACATTCTTTGAATTCAGATCTTTACTATGATTAACAATGTTTAATTTTCTTCGTCTTCCCATTTAGCCTATAATATGTTCTTTCAAAAACTAAAATCAAAATATTATATAATCAACCATAGGCACAATAGTATAGTGAGCATAAATCAACAAGAAAGGACTAAATTCCAAAACTTAGCAGCTAACATCAAATGTAAAACACACTGTAATGAATTTCTCACACAAGATTGCATAGAAGATAAATGCAAAATAACAATAGGTTAATAATAAAAAATGTGCAGATCATAAAAGCACCAGATTATAGCAAAGTATTATCAATTACAATTAAAAGCAATCCTCTTGATTAACATCATCATCAGAATTGCTATCATCATGAATAGCAATAGCATTAGCCTCAACTTCCAACACTTCATCATCATCATTAACTTCTCTCCTAAGCCAATCATTCTCATTCTGAGTTGCTTCATCTATATCATGTGTGGTTTGCTCACTCATTGGCTCAATATCATTGGGGTCTTCATCACCCATATCATATGCATCTCGCACTCTTACGTTCTCAACCAGGCTAATCCTTGTTTCTCTCATCCCAGACATAAAACACCTTCCTAGCTTGTGATGCAAAAACATATGGGTCATCACAAATATCTTTTCCAGTATGCTTTAAAAACTTGAAATTTACAAGAGTCCTCCCAAACTTGTCTTTCTTGCAACCTCTATTGATATCTACCCAATCACACTTGAAAAGCACAGCTTTATATCTTCCAGAATAATCCAATTGAATGATATCAGTTAATTGACCATAGTAGTTAATTTCATTAGATGAAATCTTAGTCTTCACGACTACTCCACTATTTTGCGTTTTCAACAATCTCTCTCTTTTCTTTGTGTGAAATCTAAAACCATTGATGACATAGCCAAAAAATCTCCTTGCCATATCTGATGGACCACGAGCTAACCACCTAAGCTCATCAGGAACTTGTGCACTCCTTTGTTCATCCAAGCGTTGAATCTAAAATATTTTAGGAACATAACTTAGTCATAAGTAATAAAAGAATTAAAAAAAGAAACTAATTTCTTTCTACTTACCCTCTCTTTAAACCAATCATTGAACTTTTTAACATGAAGCTTCTCAAGTTCAACTGAAGACAATCGTCGTAAAGACTATTATTTAATAATGCAATGTGTTCTCTAAAAATCAATGAAAATAGAGTTATTTGGTTAACAAAATTCTCAAACTATAGAAATAAAATTAAACTTATGCCTTACTCTATAAATGAAGCTATCGCATCATGGTTGAAAAGCACATATCTATGAGCCTGACAACTCCATCTTGTCAAGCCTAGTTCTTCTCACTCTTTTCGTTTCCCTACTTTGAACTTTTGTTGTCTTTTCAATCCTAGTGGTCTCCCCATTGGATGTAAAAAGGTTCCATCATCTATTAAACTTGAATCTATTTCATCATCAGTTCTTCTAGGTCTAGTAAGCCTTGTCTCCACCCAGATAGATATTGTGAACAAAATGTCAAACACTCATTAGCCAAGTAACCTTCTGCAATAGATCCTTCAGGATGTGCTCTATTACGCACAAATGACTTCAATGTTAGAAGAAACCTGAAGGCAACACATAAGATAACTCATTACTAGGTTTTGAATCTATATATTCTTATTGGTTAAAAGGAATAGTCCATACCTTTCAATAGGATACATCCATCTATATTGCACCGGTCCTCAACCTTAGCTTCATGTGCCAAATGGATTATCAAATGCACCATTATGGTAAAAAAAGATGGAGGAAAAATTGTTTCTAGCTGGCAAAGTGTCTCAACAACTTGATACTCCAATTGCGTAAGAGAATCCACATTCAGCACCTTTGAACATATTTGTCTAAAAAAATTGCAAAGATTAACTAAAACTGAGGTGACTTTATCGGGTAAGGAACCCCTTAATGCAATTGGAAGAAGTTCTTGCATCAACACATGGCAGTCATAACTTTTTAACCCAAATATCTTGTGCTGCTTTACTTGCACACAACGTGGAATGTTTGACGAGCATTCATCTGGAGCTTTTACATTCTTTAGAACACTCAAGAAAGCTTCATTTTCCTTTGTAGTCATCTGATAACATGCCCTAGGTAAAATCACCCTAGTACTGTTAGGATGTGGTTGAGGATGAAGCACACTTCTAATACCCAAATCTACTAGATCTTTTCGTGCCTTATAATTATCCTTTGATTTTCCTGCTGATTTAACAATGTACCAAGTATGTTATCACAGACATTTTTCTCAATGTGCATCACATCAAGGTTGTGACACAATACATTATGTTGCCAATAAGGCAAAGTAAAAAAGATGCTCTTCTTTTTCAAAGGTTGGGGCTCACCTATATCTCTCACCATATTCTAAATCATCCAAATATCTCAAAACTGAATTGCCATCAAGAATTGTAGGTTGATCTTTGAATTCATGTGTTCCATCAAAGTCTTTTTTGTTAAGCCTCCACTTGTGATCAGGCGCCAACCACCGACGATGACACATGTAGCAATATTTTCTACCATGATGTAACCACTTTGACGCTGTTTGAAAACCACAACATGGGCAAGCATATTGGCCTTTAGTACTCCACCCAGATAAGTTGGCATATGGGAAGTCATTAATGGTCCACATTACTGGAACACGAGTTGGAAGAGCTTTCTTGGAGACATCAAAGGTTTCAATTCCAATATCCCACAACTCTTTTAATTCTTTCACCAATGGTTGTAAATACACATCAATATTATTTCCAGGAGATTTAGGACCTGGAATGATTAATGATAACATGAAAAAAGATTGTTTCATGCACATCCAAGGTGGAAGATTGTAAGGAATTAAGATGACAGGCCAAGTGCTATGAGTGATACTCATAGTTTTGAAAGGATTGAACCCATCAGAAGCTAAGCCTAATCGAACATTACGAGCATCAGATGAAAATGTTGGATACCGAGCATCAAATTCACTCCAAGCAAGAGTTAGCCGGATGCCTAAGAGAACCATCCTTTGTTCTACCCTCTGAATGCCATCTCATCAACTCAAGGTTTAGAGGATTTGAAGAGCCTTTGCAGTCTTGGCTTCAATGGAAACCATCGAAGGATCTTTGCGGTACTTTCTTCAACTTATCATTCACTTGTGCTTCCTCATTTTTGATTTCCACCTTGACTCACCACACTTTGGACATTCTTCTTCTTTTTTATAGTTGTCCCAAAACAATAAACAATCATTAGGACAAGCATGAATCTTCTCATACCCCAAACCCAATCCTGAAATTAACTTCTTCGTCTCATAGTATGACTTGGCAAGACATTTCCTTCTGGTAAAGCATCCTTCAATAATTCCAATAACATAGAGAATGATTTGTCACTCCAACCGTGAAGACACTTTAAATGGTACAAATGTACCATAAAAGATAACCTAGTAAACTTCTTGCAATTTGGGTAAAGCATTTGCTCATTCTCTTTAAGCAAATGATAAAACTTGTCACATTTCTCCTCCTTGTTGTGGGTTCCTTTCTTCATTATTATCGTGGGTTTCTTCTTCCATAGGATGCATTGCAAAAGCATCTTCAAGTAGTCCTTCCATGTCATGCTCCATTTCTATAGGCTCTTCAATTGGTCTATTTGAATGTATAGTAGGCCTTTCACCATGGAAAATCCATTGTCTATACCCTAGAAGGAACCCTCGATGTGGATCAGTTAGGTGCAAATAGACACTAGTTCTACTACGAAGGTGAGTGTTGGCACACTTTTTGCAAGGACAAAAGATTTTACCATCAGTTTCTAAATTTCAAAATGCGAATTCAAGAAACTCATTAACCCCCAAATGTATTCTTCAGATTTTTTTGTAGGATCACTCATCCAATCTCTAGAATCCATCAGAGTGCTACAATTCAAGATATGTAAAGAAGTAAATGAATAGAATAACAATGAGAACTATAACACGTTTCTTATTTAAAGGATCTGTGATAGCTATAATAGTCTATGACATAAGACAAATTCAATTTACATAAAACACTTTAGATTGTAATCATATTATGATCAACATGACTTATAAAATTTAACAGCACATATTCTTGCATATTATAGAGAACCATCTCATCAAGTTCTCACAAATCACACTTAAACATGCTTCAAAATTCATATAGGGGCTAGAAAAGTATGGGATAAACACTTAGACATGAATTTCTTATATTCCTTTTTAATGGTTTGTTACTCATGCCATTCATATGTGTATGTATAGCTTAATTAGCATAAAGGACAATTATTTTACTTGGATACACAAGCGTCAGAACAAATGTCCTATATATGTGTATGGTAGGATTGCATATGCAAGTGCTCTTGAGAACACACAATAGCATCTACAGTAGGCAACCATCAATTTGGGATTACAGCAGCATACTCAAACAATTCATCTACGTCCACTAACCTCATGAATGGTAGCAACTTCAGCCTTGGTTTTGACCTTGCAATGGAGACAACACCTTTATCTAAATTGAACCTGGAAGAACCTGGAACAAAAATGAACATGATAATCTGATGCATAATAACCAAAAGATCTTATTAAATAGAAAGAAAATGATGATAAGAAAATTTGGATACACAAACTCTCAAAAAGACCAAAGAGTCAAACACAAACTCTCAATCATTTCCACTCTCATTTCAAATTTCCACTCTCATTTCAAATTAGCCGCTAATCTAGTAAGCTGAAATCTCATGTAGATGGAACTAAATTTATGCATAGTTTCAGGAAAAAAATCATAGAATGAAAATAAGCGATAAATCTGGCATAGTTAGGTTGAGATGCGGACATGAAATACAATTAAAAAAACAAATGGGGGTGAAAGGGAAGAGAGGGTGAAGAGAATGAAAAGAAGAGAAGTTACAAGGGAAATTACCTTTGGTGAGAGTGTGAAGGAAGAGGGAGGGAGAGGAGTGGCGTGGAGCAAGCTTAAGGTTGGGAAGTGTTGGCGCGGCGAAGCAAAGGCAAGAGGGTTCAGCGGCGGTGGAACAGAGCGCTTGGGTGGTTCTTCTTCTCGTCAGCGGTAATGTGGTTGTGTGTGGTTATACGACGACGGCCAGGACTCCACGGCGGGTTGAGTTTGGAGAAGCGCGAAGGGGTTGGGTGCGCGGGGCTCGAGCTGGGCTCCGATGGCACGCGACTCTAGCGGCTCTCGCTAGGGCTGCAACGGTGAGAGGCTCGAGGGGGCCTCGCTGGTACGAGCCAGCCGCGGGCCTCGCCTCACGCACAGACTGCGCGGGCTATCGCGGCGGACGTGCGGCGGAGGGGCTGTGACGGCAAAGGGGATGCAATAGCTTTTAGCCTTTTACAGCTTCTGTTCCCACCCTGAGCGTTGTGATTGAGAGTTCAGGGAGAAGAGGAAAAAAAGGGAAATAAAAGTGAGAGTGACGCAATACTAGAGTAAAAAAACCAATGACAATAAGTGTGGATATACATCTATACCACGGTAAAAAAATTGTATAGTGACACTATAATATGAGTGTGGGTATATATTCTCTATACCCACGGTAAAAAAAAAATTTATAGTGACGGTAAATTATAAGTGTAGGTATATGTTACTTATACCCACGGTAAAAAAGTTTATAGTGATAGCAAAATATAAATGTAGGTATAGATGTTCAATACCCACAGTATTAATATTATCCTAAAACGTATAGTGACGGTCCTATATATTTGTGGCTATATGTTATCTATACCTACAATTTCTGTATGTGTAGCTAAAGATTACCGTAGGTATATGGCAATTTTCTTGTAGTGATATTATATGAAAGATATTAATGTAATTTAGAATATATGAATATTAATAAAATTTAGAATATATGACTCAAAAAATTAATATATGATTATTTTTAACTTTAATTTTTAAATATTTTTCTCTCTTGATTTCCAATAATTACTATGCTAACCATTAGATTATATTTCAAAAGTGTTTTATATATACTTTTCATGCTATCATCCAAATTTTGTTCAAAATTTGAAAATATAATATCTCAACAAATTAATATAGAAATTTTCAATAATTATCATATTCACTATTGAATAATATTTTAAATATTTCTATTTTATATTTTATATGCTATCATCTATTTTTTTTATTAGGATCATTAGATTTTAGTCAAGTCAATATTGTACATATTTATTCATATTATAATATATATTATTCTCCTGAAAGAACAAAACCAATAAATCAATATATATATATATATATATATATATATATATAATTTTATTCAAAAAATCATATATATTTTAGTAGTTATTTAGAATATATAGATATAAATTAAATTTAAAATATATGATTTGAAAAACAAATATACGATTTTTTTACTTTAACTATTAAATGCTTATCTCTATTAATCAATAATAATTACCATATTAGCTATAAAATGATATTTTAAATGTTTATCCTTTATAATTTTTATAATATTATCAAAAAAGATTTTAGGGATAATCCAAATTTTATTCAACAATTAGAAACCTATTCTAGGAAAAGTTTAGTGTAACATCCCTTTAAAAAATAAAAATAAAATAAAATAAAATAGTTTGTGTGTAATAATTTTAAGTCATGTATCATATTCAAGTATTTTATTGGTCTTACTTAATAATTTTACATTAATATCTATTTTAAATGTTAGACCAAAAATTTAAACTACAAGTATTAATGTTTAATGTGAGACCATAAATTGGTAATAATAAACTCAAAATATATTGTACTAAGTTAAGAATAAAATTTATTAAGAGTAATAAATAATAATATGCTATGTATTAATAATTTGGTGTATAATTTTTACACAAAAAAATAAAAGATAATACACAAAAAAAGAGGCGCACATAGCACTGTCATTTGCCCACAGATACTTACCCATTGTAATAATCTTCCTATGTGCTATATATATATACGGAAAGAAGTGTGTGTAGTGGAGGGAGTGACGGTGAGAGAATGATGTAAAGAAAGAAAAGAAAAAGAAAGTGAGAAGAGTTTAGGAAGAGAGAGAGAGAACGAAAAAAAAGAGAGAGGAAGAAAGGAAAGAGAGGAATAAAGAATTAAAAAAAAAAAAGATAGTAAGATTAGTGTACTAAAAAGCTCAATTAGTTCATATAATTTTCATCTATCAACGAAATTTAAGGTAGAGAATGAATTTATTTTTATGCAAAATAAATCCATGGCTACAATTACAGTTATTATTATTATTGCTCATTTTATGTACTTCATTTTTCATCGATGCTCATAGTTATTTATTATTATCATTTTCTTGGCATTCTTAACGATCATAGACCAGAATATTGATCAAAATAATCCTCTTCTTTTCCCCAAGTTCAGGATTTACCATGCTCAGTTTCTTTTATCACTTAATTATAAGGATTCTCTTCTCTTATCGGTCAGGCTACTTACGCTCTAGTTTCTTATTTTTATTTTATCACTTAATTACAAGATTCTTTTCTCCCTCCGGTGGTCAATGCGGGATCCGTTTAGTTTCTTTTTTATTTTAATGTTTCTTTATATTTATGTAATTAAGTTAATTAAATATTTCTTTTTATTTATGTTGTTATCTATTGTATATTAATTTATTGGATCTAAACTTTTGCTATTTTGGTCCATTTTATTTATGCATGAATTTAAAGTTTTATGCATTTATGTTTCATTGTTTAAATTATTAATTAACTTATGAGCTATTATTTAAGTTTCATTTATTGATTAATTATATGAATTCCTGATTATGAATTTATGCACAATAACTATTAAATTAATTTAAAAAGAATATGATAAAAAAAAAATTGACGTTAACCACTAATGTAGCAAGGGATACATGTAAGATCCTTTTATAATACATCTCTAGTTAGAATGACATAAGTGTCTTGCTTTGTCATCATGATGTAAGAACAATACAAAAAAATAGGAATTCTCGAAGACAAGGTCTTCAATTATGTGTGAGACAAGCAAATGAATGAAAGAATAACTAACATAAAGAAATCATAATCTTGATAAGATATGCATGACATGTTCTATGCATGACAGGTTCTACATGACATATTTTATTTATAATATGATAACTGATTATATTCATATAACGTTCCTGTAGTCCTTGTATTTCCATGGAGACACAGCTGAAACCAACCATAGTTCAAATATTTTAAAACCATTCATTTTCTATTGAAAATTTTTATATTCTCATTTTCCTTTATTTTTATTTTTTGTGGTTTCAGATTAGCCAAATAACATTGAATGGAAGGCAACTAGAAACTTATGGCTTATGTTTAATTAATGTGTGACTTTATGTTAAATTTTATAAACATTCAATTTGTACTTAATGACATTAAGTTGTCATAGTAAAACTTTATGCTTGTAATCCTTTCTTAATGTCAACCATTGTGCTTTATATGTAAATTCATATTATTAGTTACCATATGAATGGGTGTTGGTTTTGGTATCAGAGCGCCATTTTTTTGCTATTATTAAAAACTATATGTAGGATTAATCCCTTTTATTTGCATGTCATGTCCTTAGTTTCTCTCTGATGCTTATAGTACTCTTAATGCACTAAGTATACAATATTAAGCCTGATCAACTCAATATTGTTTTGTTTATGCACTTGTAGGACTATATGGCATCGAGATCAAGGAATCCCAAAGATCAAAGTGCACCAAATGCCACTCTAGGGATGATGGGAGCCATGATGAGTCTGGCTGAAGCCGTCAAAGCCCAGACAAAATCAAATAAAATGATTTTTCAACAAATGCAAGAAACTCAACATAGGAATAATAACCATGGTGAAAATAGTGGAAACTTTGTTGGGGAGGACTTGTGACAAATCACAATTATCAAGGGCTATCAAAATTTAGGAAAGCTTCACCACCTTCATTCCATGGGGAGTATGACCCAGTTTTGCTGAAAAATAGGTCATGCAACTAGGTAAAATTTTTGTTGTTCTAGGGTTTCCAGACACACAAAAGGTGATCTTTGCCACCTATATGTTAGAAAGGGAAGCAAAACATTGGTGGAGGGGTGCAAAAAGCTTGTTAGAATCTAGAGGACTGGAATTACTTGGGAGGTATTCTTAACCACTTTTTTTATAAATATTTCCCTAATAATGTTAAGGATGAGAAAGAAGCGAGTTTATACAGCTCAAGCAAGGGAATATGACCATAGGTCAGGTATGTGGCTAAGTTTGATGAGTTTTCCAAATTTCCTTCTTATCTGAAAAGTAACCCAATGGGCATTGGAAGGCAACAAAATTTGAGTTAGGTCTAAGACCTGAAATTAGAGTTAAAATATCCACCCTAGAGATTAAAGACTATGCCACTCTAGTCAATAAATGTAGATAGCTGAAAAGAGCTATCGAGATCTGAAATTTGAAAAAGAAAGACAAAATTTTCTCAAAAGAAATAGGGTAATGGAGGCTCAAAAGAAAAACAATTTTAAGAGTGGAGTGAACTTGGAGAAAGGGAAACAATTTCCAACTAGTGAACCTTTACCTACGTGCAATAAGTGTGGAAAATCTCATGGATCCAGGCCTTGCCTTTTTGGACAAAATGTTTGCTACCGATATAGAAAGCCAGGACACTATGTTAAGGACTACTCCAATGGGAAACCATTGAACAATTTTACACCAAGACCACAAACTAAAGGGAGAGTATTTACTCTTAATGGAGAAAAGGCAAATCGTTCTCCTAATATGATCAAAGGTACATGTTTCATAAAAAATTATCCCTTAATTGCATTGTTTGACTTAGGAGCTACACATTCCTTTATATCTATTGACTGTGTAAAGAAGTAAAATTGTCCTTATCTTATTTGTCTTTTGATTTGTTAGTCTTAAGGAGAAAAAGTTTCAACCTTTCATACCTGTTTGAACTGTCCCATTTTAATTAAAGGAAAACCTTTTAATATTGATCTTGTTTGTTTACCTTTGTCTGGTGTTGATATCATAATTGGAATGGATTGGATGTCTTCTAATAGTATCCTTCTACATTGTCCTAAAAAGCTTGCTTATTTTCTCTATGACCCAGTCATGAAACAAAAATCCTGACACCATTTCCCTTAATGCCACTCAAGTAGAGAAGTGTCTCTTAGATGGAGTTCAAGAGGTTCTCCTTTATTCTTTAAATTCTAAGGTTGAACAACATGTAAACAGGATACCTCTAGTGAGAGACTTTCCATAAGTGTTTCCTAAGGATATAGTGAACCTACCACCAGAAAGAGAGGTTAAGTTTTCCATTGATTTAATGTCAGAAGGGGCCTCTATCCTTTGCACTATATAGAATATCCCCTCTAGAGCTTGATGAACTTAAGAAACAAATTGAGGATTTGTTATCCAAAGGATTCATTAGGCCTAGTGTATCACCATGGGTGCATCGATTTTGTTGGTCAAGAAAAAGGATGGGAGCATGAGGTTGTGTATAGATTATAGACAGTTAAATAAGGTCACAATAAAAATAAGTACCCACTCCCTAGAATAGATGATCTGTTGGATCAACTATTAGGAGCATCAATTTTCTCAAAATTGATTTAGATCAAGATACCATCAAATAAGAGTAAAGTAAGAAGATATACCTAAGACAACCTTTAGGACTAGGTATGGCCATTATGAATATCTTGTGATGCCTTTTGGACTTACCAATGCTCTTGCAGTATTTATGGATTACATAAATAGGATTTTTAGGCCTTACCTTGACAAATTTGTGTAGTCTTTATAGATGATATTCTTATATATTCAAAGACTAAGGAGAGCATGAACAACATCTTAGAATAGTGTTGCAAATTCTAAAGGAAAAACAATTGTATGCTAAATTAGAAAAATGTAAGTTTTGGTTCAGGAAATAAAGTTTTTAGGCCATGTGATCACCAGAAAGGTGGCTGTCGATCCAAGCAAAGTTGAAGCTAGTTCATTGGAAAAGACAAAGACGTCATAGAGATTAGGAGTTTCTTGTATTTGTTGGTTATTACAGAAGGTTTATTAAAGAATTTTCCTAACTAGTTTTACCATTGACTAGGTTAACAGGAAAAACCAAGCCTTTGAATGGAACCCGACTTGTGAAACTAGCTTTCAACAATTGAAAAATAGGCTTACCTCTACCAAGTGTTAATAATTCCTGACCCTAGGAAAGACTTTGTAGTATATTGTGATGTATCCAAAAGGGACTAGGTTGTGTTTTGATGCAAGAAGGGAGAGTTGTGGCTTATACTTCTAGGCAACTTAGGTCTCATGAAGAGAACTACCTAACCCATGACCTAGAGTTAGCTGCCTTAGTATTTGCCTTGAAAATTTGGAGACATTATTTGTATGGGATAAAGTTTGAAGTTTACAATGACCATAAGACTTTGAAATATCTTTTTGATCAGAAGGAATTAAATATGAAACAAAGGAGATGGATGAAATTTTTAAATGACTATTATTTTGAATTAAAATATCATGGCAAAGCTAATGTTATAGCTGATGCCTTGAGCAGAAAGTCCTTGCACATGTCTCTAATGATGGTAGAAGAGTATAAGTTATTGGAGGAATTTAGGGATTTGAAAATTTCATGTCCCTACAACCCCATTGTTTATATGCTAATGAACTTAGAATAGAATCTAATTTGAATGACCAAGTAAGGAATGCCCAAGACGGTGATGAGTTTCTAAAGTCCCTCAAGAGCAAGATTCAAGTAGAAGAACTTGAGCATTTTCAACTTGATGAAAAGGAGCCATAATGTATGAGGAAAGGTTATGTGTGCCTAATAATGAAGACGATAAATCAGAATTTGGCAGAGGCACATTGTAGTAAATTCACCATGCATCCAGGAACAACAAAGATGTATGAGGACCTCAAGAAGTGGTTTTGATGAAATGGCATGAAAAGAGACATAGTTAAGTTTGTAGCTAAGTGTCTTACTTATCAAAAATTTAAGATAGAACATCAAAAACCTAGGATTATCACAACCCTGGATATCCCTTAGTGGAAATGGGATATCATATCAATGGATTTTGTTATAGGATTATCAAGAACTCCTTTAGGCTATGATGCTGCATGGGTAATTGTTGATAGATTAACCAAGTCCACCCATATCCTACCAATAAAGATTAGTTGGCCATTGCATAGGTTAGCTCTAGAACTACATCCAGGAAATTGTAAGATTACATGGGTGCCAGCTAGCACTATCTAGACAAAGATCCTAGATTTACCTCAAAATTTTGGGTAGCCTTACAAGATGCCTTAGGTACTAAACTTCATTTTAGTACAACTTACTATCCTCAAACAGATGGTAACAGAAAGAACTATCCAAACATTGGAGAACATGCTTAGAGCCTATGTGGTAGAACTATAAGAAAGTTGGGATACTTATCTACCATTAATAGAGTTTGCCTAGCAATAGTTATCATTCAAGCATAGGCATGGCTCCATTTGAAGCTCTATATGGTAGAAAGTGCATGTCACCTTTGTGCTGGTTTAAAGTGGGAGAAAGGAGTTTACTAGGACCTGTCATAGTGCAACAAACCATAGAGAAGATCAAGTTCATTAGGGAGAAGCTACTCAGTCAGAGTTAACAGAAAGTTATGCTGATAAAAGAAAGAGACCTTTAGTATTTAAAGAAGTGGACCATGTCTTCCTTAGAGTCACTCCTAGTATTGGACTTGGCAGAGTCCTTAAATTCAAAAAGGTAAGCCCAAAATTCTTTGGCCCATTCTAAATTCTTAAAAGGGTAGGACAAGTTGCATATCAAATCGCACTTCCACCAATCTTTCAAATCTTCATAATATCTTTCATGTCTCTCAGCTCAAAAAGTATTGTTTTGACCCTTCACACATTATAAAATATGAGACAATGCAAGTAAGAGATAATTTAACATATGAAGTTAAACCAATGCAAATCATAGATAGATCTATCAAAAACTTAAGAGCAAAAGAAATTTCTTTAGTCAAAGTGGTTTGGAAAGGGTTGTCACCTGAAGAAGCAACGTGGGAACTAGAGGAAGAGATTAAGAAGACCTACCCAGAATTATATCAAACAAGCAGTGAATTTTGGGGACAAAATTCCTAAAAAAGGGGGGAGATTTGTAATATCCATTTTTTAAAAAATAAAAATAAAATAAAATAAAATAGTTTGTGTGTAATAATTTTAAGTCATGTATCGGATTCAAGTATTTTATTGGTCTTACTTAATAATTTTATATTAACATCTATTTTAAATGTTAGACAAAAAATTTAACTTACAGGTATAAACGTTTAATGTGAGACCATAAATTGGTAATAATAAATAAAATTTATTAAGAGTAATAAGTAATAATATGCTAAGTATTAATAATTAAGTGTATAATTTTTACACAAAAAAGTAAAAAATAGTATACAAAAAAAGGGCTGGCGGTGCACATAGCATCGCCATTTATAGATACTTACCCATTGTAATGGTCTTCCTATGTGCGCTATATATATATATGGAGAGAAGTGTGTGTAGTGGAGGAGTGACGGTGAGAAATTGATGTAAAGAAGGAAAAGAAAAAGAAAGAGATAAGAGTTTAGGAAAGAGAGAGAAAGAGAGAAGAAAGAAAAAAGAGGAATAAAGAATAAAAAAAAGAGATAGTTAGATTAGTGTACTAAAAAAGCTCAACTAATGTACATAATTTTCATCTATCAATGAAATTTAAAGTAAGGATTGAATTTATTTTTATGCAAAAATAAAACCATGGTTATAGTTACAGTTATTATTATTATTGCTCATTTTATGTCCTGTCATTTTATCACTGATGCTCATAGTTATTTATTATTATCATTTTTTTGGCATTCTTAATGATCATGGACCTGAATATTGATCAAAATAATCCTCTTCTCTCCCTGAATTCCAATCGTTTACGCTTCAAGTTTCTTTTATCACTTAATTATAAGGATTCCATTCTCTCTTCACCGATCTAGTGCGAACTACCGCGCTCCAGTTTCTTTCTTTATTTTAGTGTTTCTTTATATTTATGTAATTAAGTTAATTAAATATTTCTTTTTATTTATGTTGTTATCTGTTGTATATTAATTTATTGGATCTAAACTTTTGCTATTTTGATCCATTTTATTATTCATGAATTTATAAGTTTTATGCATTTATGTTTCACTATTTAAATTATTAATTAACTTATGAGCTATTATTTAAGTTTCATTTATTGATTAATTATTTGAATTTTTAATTATGAATTTATGCACAATAACTATTAAATTAATTTAAAAAAAATATGATAAAAATAATTGTCGCTAACCACTAATAAGGCAGAAGGATACATGTAAGATCCTTTTATAATACCTGTCACGGTTAGAATGACGTAAATGTTTTGCTTTGTCGTAACAATGTAAGAACAATACGAAAGAATGAGAATTCCGAAGACAAGGTCTTCAACTATGTGTAAGACAAGCAAACAAATGAAAGAATAACTAAAGTAAAGAAATCATAATCTTGATAAGATATGCATGATATGTTCTATGCATGACAGGTTCTACATGACATATTTTATTTATAAAATGATAACTGATTATCTTTATATAACGTTAATGTAGTCCTGCATTTTCCAGACATACTGAAAACAACCATAGTTCAAATATTTTAAAACCATTCATTTTCTACTGAAAATTTTTATATTCTCATTTTCTTTTATTTTTATTTTTAGTGGTTTCAGATTAGTCAAGTAACACTGAATATAAGGCACTAGAAACTTGTGGCTTATGTTTAATTAATGTGACTTTACGTTGTAAATTTTATAAATATTCAGTTTGTACTTGATGACATTAAGTTGTCATTCTAAAACCTTATGCTTGTAATCCTTTTACTTAATGTCAATCGTTGTGCTTCATGTGTAAATTCATATTATTAGTTACCATATGAACGGGTGTTACATTTAGGCACATGACAAATTATCTTTCAATAATGAGAATTTAATACATGATTATTTTGAATATATATATATATATATATATATATATATATATATATTATTACACTAATTTACTACATATATGATCATATTTTAATAATTTTAAAGACAAATCAAATATGATTTACTCATTATTTTGTCAATTGTTGCAATTATTATTAGATTTAATTTGTATATAGTATTGACTTTAAATTAAATCAATATTGAAGGTTCATATCTGTATAAAATTATAATTTGAACTTTGCACTATTGATTGTTGGTCACTATTTTGTTCACCTTTTATTTAGTTGACAATATTGATAATCTTTGCATGTTCATTTAATTTTCTAACACATCTTTTCAAAATTTCTAATTATTTTGATTATTATTCTATGGTAGATATCATTGAGATATTGACTGGTGTTCATATTAAAACAAAACTTGAAAGAGACATGAAGAATACAATTAAAGTTGAATATCATCAAAATTGATAAGAACAAGCATTTTCATAGAAAATATATGCTCTAATTAGGACTTATGTGTCAATGATAATCATGATTGTTTAGTTTTTATACATTAAATTTATATCTTATTTCACTCAAAAAATAATTAAATAGTTATATTTAGTTTAGTTCAATATCATATTTCTCAATAACCACGAGATGTGGCATGGTAACAGCTACCTTGTCCATTAACCATGTGGTTGACAGTTAGTCATCACTCATGGAAATGAAACACGTTCATGGCAAACCGTTGCCTCTTTGGGAGAGTTTTGTGGTGAGGGATTAGTCACTTACTGACGGTGAATGCCCTGATTTTAATATAAAAAAAAATACCATATTTCTAAATTATAAATGTGTTATTTAGGGGTAATATAATGTATTTAATTTTAGCATTTATTCTTTCTGATTAATTCTAAATTCAAAAGTTTTTAATTGATTCTATATCAAATATCAACCTTTAAAATAAATATATGATTCAAAAGAAAAACTTAAAATAAAGGAAATAGGGATTATCTTATATCTAATTTCAAATTTTAATATTTAAGTTAAGCATTTTTTTAAAATTTTTGAATTAACTAATTAAATGGAATGCAATTTAATTTTAAAAGAGAGATCATTGTTACATTTGTTAGTCCCACTACTAAATTATTATTTTATAATTTCTAAATATTTAACTACTTCTGATTTGACACGCTAAATTTTAGCAAGTATTCATTGTAAAATTAAATTTTCTAATAACATGGCAATAATCCAAAATTATACTTCAAATATAAATACTTAAATATTAAATATTGATATTTTCAACATTTTTACAAATTGGTATCATCTACGAAGAATTGACATCTTTAAATAAAAAATTAATTAAATATGTTTAAATTAATTTAAAATAAAATTTTAAAATTTTGATTGTATAAATTTTATTTAATTTGATGCCCTTCACTTTAGCAAGTATTCTTTCTTATTGATTTTGGCAATAATTCAAAATTCTAATTGACTCTACATCAAGAATTTTTTTTCTGTCTATATTTGTATTTCATTCTCATCAATGTCATTTTTTCTTCCTCTCGAACTTTTCTTGCTATTAAGATAAGTCATTGTGATAAGTTTTTACTAGTTTTTTAACAAATTTTTCTTTGCTTTTTTTTTAAAAAAAAAAATTGGCCAGAGCAGTTCTATGTTTGTAGTTGTGTTTCTTTTTCTGAATTTTTTAGATTTTTGTAAAATGGAGACCATGATTGGGAAGGTTAAATCGTTCTTGTTAGCATTAATAGGGAGAATTAAAGAATAATGAGCAGTAAGGTTGCATAGTTTGTATGGAATTGTATGTAAAACTAGAAATATTAAACTCAATCAATTGTTATTGATTTTATTAAATTAAGTTTATTAATTTAGCAACTAACATTTAAATATTGGTAAATTCAATAATTATTATCAAGTAAAATGTATTAAAAACATATTGATAACAAAATATAAACAATTTGAATTGTTATGAATTATTTTTTAATCATATATCACTCAAAAGATACACAATATAATATTAGTTTTAGAATGTAATCAATTTATTCATGATAAAAAATAGTAATTTAATAAATTGAAGCAAAAAATGATGATGGATTATAAAAAAAAAGGAACAAATGATGAGCCTTTTTAAAAAGTATTTTAAAATATTTTTATAATTATAAAATAATACTAATTTAATCTAATATATTTATCATCGTTATATTTAATTGGTCTATGCAGTATACGAATACTACACTAGTATGCAAAATGACTTGACTTTGCGACTGAATATTCTAATTTGCTTCATGCCTCTACAGGCTTTTCTTTCTGAAATTGACTTCCCTATGAGTTAATTTATGAGACATGATCATTTTTTCAGAAGAGAAATGATAATTATACTCATAATCAGATATTTGCAAATATGAAGATCATTGTATAAAATTATGACATAAGTAAAGATCAATTATAATTAGTTACGTTTATATGAATATAGTGATGTGAGTAGATAATTAATAATAAACGTGAAAGTTCTTTCATTAAATATATCAATAACATAACTAAAAAAATTATAAATTTTTTATGAGCAGATTCACAAAATTTCAACTACTTATTATAATTACTAACTATTTAGACTTAGTTTTCTTCATATTTAATAGTTTACACACGATTGATGCTCATATAATAATAGTTATTTCTAACATTAGAAATGTTAAATCTTCATAATTGATATGCTTAAAGATCCTCTTAATTCAAAATCTCACCCATATACATTAAATAGTTTTTAAATATTATATAAATTACAACTCATTGAGAGTGAAATGGTAAACTAAAAGGATTTTTAAATTAGAGTTTAATTGGCATACACTAATAGTGTAAAACATATTTACATTGTCAGCCAATAAATAATTGACAAATCATCAATTATGTGCAGTTTTTTTAAAATTTGAATTAGAGTTAATTACAAAATAAATTATGTAGCAGTGTTTTATTGATTGCAGTATAAAAAGGTTTGTATTGTCAATATATGTCAATTAAATTCTTTAAATTAATTGTTAGAAGAATATATTAACACTCCTTTATTATATTATTATTTTACTCACTTTGAAAGGTAGAATGACCTAGTGGCCTGCGAGGACGTGTATGCTTCATGTCTTTGCTTCTTGGGATCATATTTTTAACAACAATTGTGCTATTATATTCACTGTATATGAGATATCGTACTTACTCATACTTTATTTATTATTAGGTAGAATGTGGACCATTCAAATAGGGTTAACACCACATCCATGGTCGATAAAGCATGGGTCGACATGATATCTCACATAATATGAGTACAAATAATATTTTTCATCTTTAAAGAATAATGATGTTACTTTCACATTTATAGTTATCTTTTATTATATTTTATTTGTTTTAATAAGAAAAAGTAGTAATTCAACTTCTTCTTATTTAATTTATATTAAAATAATATCTTGGTATATTTTGAGTTAATTTAGATTGATTTAGTTTGATTTTATCATCATCTTATTTTTTGCTTATAAATAGGTCTACCTTATTGTATCATAACCAACAACGCACCAAAATACACATATTACTTAACCTTCTTCTTTGCGTTCCTATTTTTCATCATATCTTCTAACATGTTATTAGAGCCATAATACCCACCTTGAACCTCGTTACTTCTGCTACTATTAGAGTTCTTGGAATTTATTTTCTCTCATATTCTTTGATTTTCTCTTCTTTTCTCATTTTCCAATTGCACTTTCACTTATGGCTTCTTCTTCTACTAGAAAATGCTCCATTATTTTTCATTATTTTTGCTCATTTTCAAATCAAACTCTCGTTTATAGTTCTTAGACCAATCTCTGTGTTTCCTACTTACTCCCAAGCACCTTCAGTGTTCTTGGTTCCGTTCATGCTCTCCATGTTTCTTGGTTCCGCCCATGCTCTCGCGTCCTCCCTAACTTGGACATGCAACTCGTGTCCAAGAATCCCTCATTGACATCTACCATCCTTTTTCTTCATTCGCATTAGGTCTAGGGAGTGCTTCCCTTTTTATTACTATTTTGAATGATTCTTAGCATTGGCACCTTGCTTCTTCGTTTTGCCTCTTCTTTTATAATGATTGCCATCCTTTTTTTTTTTCAATAACAGTATCAAGTATTTGTTTGTCTTGAAAGTATATGGAGAGATCTACAACCAGATCAAAGTCCTCTTGGTTCTGCACCAAGTCTACCCTAACCACATCATAAATTGGGTCTTCAATTGGGACATCATGCACCTTGTCTAAATGAACTGATGGGACATATGAACCAATAGAATGGTCCACCCCATTATCTTTAGGACTCATTGGGCCATCACCTAGGGCTCTCCTAGAGTTGGAAATGAGTCAAGTTAGCTCATGAGGCAAAATTGAGCTAAGGATTTGAATGCATGTATTAGATGGGCCAAGTTTGAGTTTTATTATGTTCGACTTATTATTAGCTTATGAGCTGGCTCATATAATATACGTGTGTGTGTGTGTGTGTTTGTATTTATTTTTATATGTATATTATTATGTATTATGGTGTGTTGGTTATGATCTACAAACGTGGCTTAATAAATTTTTGTATCATGTGTATGATATATAGATTATGTTGAAAACAACTGTGTACTTATGAAAAAATATCCTAGCTTATTAAGCTAAAAGACCTAATCCATATCTACATTGTGCCAACTCACTAAGTTCGAGCTAGCTTACAAGTTTTTGGCGAGCTGAACTTGAACATGCATTTTAGGCTCATCTTTTAATGAGGCTAAGCTTAAGCTAGCCGAGCTTAATGCCAACGAGCTGAGCCTTAGATATAATTTGCCTACCTCTCTCATTTCCAACCCTGGACTTGCTGAGCTCAAGATCAAGGTATGACCCCATATTCATCGAGCTTTAAAGATGTGCTTATAAATCACCTACCAATAAGGAAAACCTAAAACAAAAATATGGCGATGCATAAACAAAAGCTTGACTAGATGAATCAACCAATGTTGACTAGAGTTAACCTATTTTATGTCAAGATATTGACTGGTTAACCTATCTAAAACTTGAAAAAGAAAATAGCATATCAACTCGTTTACAATTGAAAGGAAATTGTGAATTAATGTATAAATTAGCTTGCTTATTTACTTAATTTAGTTTAAAATTAAATAAAGGTGGGTGTATCCACATATTAATTATATATCTTACACAACCCATCAAATCCAAATACAATATTCTAATATCCAAATACAATTTTTTAATCTAACGGTTGAAAAATGTTAACCATTTGGTCTAACTAAATTAGGCTGTTTGAGAATATAAATGAGTTTTCAAAGTATGACCGATGATCAGGTTGAGCACATTTTATTGTAGGATCATTAGATGTGTTCTATGGACTGTATCCCATTGTTTACAATTGGCATTGAGTTGATAAAAGAGTAGAGTCTCATTTTAGCCTTTCAAAAAATATAAACAACGTCACCCTTGTTATCTGTTTATCAAGAAAGTTAAATTGGTCTTTCAAGATAATCGAAATGGTCAGTTTTCTCCATAATGAATCAATTTAATATCATTTTAAGAACTAATATTTTCACGTCAAAAGAAAAAAGAACTAGTACTTTGATGACAAATAAAGAACGTTAAAGGGCCACTTTAAAGTTGCGCATTTATGAGACCGATTTAATTTATTTATAAATGAAGTATCAATAGTATGATATGGGAGTATAATAAAAGTAAGAGAAATGATAATTGTACTCATGAAGTGTGGATCTATGTCGTCATACTACTATCTCATTAAATGAGGTATGAATTTTATTAAATGGATTAACGTCTTATCCAATAATATATGAGGTATGAGTCAATAATATCTTTTTTTTTTTTTTTACAAATAACACTACTCTAAAAATAAACATTTCTTCTTTGATAAAATTGCTGAGGTCAAAAAGTTGGGTCGTGCATTTGCTGCTTTTGACTGTCACAAATCGAGTGAAATGGCCCTTTGTGAACTAGATGTTTAGCTTAGTGAATTCAAGCCCTTTTAGTCTCCTCCATTTTCTTTGTTCTTTATATATATCACAGTGTCGTTGTTCCTTTCTTGCTTTGAATATCATATCATCTTTCCCTTTACCATGATCTCAGCTCAGAAGATGATAAATTTGACCATCTAATCACTAGGTCCATTCAAGAGCAAGGAAAAAGAAAAAGAAGAAAAAAAGAAAAAGTTGGTCTGTTTTCCTTGCTTAGCTAGCTTCGATAATTAAGCAAGCATAATTTTGGGCTAGTGTCTTAAATTGGATAGGTGTAGCTACAATATTGTGATTACGGCACCGCAATTGTGCTATGACAATCACGGAAAGTGATCGCAATGTATTTGAGATTCGACCACGTCATATCCGCGTTATGTTTGCAATATGCCGCAACTACCGGTAAAGGCCACAATAAGCCGGCCCGCAACCATATTTCCTTTCACATCCCATTAATTATGTATTGGTACATAGAAAATAAAAATAAAAAGAAATTTAAAAATTTAAAATAATTATTAAATATATATTATTATCTTTCATGTGGTATTACATGATTGGTTAAATATGGAAAGAGACATGATTTGGGGATAAAAAATTTCCATCCCAATAAGCCTTTTCTCTAGCTATAGTTCATTGTTTCCAATCTCAATCTCATATTAAGCAATCTTAATTAGCATTTCTTTAGTGTCTTCTTATCATATACATTAGGTTAGGTAGTGAGTAAGTTGAGTTTTGATTGTTGAATTTGACTGAAAATGTGAAATTTAAGATTTTGTTTTATGTTTCACGCAAACACACACAAATTTTATGCCACATTAGTTTATTGCAATGTGCACAACTAAAACACTCATGTAGATTAACATCAATAACCTTCTTGCAATCACTTCTAGCTAATTATTCTAAAGCAAAACTAATTGTCCTTTTCCTATAAGTTATGTGCACTTTAAACCGTAAACTTTAAAAATATACAATTCAATCCCCTAAACTTTAAAAATATGCAATTTAATCCCTAAACTTTCTTGAATATGCAAATTGATGCTTTCGTTAATTTTTTCATCAATTAGTAATAAGAATATCACATTTTATGAAAATTCAATGTATCAAGTTACATATTTAGCAAAGTTTAAAAGATCAATTTGCATGTGTTTTAAAGTTCAAGATAGGGGTATAATATAGTTACTTTAGTTAAAATGCACATTTGTCAAAGTTAATAGGGTCAATTTACATATTTTAAAAGTTTAAGGACTAAAGTCACATGACCTATAGTTGAGGGATAAAGTACAATTTTTCCTAATTATAGTTTAATTTTTGACCTAGATGATTTCTTACACAAAGGATGTGACCTATCAACTTCATTTTGTAGACATATACTAAAGAATAAGTGTATGTTATACACTTATTTCATTTAATAACTTTTAATAAATATTGAATTTAATAAACTGATTGTTGAATTATATGATATTGTATTAGAAATCAAGCATGCCAACGGTTAAAAAAATTTGATAACAATAGGTATATAATCTAATAGTAGATATTTACTATATTTTATAAAACATATTATAAGTTGAAATAAAATGGAAGCATGAAGAATTAAATCTTTTTTAAATTATATGAAAATTTATAGAGTTGATCTACTTGGTTACAACTTCTAATTCAATAGTTGGATTGATGGAGTTTTATGTCCAATTATTAATGAAATAAGTATATCATAACTTACTATTGAAAAAAGTGGGAATAATCATATATCATTGTGAAATTAGATCACTTAAATACCACATTAAGGCGACATGATTGCATAATATGGGAGATAACCAAGGTTTTGAAAACTGAATTGGTCATTTAATCGAATATGACACTAGTCAATATATATATATATACACACACACGTGAATAATTATATGCTATATAAAATAGATGAATGGTATTGAAAATATAAATAATAAAGAGTTGAAATATGGAACAGTTAAATCTCACACTGTTTAAATTATAAACTTTACTCTCAAGAGTATTATAAACAACTCAAGTCTCTTGCATCACATAGAGTAGGAATTTTTTACCCTTAAAACAATTATAAATACTCATGTGCCATAATATTTTATGCTTACCACTAGGATCTTTTTAAAAGAGTAAGAGATTTAGAAATCTTCGGCTAGATCAACCAAGGTTTATATTTCACTATCTTTTATCACAGAAAGTTGCTAAAAAAAATTTTAAAAAATATTTATTAATTATAATAATACCTGAATATAATATTAGTTAAAATATATGCAAAAATATTTCAAATAATATTTATTTTTTAGAGCTAATTGTTATTTGTTCTTTCTATAAGACTTTAGAATAAATATCTTCTATGATTAGTCAATTTTTTAGAAAAAAAATTATAAATAAATTAATAATATGAGGAGGTTTTTGAAAGATTTCCTTAGCAAATGTATTTAGTTTTGGTTTATATATAACTTTTTTATTTAAATTTAATTGCAATAGTTTTCCTTTTCATGTAATATAATATCTGTTAAGTTCAATTCCCTATACCTTATATTAAATTTGTATGACACGTGATTAAAAAAAAGTAACGGCCTAAGCAAGAACTTTTAACGTAAAATTATGACACTGATGCAAATTTCAAAATAATAATGAATCTATAAAACATTTCAGATACTGTATAATTCAAATGTGAATGTCTTCAAAATAATTAATATTGATCTATTTAGCAAATAAATTTTTATTAAAATTATATTTGACTTTCTTTTATAATAAAATTTGGTTAGTAAACTATATTTAACAAATAACAAAACTTTTAAATATTATACTTTATCATATTTATATTTTAATTTTTCGTGCAATTTACGGGTGATACACTTGTATTTATCATATTTTTTCACATGCTTTATAAATTTGAATTTCTCTCAACAAACTATAGCGCATCAAAGCGGTTTAATTTTTGTAACGAAAAAACGTGGTTTAATTTTGCGCTTTCATAATAAAAATATACCCAAAATAAGGTTCAATTTCTTGTTTTGCTTATGGGTACACACAGTCATTTTGCCATATTTATAAACTATAGTTATATTTAGGGTGAATTCTAATGCACACCAGACAAGTAGTGATGGTAATGGAGATTCACACGTGGGATATCTAAATCCCGCAATCAATCCTCATAGGCAAAGATTTTTCCCCATGAGAACAAGGACGGGGAACAAACTTCCCCGGTGAGTTCGGGTATAGGGATGGAGACTATGCTCCCCGCCTCCAGATCCCCATCCTAAGGGGTAGTTTTGTAACTTCACTTATAATATATATTTTATTGATTTTTTTTATTTGAAAATAAATCTAACCCGAACTTACTCTCACACTTCCCACACCCTTACAGTGCCACATACCCTTACAGTTCTTTTGACTGGAGCTTAATATTCTACAGGCTGATAGAATACATTGCTCCGTTAAAAGCCTTGCCATTCAGTTTAGTCACAATTTATTGATGTTTCAAAGTTTGGTTGAAATTCCGAATGATAAGCATATTCAAGAAGCAATGCAACACCAAATTGTAGTTATATTTGTATAAAACTAACCAAAATCGTTTTGCTCCACCAGATGATATTCGTGGCAGTAATCTACATCAATTGCGCATCAAGTGGCATGCCTATTGCAAGCTCTGTTTGTGTGAGAATAATTTTAGGGAAGTATATATTTTGACAAGCTCATAAGAACAAAATTTGCAGGACATGCAAGCCATCTCAACCTACCCCTCTCCATACAAAAAAATTCTCTCACAATGTTGAGGTAAAAGGGAAACGCAAAAAAGGAAAAATGAAAGCAAAACAAAACATTTAACAGCATATCTTGTGACTTTTGTGCTAAAACGAAACTCTCAACTTATTCCTGCGAATCAGAAGCAGCTTCTTTCAAACATGACCTCATAATCTTCGCAAGCTTTGCACAAGCATCCAGGCATAGCTGCATTCCCTGCATGCAAGCCACTAAAATGGCAATTACAGTTCTTCCCAATCAATTATGGTGTTAATAGAATCACCAATTTGGACCAACAGACATTATATCAATACATCGCACTCACAAATCTCTGTAAGTTGGAGATAGCCTTCGCTTAAAGTTATATTCATTAACTGTGGTCAAGAAAGATGTACAAATAGGTGATTCAATATCTATATACATGATAGGACACCAGGCCTTAGTAATGGGCCTTCTATTAGTTAGAGATAGTATAAATAGAAGGGAAAGATTAGAGGGAAGGGTGTCTCTTGGAATTGAGTAATTCAGTCTAAGCAAAGTTGAAAGTCTCTCAAATATCCTCTCCTACTGGTGATTCTTAAATAAACACGTGTAATTTATCATCCTATTATCAATCCATACTGTCATTTCAAGAAGAAAGGTTATTTAGATGTTCTTACTATTGGGAAGACATCTGTGAGCAAAATAGCAGTGCAGATATGCAATCCTCAGAATGGAAAACCTCACCATCTGCTAAATGCTGTTTCTTGAAATCATTAAAGTAAATAGGCATACCTCATTAATCTTTTGGGTGGACCATTCCCAGTAACTGTGAGTTGGGTGATTTCATAGCGAGAAGGCATGCAAGTAATCGTCAAACTTCCATCTTGGCTGTTTTCCTCCTCAAAAACAGGATCAATGACAAGGTTCTTGCTGAGGCAGGACTGCAATCATTAAGAATTAAAAAATAAATAAATCAACTACATTTTATGATAAGAAGGAACGAAATGAGTTTTTCAGCAGAAAAGCAAGCACATCACAAAGGAACAAATCATGGAAGAATCATTACAGCTAAAAGATCATTAGCCTTCCTTATGTTGATCACATTTCTCATAATGCTCTCTTTTTCTTATTTTGAGAGGAACCCAGCATTAACAAATCCAGAAAAATATACATAGTAACAAACAACAACTAAATTTTATCCCACTAAAGTGAGTCAGTTCAATTGATCAGACAACTCTGTAGTGTCCTCTCATAAAATGGAACATTTTATATATGCAATAAAATTTGGTATCCCCCAAAAGAAGTTGGAATAAATAAATGATTTTAAAAAAGATTTTGTTGGCTATACAAGACTGAATGCATATATAAAGAAGTAATTTAACAATGGATGAAATATGTGATGCTAGGACTAAGTCAGAATAGAACTCAGAAGAGAATAGGGAAGTAGAAGATTCTATCATAGTGAATCAATATTTCAAGAAAAAGTTTAAACATGAGGGGCAAAGCTTATGCATCCTACAATACTAGTATGCACACATTAAGAAGACTGCAAATGTGAGCAAGATTCATACCACAGAAACTGATGCAACAAGGTCATACATCATTATTCCAGCATCTGCCAGGGCAAGGCTAGCACATGATATGACAACTGGAAGATCACCTGCCAAAAAGACTAATATTATTACTGGTAGATACTTGGAAGAAAATCAAATAAAACAGATTTTTACTAAAGATTTCAGTTAACTTGCATCTCTGACTGCTCCAAAGTTAAAATAGGATCATTCATCACAATTTTTCACAATTATACATCAAAAGGAAGATGCTTATGAAGTGCTGCATTTCAAACAAGTTGACTAAGAACCATACTACAATAACAGACTATATCTCTGAATATTACATTTAAGGTGTCCATAAAACTGACAAAGTATATAAAAAATAAGATACAGTCACCATATGTATATAGCAGCCTATTAAAGAATACTTGCATTATACTAATCACTATAAATTATAAAAGGCATTGGGCGGTAGGTATATGGCATCAATTCTCATCATAAGCAATTAAGGCCTAATTGAAAATCCTACGCAGGTGGTTCATCTAAAAGAAACTGCATTTTTTGTTCCCCCACAAGGTGTCTCTACACTCAAGTGTGAGACAAGTCCCGCTTAGTCATCTGATAGTGTGGCCCTGCACACAAGGTAATGGTAGTGAAATTCAAATTACTCATCGTGGAGGTGAAGATCACCAACGCTGAGCACAGGTTGTCAACTAAGCCACTCATTGTGGTTAAGGAAGTACATGTTAAGGCAAAATGGTTATTCACATTTAGACAAGAGAACAAAATTCGGTTGAATCAATCAATAATTGACAGCTAGATAAACAAATTAGACTTCCTCTTCTATTGTTTTTTGGTAATTTATATTAAGAACATTTTCACACCAATCCTACCTATTAAGACAAGGCTTAATTGTTGTATATTTAGAATATTTTCATCTTTAAATTTCTAAACCATCAAATAAAACATCACAATCAATCAATTAGAAAAGCATTGAGAAATTAAAAGCTTACTGCCACCAGATTCCAGCACCAATGCAAAAACATCCACAGTTGTCTTGGGGAAAGATTCCAATATTATTGCACCCTCCAAAGCTTTATGAAGCATTGCACTGTACTCTTTATGGTCTGAACCCTAATTTTGTGAGATTTAAGGCATTAAATGCTAAATAGCCATGAGATGACAAAAAACAAAAAGAAGAATACAAAAATTTTACTTGTTGTCTTTTTATATACCTGTCCACGAACTGGAGTTGCAAATGTTGTATAACTGACATTGCAATTCAGACGCCCTATATCACTGTACATCATTGCCTTCTTACTCTCTCTTGGCCCAAATCTGAACATAGAAGGCAAATAAAATATCCAGATTAGGCAGAGAACTGGACAAACTAAAACTGTAAAGAAACACACCGTAGCAAGCTTATTTAAGTCAGTCATACAATTGTGAGACAAAAGAATCACTCACACAGACACAATGACCTTGGTATTTCCAAACTCTGCATAAGCAGATCCAGATGCTGCGTTCACAGCACCAGTCCTGAAAACTGCAAGTCACCAAACATTGGCATTTGTAGGCAAACAATACAATATTACAACAACAATAACAACACAATATTACAATAGAAACATCTAAGCCTTTTTCCCACTAGGTGGGGTTAGCTACAGCCTACATGGGCCAAGCGATGCCATAGCATAGCATCATAAACAATACAATATTACAACACAAAGAGAAGGTTCTGCAGAAGACAAGCACTATTGACTATTAATATCCCAAAAAAACTCCGAGATTCTAACTTCCACAAACTCAGAACTTGTGTATTTGCCTGTTAAGTAGGTTAAGGTTACCAAAAGCACATTTGTTTGCATCGCATATTTACACACTTGACTCACAGAATTCTTTAAGAATAAAACACAAAGTTGTTTTTACGCATAAGAATGATCAGCACCCAGCAGTTATCCATCCTCCCATGATTTCAAACACACCTTATAAATTTGGAAAAATGAGAATCCCTTGTCCTTATATTCAAAATTCAGCATGTATCCATCATATCATATCCAATACAATGCATTCCTATCTCACAAATCATTATACAACCATTGATACACATAAATAAATAAATAAATAAATAAAGAAAAACACTTATGAGAGCGATACCTAATGAAGCTACAACCCAAAAAACAAGCATGATATCCTAGGTTAAACAAAAAGGAAGATTATTATGATATAAGTAAACATGATGATCATGATGATAGATTAAGATTGCATTGAGTGTAAAATAAAATAGGAGTATTATTCAAATTTTGAATGTGGAAAATGGGGTGGTGAGGGAGGAAGGGGTTACAGGCAGGTCTGCATTGGTGGAAGGTGCGTCCATCGGGTCGGACCCAGTCTTGTTCCTGGAAAAGGGCAGCTTTCTTCTTCTTCTGAGTCATCAGAGACGCGAGTACGTTGCTGGACTGCCTCCACCTTTTCTGGCCATTCCTAAACGGCGGTGATGATGAGTGACGACACAACACAACACAACACACTGTTGTTCGTTCTTCTCACTCTTACTTGCAGGTTGCAGCTGTCTTGTTCTCAAGTAGAGGCCTATAAAAAGTCTTCATTGTATCAAATTTTCGTTGATTATAATCTTTTTTTAATCTGATGATATCATGGATTCAAAAATATAAAATAACATAGCAATGAATTTTTTTTCATAATACAGGAGCCCAAAGCTTTGAACAAGAAGGAGCATAAACCAGACAGCAACAATGAACCCATATAGCAACAATAAAACCAGCAGAGACAAAATTGTACAGCAACAATAAAACCAGCACAAACAAAATTATACAGCAACAATAAAACCAGCACAGAAAATTTAAAATTGGAATCAAATAATTTCTAACATTTCAACAAGAATCAGAGCAAACAATTTCAATCATGTCCTGAAATTTCTAAAGACCAACAAGAAAGTAGGAAGAAACAGAGGAAGAGAGCGATGAGCTGAGCACTGCACGCCCCTGACCTAAGCCCACGGCGACCGACGAGAACAGCTGAGCAGCGACGAACGGCTGGCGCGGATGGTGGATGGCGTCACAGAGGGCGGGCTACGTCGCAACGGGCAGCGCGGACGACGGCGGCGGCATAGTGGAGGGTGGCACGGACGGCGGACGGCGGACAGCGGACGGCGGACGGCGGACAGAGGGCAGCACGGCGTCGTCCTCTGGTAGTGGGCGCGAACGAGGGAGTTAAGAAGAAGACTGGAGGCCAAACCCAGCAGGTGCAGCAACCTACCCGGCTTGCTTCATCCTTCATTTTTCAATTTTTAATCGCAAAACTGCGGCATTTTGGGCCAAATTTAAAATAATAAAACAAAAACAAGGAACTTAAATGCATTTTACCTTGAAATTTAGGCAATGTATAATTTATATCTAATTTTTTAAAATATACATGGTGGCATCTTGAATTTTTAAACAGCGCAAAAAATCTTATTTTCCAAACATGCAAAACTTTATGTCATTGTATGGTCTAAGTTGCACACAATAAAATAATCAAAGGATTAAGTGTATATAAATTATATATTTATCATTTGCCAAAATTATACAGATGGTGTTTTACACTATTTAAATATTTAAGGTGTTGTAATGCACATTTTAAAAAAATCAGATATAAATTGTACATAACCTAAAATTAAGAAATTAACATACATTTTATAAAAAAAGTAAAATGCAAGGCTTGTCAACAGGTGAACCATTTGTTAATCAAGATTTCCCAATTTTTGAGATCACCTATTGAAGGGGTATGATAAGACTGGCCTGGTATTCAGTTCCTAGTCAAATGATTGCAGCTCCAGTTCAATTTTCTTCCATGCTTTTAGTGGTAATGTGGATTACCCCATAGGAGGTGTCTACGTGGATTACCTTCTGGATTACCATTATAGTAACCCTCCTTGTGTTGTTGTTGTTGTTGTTGATATTATTAATTCATTTATAAACACATATATTACCTAGTAATCCTTATGATACACCAAACAATGTAATGTAAATTGCCAATTAGATTATTTGCATATACGAAATGCTACATTGTAACATTGCTAGTAATTTTAAAAGTTATAATCTTTCTAATGAATAATCCAAATTACCAATAATCTTGTAAAAAATACACCAAATGCTATGGTGTTTGGTATGAGATAATATATCCGGATTCCAGGTAATGTGAGTTAAAATTACCTCAATCCGCAAGATTGCCTTGTTTGTTACACCATGATTGGCAATCTAGATTACCAAGGTAATTTACGTTACCATCTTAGTGATAATGTGGATTACATCCTTTGAGATGTCTATGCGGATTACCTCCTAGATCATCACCTAGTGGTTATCCTCCTGTTGTTGTTGTTGTTATTATTATTAATGAAGCATTAAAAATTAATTGTTATTATTGAAATAATTAATTATAATTATTAAATAATTAAATAATATTATTCTTACTATTATTATTATTATTGTTATTATTATTTAGTTATGATGATAACATATAGTTTTATTAATAATAATTATTAATTATTAATTAATAGATAATTAATAATAATTGTTATATATTATTAATAATATTAATAAATATTGTTACTACTATTATTAATTTATTAGTAAAAACTTAGGTTTTGGTTTTGGTACCCATGGAGTATCAAGTACTTTATGTAATCATCAGTTGTAATTTGATAAATTTCAAAAAATATGAGTTAATGGAACACATGCTAATTCTTAATCACAAATAAATAGAGGTATTGATAATTTGAATTTTATAAATTAACCAAAACACTTATATTACCTAGTAATCCTTATAATATACCAAACAAGGTAATATACATTACCAATTAGATTACATGCATATACCAAATGCTATATTGTAACATTACCAGTAGGTAATCTTTCTGAGGCCATCTAAATTATCAATAATCTTGTAGCAATGTACCAAATGTTGAGATTTTTACCTTTAGATCAATAAAATGTATAGTATGTAAGACTCATCAATTGATCTAGTGGTGAGAACCCCTCATTTTTCCACTTTAGAGGAATTCTCACTTTAAAGGAGGATTTATTTATGTGAAATTGGATTTAGTTCGTTCAAACAAATTAATGTCATAACATTGAAATTTAAATATAATTCATTCTTTAAAAAGAAAATTAAAAGTAAACTAGAGTCAATAGTTTTTCAATTTACTATTGAAATTGAGATTAAAAATTAATATACCCATAATATCTATGGACACTATTATAATATTTTATTAATAAAAGATAAATTAGTCAAAATAAAATATTTAATATATTTTTAAATACTTTTCAAATAAAAAATTAAATTCAATTACGTAATTAGGAAGGTTTTCTAATTTTCATATGATCTTCTTGAAACAATAATACTGAAATACGGGGGTTGGGGTGAAATTAAATTACATGAGATGGGAAAGGAAACTCGGATTGTCCAGTTCTATATCCGAACGCCTTTTGTCTGTGTCTAAAAAGGTGAGATGGGACATCTTTAAAGCTAACTTCTTCAGCTTTTTATCTTTCTTTTTAATTTTATTGTTTTATAAAATATTTATTATAATATAAAATTAATAATATAGTTATAATATTATATATTATTTTATCTTTCCTGATTAGTATGGTTTTCCGTGATTATTTTACGCATTTTTATTATAAAAGATATAATAATATTTTTATATCTTTTAATAAAATAACATATTCCAAACACACTAAACTCGGATATTTGGAGTTTAGTTAAAAATAAAACATTATTTTAATGATATAATATATTTAAATGGTGAAACTGGATGATCCAGGTTGAGTAACAAAATAATATATTATTTTTAAAAAAAATTTATAATAAAAAATTTGATAAAATGGATTAAATATTATTTTAATACTATTAGAGGTGTAATAGATCAACCCAATCCATAAACCCGACCAACTTAAACCAAGCCAATTAAATCTATTCAAGTGACATCGGATAAAAATTAATTAAACCCGATAATAATTGGTTTGAATATCGATTTGATAAATTTTAATCGAAATACTCAATGAAACCGATCATATATATTAAAATATATAATATTCTTTTGATATATAATGTACTTAGTAAATAAATTATACTTTAGTAAGGTCTATTTGCCACGACCCAATTTGTGCATGTGATTGGCACATGAAAATCTTATTTCATGTTCGTGACCTCTCTCCTCCACATGCTACACTGTTCATAAAAGTCTATTTTAACATAATTTCATTTTCTATAGACAAATCATCCATTCTTTAGAATCAATATAATCATATATAAAATCTTGTAGTGAGCCTTTTTCATTCCAAAATTACAAAATCATTCATATATATAAGTTAAGATATGTTTTTTTAAATGTTCATACCATTGAAATACACCTCAAAACTCAATCATGATATACCACATGCAAGACAACACATGCTCCAAGTTCGGATTCCTTGCATTTGTCCTGAAGCACTATCCCAGGATCACATGCCTCACCTTGAGTGAAGCTTTATCTGACTCTTTACTGTGGCTAAGTAGAATTGCCAGTGGTTCTATCTCTTTACCATATGAGAAGGGTAAGTTTTTATACCAAAACTCAGGAGTGAGTCCTCACCTAGAACCCCCTTCATAGGACATCAAAGAACAATGCATAAAATCATAATAACATCAATAATACTAAAAGTCTTACGCAATCAAGTATACATCTATATAGTTATATATATTCTAATTATCATTTTTTTCAACTCAAAAGTAATTTTCTCAATTCACTTTCATATCTGAATTCATATAAGCTCCTAATAGCATAGCTCCTAGAGACAAATCTCTTCTTATTACGCACTATATTTGTGACGTAACAAAACCTGAATATAAATCTTGGTCACATTTGAGCGTTACGTATCGCGTTCAGGTATGACAATAAATTCTCTGAAATCTCTAGCCTAGGCATACTTGGTACCAAGGTTAATGGATTTATTTCGTTAACACAGCAGCTGTTCTTCTATAGCTATTGTAAATGAATCTAAAAATGCTTAAAAACCTTTTAGTTCTCTAAAGCTCTGAATTTATCTAAATTCTAACAATTCTGACCTTAGCATAATGTGGCTATGAAATCATGCCCAAAGGATTACCCTTTGTAGACATTGTGATTTCATAGCTCCACAGAATATATAGTCGCTAACTGTTCTGAATTTTATGAAAATCAGACTCTAAAACCATTTGGTTCTATATAAAACACATTTCAATTATGCGAGCTTTTCACAAATTAGAAACTCAATATCATATTCTGAAATTACGAAGTTTGAAACCATATTTTTCAATCCTTTTCTATAAACTTCATATTTGGTTAATAAATTGTAGCATATACATAAAGGAGTTCCAAAATCTATTGGAATAAACATAAAAACCTTTAACAATCACATATATCATCAATTCTGAATAAAATTAGTTCAACAAACATGGTCTCATGAGTTTTGTCAAAAACAAGTTTCATGCTCTAAAACAGGAATTCTAAAACATATTAATCAATAGTAATCTTCAAATCATTATACAGTAATTCTCTAAATCAAGCAAGAAACCATATTTTTCATGAAAATAACTCTAATGCACAACATAAAGGTCACAAGTGTGAATCCACTCACCTAGAAGGATAGATACACGAGAACAGCACCAATAAGACACTTGAGAGTGGAAATGACAGGTAATATCTAACATAGAGGCAATACAACGCTAAATCATCCTCTAGATACTCAAATCTAACTCTAACCTTCATGAAGGAGCACCATGGCATGAAAGCATGAAGAACACTAAATCCAACTTCTAGAATCATGAGAAATTGGAAGATAAAGAAGTAAAATCAACAATTATACATACCTTGAACTCTTAAAAGGGAGAAAATGGAGTTAGATTGAGAAAATGGTAAAGAAATGGAGCTGGGAGGTGAGGAATTCGTATTTCTCTGAGAGGGGTGGATTGTCTGGAATGACCTGACAAAATGGGGGTTTTTATAGTTCTATTAAATGCTGGTAATGCTCACCAGAGCGTCCAAAACATATCCTGCATAGTTTTCCTGGTCCATGAGCGCTTAGCTCTCACCAGAATATTTACATTTTTCTTTCCATTAACTTTAAAACACAAATATAAATAAGAAAATACTCCCCAATTTGAATTCAAATACAATATTAGAAAAATCAAAATCTCAACAAATCAAAATCTAATTTTTGGATTTTAGTTCAAATTCTAGAAATTCTTACGATTTTACAAACTTTTAGGCTAAAAACGAAACGTGGTTATATCATATAGCTCTCCAAGGCGTGTAGGTAGGTTTTAAAAAATTCAACCAAATGACAATAAGGGTAACTAGTACTCTTCTTGGTTCGAATATTTTTTCTAACCTTTCTATTTAAAATCAGGGTATTACACTGTTGATATTATTAAGCTACATATGTATATGAAATTAATAAAACTTTAGAGATTTAAAGTTTTTGATTATTTTAAAAGAAGTTTTGTGATTTTTTTTTATTTTTATTGAACTAAACATAAAATAATAATAATAATAATAATAATAACCGAGTAACCGATCAGAACCAAACCAACCTGATTTTAATCAGCTTGAATTAATTTGAGGGTTGGCCAAATAAAATTTATGAACCCAAACCAAACAAACCAATCTAAATTGGTTGATTTGGATTCATTTTCCCCCAATCCCAAGCCAACCCCACCGATCAATAAACCCCAACACTCCAAAGACAATTGCATCAATAAGATACAAGTGCCGATCTTGATTTTTGAAAACAAACAATATCAAGCAATCAGAACATATTGCCAATTGCTTTTGCTATAGTTTAGGGTGAGATTGCAGATGCATGGTCATTTCCCTTGAAAATTTGCGCAACATGTTGTGACTCGAGATGGAGTTGGAGTTTTTTCTTATCGTCATTAGTAAATTAAAGTAGCAATAACATATAGCAATGGTTCAGTTGGAACCTCTAAGGCATTCCATTTTTTTTTCTTTACTAATTAATAATCAATTATTCTTATTGGTTTATTACTTGAGTTCACAAATTGGTTATTTACCTTATTTCTTAGAAGAATGTCTTTTTATTTCTATTAAATATTTATTAGGCCTTTTACAAAATAATTAATTAATTTATAAAATAATCAATTAATTACTTAGCATATTATGTCTTAGATAGTTTTAGCCCACTAATTTCTACTATCATGTTTTATGAATTTGGCCTTATATTAATTGTATATTATTACTTTATGTTTGTAATGTGTAGTGATAAAATATATACCCTCCACTAATCATGTACTGAATAGGTTCTCAAGAAGAGAGGTGCATCACTTAGACCCACTTAACAACCTTGTCTTTCCTCATCCAGAACGTTTCTCAAGTACTTTTTCATAGTAGCATATAATTATCACCATGTTCTTACAAACAATGTTAATTATTTCTATATCAACTAGTACTTGCGATATTATGTTTCTTGGGAAGAGTTTGAAAGAATTTGGGGTATCATTTATTAGAGTTTGAAGTTAGAAAGAGAAAGTTGAATGAGAGGTGTTTTAAAGGGTTTGGGTGTCATTTAATGAAATTGGGTCATTTTAGGCATCTATCAATATCAGGGGTTCTAACAGTGACCTAGGCTTGCTCAATGAACCTGATCCACCTACTCGCTACAATGAGTATTTTTCATTGTAGTGAGCCTAAAATAAGGGGTATTTTAGTTAATATATATGTTAGATATTATCAAAATATTTTAGAAGTAAAAATATTTTATTTATCTAATTAAAAATATGAACTATCAAAATTTAAATAAAGTTTGTATATAAAAATAAGGTGTTATATATATGAAAGGAATATTAAATTTTTTTAGTTTGGAAATTTCAAAATTTTAAAAAAATTAATCTTGAAAACTATATATAACAATATTAAATAATATTGTATTTTTAAATATTGCAAAAGAGTGAAATTTTATTGTAAGTTATATTTTAAATATTTGAATTATGTTATAAGTCCAAATTAGAATAACAATATTAAAATATTTGAATTAAGTTAAAAGTGTTATATAATTTTTAAATGAATTTTAAAATTATAATAATGAATTTTAGAATAACAATATATGAGTGCTATATTTGAGAATTATATCGAATTATAAGTTCAAAAAATGTGATGGGTAATGTAATAATTGCAACAAAGAATAAATATTAATTTCATTATATGAATTTTTTAATCTATTTTAAAATTATAATAATAAATTTTAGAATAACAGTATATAAGTGTTATATTTGACAATTATAATGAATTTTAATTTCAAAATTGATGGGTAATGTAATAATTGCAACAAGGAATAAATATTAATTTCATTATATAAATTTTCAAAATTGTACATAACAACATTAAAGTGTTATAAGTGCAAGTTAGAATAACAATATTCGAATTATGTTAAATACATTTTTTAAATTTGAAAAATTTAAAATTTTAAAGAAAATTAATTTTAAAAAATGTATATAATAATATTATATTTTTAACTATTACAAAAGAGTGAAATTTAACTGTAATTTATATTTTAAATATTGAAATATGTTATAAACAGAAATTAGAATAATTTAAAGAAATTACAGATGAGATAGTGATTAAAGATTAAATTTCATATAATAACTGCTTTTTTTAAACAATAAACATATGTGTAGCAATAACACAAAAGTAAATTAAATTTAAGTGAAAAATTAATGTAATTAATTTTTAAATGTTTACCATTATATTGTAGCAAAATAAAATACCAATCAATATACAAAATAAAACAATGCATGTAATATATAAAATATTTAGTAAAATAAAATCAATTGAAAATCAATTCTAATTTAACTAACTACAAATTTTATTATTTATATCCACAAAACACATAAATTAATTATTTTATTTCATTATATCAACTATTCCAAAATTTTATTTACCATATATAATTAGTTTAACTAAAACACAATAAAAATACATAATAATACACAAAAACCAATAAAATACAAAAGCAAATGACAAAAGAGAAGAAACTACCTTCTTTGTATGGGGAAAGAGAAAAGAATGGCAGCCAGTTTTTTCTTCAATAATTATGGTAATCATCTATATAAAAAAAGGGAGATGATAAACTGTGTCAAGGAAAAAGAAACCTAAGAACAATGCATACCAAGAACATAATATAAAAACTACAAGAATAAACTAGGAAATATGCTCTAACTTTCAGTTTTATTGCCCCATGCCTTGTTCAATCTATATGTCCACTATCATTTGCAGGCCAATACTTGCCAAAATAAACAAAGAAAGTTGCAAAATTTAATAACTCAGTTTTTTTTTTCAATAGTTCAGATCACCAAGAACATGACATAAAATCTATAAAAACAACAAAAATAAATCAACAAATATGCTCTAACTTTCAACTTTACTGCCCCATGTCTTGTCCAATCCACATATCCACTACTATTTGCCGGGCAATACTTGGCATTTACCTGGCAAAATCAACAAAGAACATTGCAAAAATTAATAACTTAGATTTTTTTTTTCAGTAGTTCGTACTTGAACATAGCCAAAGATAAAACAATTGAGAAGAGATACAAACCAAACATCATAGCACATGAATAAAAAAAGTAGCCTAAATCATAACTAACAAATCAACACCATCCTCTTAAACCACTACTTCACAATTTATGCCCATTGATGTGTCAACAACTCAATAGAACGATCAGGTAACATTCAATCTCGGACCAACAATATCAAACTACATGTTTGTAGCTTCTAAAAAGCACATATCCCGTATACCCATATTTCACCTACTTCTGCTTAATTTCACCATAGAAGGCAAATTTTTAACTAAATTTAAAATACAATTTTTATGAAAGAACCAATACATTACAAAGACCATTGAATTTTTTTTTTGGTAATGAAAGACCATTGATATGAAAACTGCATAATAATAACCTACTTATTATTAAATTGTAACGTATTAGTAAATTCATCCTATAAAAATAGTAATATCAAACGTTTCTTGTATGTGTGATAATAAATAAAGATCGCAATGAAGATTACACATATAAAATATCAATATACATTTCCCTTTGTTTTTTTCTACATATTTAAATTTAAAAAATAGGATATTATATATCTACCAAATCTGAAAAATATTCCAGATATATCTTATTTTGTATTATATCAAAGTCAAGCTTAAATCAATTTTCGTATAAATCAAGAGCCAACTTTTCATTTACACATAAATCGATTTAAATCGATTTGTATATAATCGATTTAATTGATTTGAGGAAGATGTAAGTGTGTCAGAATGTTATAAAAATTGATTTAATCGATTTGTAAATAGTTTAAATCAATTTTTATAATCTTTTGACACGCAATATCTTCCTAAAATCAATTTAAATTGATCTTGGTCGCTCTTTTTTTTTTTCAGCATGACTTTTCTGGTCCCCGTTGTTGATCTACTAGCACCGTTAAATGGTAATGTAACAAACGGACAACATATCATTCCATACCACAGGTATTTACACTAGGCTCAAAATTTTATTTCAGAATCTCATGTTCTCTCTCCAACTCCTCCCCAATCCAAATCCCTCTTCACCTATGCCGCCGCCACCACCACCCGCAACCTGTGCCACCACCAATATTATCTTTAGTTTCTACCATGTTTAGCTGCACTTATTATAATTCCTCCACTTTCCACCACTCCCAAGTGCTGCAAAAAAATATGGTAAAAATCACGTCCCCTTCAACAACGTTGATGCCACCGCCAATCCTAGGTTATTGTTGGTATCTCCTGCAGCTCATTTTTCGTTGAGCACTTCAAGAAACCATGTGAATTGAACAAAAGACCTTGTAGGTTTGAATTTGTAGCGAACCCTCACAAAGAAATGGAGGAAGGGTAGTGAAGAAGGATGAAGAAGGGAAGGAAATCTTGTTTGAAGATTGTAAGAGAAAAAGCAACATAATAGTGGCTACGTCCCCTGTAAGGGAGTGACCTTCACACAAGTTGGAATCTTACGGAAGTATTTGAGAGGGAACTAGTGGTTTTCAAGAAATGGAATTTTAGCACATCAGAAATCGATGTAAATCGATTTAGGAAGATGTCAACGTTTACAAAACTCGATTTAAATGAATTAACCTTCTAACATATCTACATCTTCCTGGAAGGGATTTAAATCAATTCCATGCAAAAATGTTTTAAGTCGATTTGTATGCAAATAAAAGGCAGACTTGGTTGGTTTATACAAAAATCGATTTAAGTCAATTTATATGTAATACCGAAGATATTCGTAATACTTTTAGATTTGTTTAGATATATAATAGGATAAATGACCCACCTTTTGATATTTATGAAAATACAACTTTTACATTGTTAAACTTTATAGTTTTGTCAAATTTTAAGTATTTATATTATATTCACATTTTTCACTAATAAAGCACTGTTAGTAAATTTAACAAAATATATTTTGTGATATTAACTATTTCTAATTAATAAAATTATAAAAATATAACTCCTTCTTTCTGTTAATTGTGAAAAAATCTAAATCCCTATCTCTCTTACTTCTCAAAAAAGAGTGGATAAGAGTATTTTTATAATTTTATTAATTAAGAACAGTTAATATAACAAAAATATCATTTATTCATTTCCTAACGGTGTTCTATTCACGAGGGGTGTAAATATAATATAAATATTTAAAATTTGACAAATAGGGAGTGAGTATAGATTGACAATTAAAAATATGAGTTGCATTTTCACCGTAATCGAGAGATGTGAATATAATTTATCCTATATAATATCCAAGTTTTTCAATTTTAAATGTGTGAAAATCTTATCCGAAAAAATGACCCTCTGCAGGAATTTAAATGTTAACAAAATTGAATCAAAGGTGTCTCAGTTTAGACTCGACTCTCAGTCCAATTCGACCCCATCCTTCCCTTCCACTCCTTGCCGCCAGCCAAGCCACCACCTCCGCCCTCTTTCGGTCTCCGTCCACTGGCCGAGAGAAGGCCGCCCTGCCGCTCATTCTCCTTGTTAGCCTATTTCAGCCACGACAGTTCTGTTGCGCTGCTTCAAGTTGTTGCTGCAGCAGCTCCAAGGTCTTTTCCTCTTGATGATGTTATGCATTGGTTTTCTCTGTTTTTGTCATTTGATCAAGTTGGTTTTGAAATTTGAAACTGCACTTACTTTCTTTCCCCCCTTTTTTTTCGTCTTGAAGGTTTTAGAGCTTTGTTGCGCTCATGGAGCTTGATTTCATGTAGTCTCATTATTCTGACAGAAAGAAAGAGGGTTATGGCGCGAGGGCTAATCTTATCTTCACCAACTCTCACATTCACTGCAACTTCTCTTGTAGCAAAAAGTTTCTTCAAGCTTTCACTCTGTTCCAACCTTGTGCACCATCACCGACCTCTGTCTTGCTGCTACTGCGTGTCTTCTTCTTCTCCTTCCCAATGCTCCTCAATTGACCTCTCCAATTACAGAGAAGCATTTTCCAGGCGCATGGCCATCGCTGGACTCAAACCCCACCACCGTATTGGTCAGTTTCTATTTGCTTCTTACTTCCTATATATGTGATGCATCCCTCTTGGTTCATTGTAACTTGCAGAAAAATTAAACCTTTTTTTTTAAATAATTTCAGGGTAATTTTTTTTTTTTAAATTTGTGTGCTATTTGGAGGGTGCCCTTTTTGTTGTATTTGTGGCTAGTTTCAGAATCAAAGCTTATAAGTAACATGCTGATTAGTAGTATGTTTGGATTTTAGTTTGCACTCCTCAAACTATGGTTTGAAGGGTTCAAATTGAGTTTCGGCTTATTACAATCTTTCGAAATGTTTGTCAAAATCAGGTGGGGCTACATTTTAACATGATTTTCCGATAGACCAAACTCCAAACCGTAGTTAGCAAATTATAAACCAAATACACCCTAACTGTTTTGTAAAGTTATTCTGCCAGAAAAACAAAGAAACTTTCTTCATGTTTTGCTTTTGCAAGTGATGCAATGAGTGAAGCTACTGGTTTCCTGTGTAGTTTATTGATTGATTGGTGTTATCATGTCTCTTTTCCTATCAGCTTTGGGGGTTTCTGGTGGCCCTGATAGTATGGCACTCTGTGTGTTAACTGCTGGATGGAAGACTGCTGGTGCTAATGCTGTCGGCACTGATGGTGGTGGTTTCATAGATGGTCTATTAACAATAATTGTTGATCATGGACTGCGTGCTGAGAGCAAAGAGGAGGCCAACATTGTTTGTTGCCATGTTTCTAAAATGGGTACCTCCAAATTTGGCTGCTTTGTGTGGGATTGTTAAGTTTGATAATGTGAGTAGAGTGCTTAAAATTATCCAACTACGAATTTGTCTGACATAGGCTTTTCATACAGGAATCCGATGTGAGGTTGCTCACTGTGATTGGCAAAGTGGCAGGCCAAAACAGGGCCAGTTGCAAGAAGCTGCTCGTGAAATGAGGTTAGTAGTGTATTTGAACGTTTAGGTGAGAAGATATTATAAGTCTGTACTAGGAGCTTTAATAAAGTATACTGATTGTCGATTTTGATTTTTGGACTTTAGATATCAAATCTTTCAAAAGGTTTGTGCTCGACACCAGATAGGTGTACTGCTTATCGCACATCATGCTGATGATCAGGTTTGCTTTGCTGTACTTTAAGTGTACCTATATCTCCATTCTCCAAGATTGCTAGGGTGAATTTCATCTATTACATGAGAGGCTAGTAACTCTTCGTAGAAGCTTTAGAAATAGGTCTCATTCATGTGGTCAGTGGTTATAAGCAGTTTAGTAACATCTGGGCACTGATTTATGCATATATTAGGTCAATCTTGTGAAGAAATAATTGGCTTTTCCACTGGAAAATGGCTAAATGCGGTGTTTTATTATCATGCAAGTTGATTGCAACATTAAAGGCTTGTTCAAAATGTTAGATTTGTAGTGATTGCTGAGACAACATGATGCAGGCTGAGTTATTTATTTTAAGGCTTTCTCGAAATAGTGGTGTCCTTGGACTTGCAGGCATGCCTTTCTCCACCCAGATTTTCCCTACACATAAACATTCCAACAATAAAGTTCCAGAAAACCATGGTATCCTTCTTGTGCGGCCACTTCTGGAATTTTCAAAGGAAGATATGTACCAGGTTGGTGTTTTGTTTATTTCTTCATTAGTCATTTTATTCCTTCTCCTCCCATTTGACTGTATACTTAATAATTTGAATTATTTACAGATATGCCAAGGGGTAAGTGAGGATTGGGTAGAAGACCCAACAAATCAAAGCTCATTATTCACGCGTAATAGGATACGGATGGCACTGAAAGATTTGTCATCAAGTAAGTTTTGATGAACACAATGATTTCTTTAACAGTAATTTTGGAATTTATTTAGCTGATTAGTTCTTCTAGCCAACATTTCTTTTTGGTTAAATGCATTCTTGTCCACCCAGAACTCATCAGGTAGCAAAATCTGTGTGTTTGAATGACTGGTTTCTTACATTTCCAGTTGCATTCAAGTCTGAGCTCCAAGGAATGATTTCTGCATGTCGAATAACACGTGCATATATTGATCAAGTTTGCTATAGCTTGATAAGTCGTGCTGTGGTTATCATGGATGTGAGTATTCTTTGTCTATTTTTTCTTTTCATTCATTGCATAGTTGATGAATATTTGAAGTTGAGTATGGCATAGCTATGCTGTTGTTATATGAGAAATAATACATATGTTTAGAAATGCCATTTGTTGCATAAATTATATTTTTCTTTTTCATAGAAGTTATTTTTATCTTGGCTATTGAAATTGTGGTTGATCTTTGTTTGCAGCATGGATATGCTGTTATTGATGTACAGAATCTTTGTCCTTTAAAAATTGTGGATATGTGCCTGGCTAAGTTTCTTTCCATGGTCTTGCAGGTACTTCTAATCTTATATGTGATTATTTTTCTTTCAAACTTTATCCTATACGTGAATACTCTGGTAATAATGGTCATATTTCTTGTTTCAGTTCATCTCTCAGAGGCAGAGGCAAATCAGAGGTAGTGCTTTGAAATTGCTAATGGACTACATTCGTACTTTTCCATGCAAGGTAACACTGTTTCCAGCACATTGCTTTGTTCCTTGTAGTTGTTTACAACTTTATCCCATATTTTCTTAACAGCTTACAAGTCTGAGAGATTGTCTTGAGTATTACTGATTTTTTTTTTTTTTACATTTCTTGTTGGCAGATGCATTAGCATTATAGATTTTAAATAGTTGATGAATTTCATCTTTATTTACTGTTTATTTTATCCCCAATTATCCTGTAGAATTCTCTTACAGCAGCAGGCTGTTACCTTTGCCCGGATCCTGGTTCTAGAGGGTCCAGAGTCCTGGTTTGCTGTTCTGTTGACTGTACTGCGCCATCAAAGATGGAATTTTTCTAGTCACCCTCTTATGGAGAACAGGAGTATGGTGTTGCCAATGAGTTGGGAAAAATTATAGACAATGCAAAATCATATGCAAATCATGTGGTTTCAGATGCATCAGATGTCCACTTTTTGGATGTGAAACCTGAATTTGTTTTGACTGAAGCCAAAAGGCTAAACATAATCAGTGAATCAACTTTCAAGAGCATTCTTGTCTTGCAGAAGGAAGAAACCAATCGCTTCAGGTCTAAAGCTAAGGCCACTTCTGACTCTACATCAAAGCATGTAATTGAAAGTGTTAATACTTTTGGCAAATCACTTCAGTCAGGACAGTGCTGTTACTTCATGGATCGATTCATTCTCACATGGAAGTTGAACAATAAAATTGATGGAGATGCACTTTCTCATATTGTTGATTATGACATAAATTTGGGTGGAGAAGTGTGTAGCTTTTCTTGCACTTCTTGTGTAGTTGGTTGTAATAAATATCTTGAAGTGCGGCACATGATTGAATCTGATTGGCTTTATCTTTCTGAGTTATCAAAATATCCACTTTCCAATAACTTGGCACAATGTGAAGATGCATTAGTGAATGGAACCAGGCAGATTATGGAGAACAAGGCTCCATGTTTACACTATGCCAGTGTATCAGCCAAAAATGCTCTCCTATTGTTAAAATCTGTCCCAGTTGCTGCTAGGAGAAGCCTGCCTGTTCTGGTCAATCAACAAGGACAGTTAATTAGCATTCCAGTAAGTTGACCTCTCTTTCTGTAATGCTGTTGTGATGATAACAAATTTACTCTCTTGCTGAATTCATTTGCTGGAGGATAGGCTACATGTGAAAATTGATAATTATTAATTATTGTTCCTAAGTAATCAGAAGACATTCCCTCTAATATTTTAGTTCTTAATATTTGTAACATTTTAGCTTGTGGGCACCACCTGTTTTTGGAACCTAACTATGCATTCTTCATAATTTCAGAGTGTCAATTTCAGTCATTGCCCTAGCTTGATGGTGCACTTGGAATTTAAGCCAAAGTTACCACTTGGCGGAGGTCACAGCTCATTCATATAGCAAAATAGTGACATAACATTAAAGATTGTGTTTATCTGAAATGAGAGTTGGTGTATCCTTCCTTGGTTAATGCAAATTTCAAGTGGACTTGTCAAATTGGAGAATTCAAGCTGTGGTCACCCAACAGCTTCGATCTGTTTCTTACCATACAGATTTCAAGGCACGGGTGCGTGATCTTAGGCTAATGGATAATGTCGATCCAATGGGAACAAAATGAATGATAGAGTGTAGAATTCGAAGCTCAACAGCATATTCAAATTACCTTGGGTCAAATAGTTACAATCAAGCTTCCTACAGGCTTTGTAAGAATTGACTCAGAAGTTACATATTTGCATGTAACAGAGACCTATGCAAGCTTATTGCTGAAGCCAAGGAGAGCTTCTGTAGGTTGGGCTTTTGTTGCAGAATGTGGATTCTCATCTGTAACTAAGGTAAAAGTCATACAGATGGAAGTGGATGCTCAAATTGTGGGAATCTGTTCAACCTGCAAGCAAGATAAGAACTTCTAATTCTGAGATGACAGGTGCTTATAGCATTGAGAATGATAGGAGATATTTCTGTTGGAAGTTACCAAGTTACTTGTGTTAGTGGCCTAAAATGATAAAGATAATATCTGCCCACTATTAGTTTAGATTTCAAATTAAGGAAACTGATAAAGATAATACTTGTCAACTATCAGTTTTAAATTTTTAAATTAAATTAATCTCATCCGTTAAAACTGATACTTGATGGGACTCATTAGATTGATAGTGGTTGCACACATAATTGTTCTTCTCTCTGCCCTATATATATACATATTCAGTGTTCTATTTAGAATATAGAAGAGATTTACATCATTATGTGTGTATGAAAGTGAGGGAGAAAATAGAGAAATCAATTTATCTCAACTCTTTTCAAGGCTTTTGAAAATCATGACTTCTTTATTTAATACCGGTATGGAAAATCATGACTTTCAAGATCTTACATATGGTATTAGAGCAAGTGTTGTGATTTTGTAATTTTGTGTTCAATTTATATGAACCCTAAATTATGAACTTTGTTCACAATTTCAAAGTAAATGTCCGTGATCGCGGTTTTATAAATTGTCCACAATTTACTCTGTTTGACCATTTTGAAAACTTATTTGACGTATTTCACGGTTTTGAAAAATGTTTTCGGTTCATATTTAAATTGATTTTTTTTTCAATAGAAACTACCAACTATTCTCATGTCAGAATTTATATTAGATGATGGATAAAATGAACAGTCTATTGCAAGCAAGAATTCATTTCATGATATGGGTCGAGAATTGATTTAGACCAAAGAAAGAATTAAGTTATGATATGTCTGTATTTTACGATGTTTTAACATTTACATGTTAAAAGTATTATGTTGTTGTGCTTCAATTATTACTTCACGATTTGGATAACATTTTCGTAATGTCATATTTTGAATTTTATTTTGTTTTATTCAATTTTGTATCGAGAATGAATTTGCATGTTCATTAATTCAACTTTCGTGATCTGTTTATATATACTCATGTGACTGCTAGTTAGAATAGTCTATCATTTAAAAATTGTGTATAACAAAGTGACCAAGTTAAAATGATGTGAAATGCCACTAAAAAATGTGATTGTTAATTAACTACTATAACTTAGACTTATCCAAAGGAAAATCTTATTCTCTGATTAATAAACATGAACCCATTTTTCTGTTTACATTTTTGCTCGCACCCCATGGACAGTCTAGACTAGTCTTTTTTTTTAACTTTCATATTTCTTTTAGCATTTTTTTATACCCCATACTATATTATAGTTATATAATTATATTTATACAGTATATTTTACCTCACAAAAATATATATACACATTTTTCATTGTAGTATTCAAAATATTGCCAATTAAATATGCATAACTCCTCCAATCATAAAAAATAGTGAAACTACAAAAGAATATAAATTAACTACTACCAACTATCAAATACCAAATATAAGCAAATCAAATACCAAAAATGGTATAATAAACTAATTCACCAAAGTCCATCCATCAATAACATAAATAAATGTCGCAAAATGGAGGCATTTTTTCACTTATGCAGGCTAGCGGGTTGATTTGCAAATCCAGCAAAGCCCATTAACTCGCGGTTCGTGCGGACCATATTAAAAACTCTACGGGTTGGACTAAAAATTTCCTGGTCCATTTTCGTGGATTGCGAGTTAAACGGTTGTTTTCAGATCGTGGCTCATATACCAGCTGTGGTACCACGCACGTATCCCAAGCTCATAATTTCTCTTATTCAACCTTTAATGCATACTTGACTAAACATTTTCCATTGATAAGACTCATTCAAATAAGCAATCCTGAACAATGCTCAGAATAAGTGTGTATGCAAGGTCCAGTCAACAATATCCAGTATGACAGTAATATCACACATGTTACTAATGAGTTACAATCAACTATGTCTCAATAGTTATTCAAGATCAATAGTCCATAGTCACAACTCAGTCAAGCATGGCATTTAAGTACAATAAATTGTCACAATTCATCAATTATCACAAGAGTCATTCATTTGTATAGCATCGCAAGTAATAAGCCTTTTAAATAAATTGACTTGTGTTTGATGACATGAATAGTTTGAAGAGCATTCTTTCTTTCTATTTTCCAAATGTTTGTGAAAACCAAGACCACCTTCCCTTGGAGCATATGTTTTAATAATTTATTTTCAAGAATCTTAATAAGACTCCTAATTTTTTTTTGGCTCAAAAACCCTCAAACTTCATCAAATTTGCAAAACAACCCTTAACTAAATCTTGCATCCAAAAACAAGTTTTTCATCCTAATTTTGTTGAAATATAGTTCTGCCTTTGAAATTTTCAGAATTTATACAAAAATCCCAAACTTGTGAGAAATTGCATTTTGACCCATCAACTTTACGAAAATTACGCAATGACCACAAAACTTATTTTTTCTTCCAAACACATAGCTTACTGTTCTAGTACCCATTCTTATAGTTTTACCCCTAAATATTTAATTTTTACAAAAAAGCCCCAAAACTTTATAAAATTACATTTCAACCTCAAATTATATATATTATTACAAAAGTGCTCAAATCACATGTACCCATTCAGTTTTTCATGTAGATTCCAAATATGTAGTTAGTATTAAGAACAACATTTTCCTTGTAGGAGAACCTGCCTTGGCTGAACCTATATATTCCAAATCGAAGCTTTCACTAAACTTTGAAACATAATATCATGTTGTTTAGAAATTTTAGTCTCAAAGAAAAATGTGATTAAATTACTAAACATCATAAAAATAAGCAAATCATTTTTCAGAGATAATTCAATATGTCAATGAGACCTTGTAAAAATTTCAAAGCATAAAAATATCTCTAGCTATATTAACAAAATTATACAATTTCGAATGTCAGAAACCACTTATTTTCAGCCAAAGTCAGAAATCCCAATTTTATTACCCTATCAAATGAACTAAAAACATTCTATAAAAAATCATGTTTGAACTTCAAGATATCCATAACATCTTGTAAAAATTTCAAGTCACAATTCGTTCATTTGATATAGTAAAAAAATTATACAAATTCAATGCTTCAAAATGACCGTTCAAGCCGAAACTAACCTTCTCGGTTTCTGAATTTTTAAAAATAGAAAAAGTCATCTAGACACCTAAGAAAAGTATTGAAGATACTTCCATATGTTACCTTCATCATATAAAAATTTTAGCTTAGTATTGTCTCCATCTAGTGAATAAAATCATATAAACTAAGTATATAAACTAAGTTGTTTGCTTAAATATGAGAATTTTAGCAACAGAACATATAACTTCTTTTGATCTTTCACGCATAATCACTCATCAAAACTCAAGCCTTCTTAACAAAAGTTAGAGAACAAGATAAGATAAGTAAGTTTGAACATAAACCCTGCCTAAAAAATAGTTTTTGTTGAATATTAAGGCAACCACAAACTTTTTGAAGTTTGATATCTTAAGAAAGAAGCAAGAGTTCTTCCTTCTTCTCGACCACTAATTTGGTTTGCTCAGAACAGGTAAGAAGAGGCTTTTTCTTGAAAAACTAATAGTGGATTTGTGTTCGTTAGGTGGAATAGCTATGAAAAAGTATATTTATTTGTTGGATTTGGTGGAGGAATAAAGAAGTTATGATGTTGAAATAGTGGAGGAAGGTGGTGGTGATGGGGGTTGAAGATGGGATAAAGTTTTTGTGGAATATTTTTGAAAGAAAAAATGAAAATAAAAATGTGACTGTGTGTGTGGAATGGGATGGGTAGCCTCTGCATAGATATAGTGGGGAGTGAATGATTAAGTTTTTTATTTGTTTGTGGGGTGGCTAAATTAGTCAAAAAGTGTACTAAAAGACAAGTGTATTGATTAGTGATATCATCATTATATCTCCTTGTCATTATGTCACTACTTTTTTAACTAGTGGTAATTAGATAATTAGTAACTCTTTAGAAATTCTTGAACTATTAAATGCACGTTATTTCCTTGATTACTTTGATTGGGCTTAATTAGCATTACTGGGATAAAATGATAATTTTACATAAAAATTCTCCAAGACTCACCCAAACATCATATATCCCTTCAAATTAACATATCAAATTCCTGGGTGATAATGAGTTCTAGTCATCACTTAATCCTGTGTAAAAATGACCTAGATATATTTTGGTCATTTTGCACAAAGAAAAAATTGGGCATTACATATCCAATCATAATAAATGTTACATTCAAACATAAAATAACTTTTCCTTTTTGGAAGATCTTATTTTAAAAGATCAATTAAAAAAATATTTTTTTCTACAAGCTCATCCAAACTTGCCCATAATTTCTCACTACTTACTCAAATAAAGGAAAAAACACCATGAGACACAAATGGTTTATTTGGATTAGAAGAGAAATTTAGAGACAAGAAAATAGGAAGAAAGAAAATGGGAAAATAAAATGAAGAGAAAGTATGTTTTCTTTTTATATGTTTGGATGAAGAGAAATGAAAAAAAAAGAAAATGAGAGTTGAATTGAAATGACATATATGTCCTTATTGTAATAAAAAATTAATACATTATTTTAATTTAATTTATAAAAAAATTTATAAAATAAACAAAAAATAAATTTATAAAATTTCGCGTATAATTTGTTTGTACTTTTTCACTACATCGAAGCTAATAGAAAACGCTAAACCCTTAGAGGGCGTTTGGTTTGAATGTTTTCTGTTTTCATTTTCATTGAAAATAGAAATCAAGGATGAAAATGTGTTTGGTTTGGTTTTATTGAAAATATTTTCAGAAAATGTTTTCTAAATTTAGTGGAAATTTGGAAACGTCATTTTCACGTTTCTTATGTTTTCAGTGTATTTTTGATATCCTGGTGAAAACGTTTTCAAACCAAAACGCGGTGGTTCTTTTGTAATTATAATCAACTTCTATTTCTTTTTCAACCAAGCACTGAAGCGACTCTAATCTGCCATTCCAAAGACCAGAAAAGTTCCTTCATGAACTACGCTTCCTCGCTCACAGCATCGCCCTCAACATAGAGGTGCCATCTGCTAGTACACGGAGACCCTCTCACTACTCGATCCGTTGCTAGTCTCAAGGCGCCACCCGTGCAAGCTCGTTCAAGATGCCCTACACAATTGATTCGTGATGCCAGGATTTGCTACTCTCACATACATTGGTGAGGCCCTTGGTGAGGAAGTGTCTGATTGACAACACAAGTAAGGCTAGAAACACTTGAACAGAGGCATAGGGCAAGGCATCATCAACGACACTAGGCACGGTGCCATGCGGAGGGTGCGGATTCTAGCGAGGAATAGGTGAGGCGAGGTGTGGTCTACAAGCGATGTGCGGCTTGGATAAGCCTGCAACATTTTGGTTCAATGATGATGCCAGGTCACGTCATTGAGGTGGGTCGCAAGTAAACCAAAGCAAGGTTGATTAGTGATATGTAGCTAGTGGTGATGGTGGCATTTTCAGGTAAAGCAAGAGCGGTGGGAAGTTGTCCATGACTTAGATTATGGTGGTTTCATAGTAAAGTGAAGGTGGTTGTGGTTCAGATTTCAGATAGTTTTGGGAATTTTGTTCATAATGGGCCTTTTCTTTTTTTATATATATATATATATATATATATATATATATATATATATAATGGAAAACAAAACAAACCAACCAAACATATTTTTATTATTTTCACTTTCTAAAAATAAAATCTATTTTTATAAACCAAACGCATTTCCAAATTTTAAAAATTTGAAAATGAAAATCCTTTTTAGGAAATGAAAATAGAAAATGAAAATAGGAAATATTTCCACAAACCAAACGCACCCTTATTTTCTTTCATGTGCTTTTCTTTCCTCAACTTTTCCTTTAAACCAAATTAATGCTTAAATTAGCTAGTATGGGACTATTTTAACTTGATTAGAGAACTTGAATTCGAGCTTGAGTATGAGTTGTGTTAAAACTGGAGAAAGATCTTTGCTACTTTAGTGTTTCTACCCAACTCAAACACGATTGCTTTAACTAGAAGGATACTTGTGGTTTTGAAACAAAAGAAAGAAAAATAAATAGTTTATAGATTTAAAGTTTGAAATCTTATCTATAAATATAAAAGATGTGTATTTCCCATTAAAGTATCATCAAAATAGATTGAGTTCTGATGGGCCAATTCTAAATAGGCTGTGTGCATTAAGCTTAGAAAATTGGAGCAAAAATAAAAATTGGTCAAACTCAACATTAACTGGATGGACTGTTTGATGATCGCAACACTATTTTTCTTAACAAGAAATAATCGACTATGAATATGAGTCAATAATACTTGAGTTCGTGACCATTTGGTCCATTTTTTCGCTTTAAAAAAAGTCCAAATTAGAACAAACGAAGACAAAATTTTTTTTTTAAATCACTTTATTTTTATACTAACTTAAGTTGTCAAGATTTAAATATCCAAAAAATATCAAGTTCATTTCTCATTCTAGCTGAAGCATGAATAAGTTCTCAGTTATTGGGATTTGCATTTTTTTTCAATTGACTTCTTTCATGGGGTATAAGGTTTAAAAAGTTGAATAATGAAAAAAAAATTTGTCCATTTGGCACGGTGGCTTGTTCAAATAAATATTTGCATAGATACAATTCAAGTGGGCCCTCTAATTTTATTCAACATAAGTCATTTGATTATAAGTCCGGTAACCTTTATTGTGAGTGTGCCTAATAGTTTGCAATTGTCAGCCATTAGATTTGAGTCCATACAATAATTTCACCTCTTTTCATTTAGCACGAAAAGGAACGGTGCTTCTCAACCGCTTCATGTAGAAAAGCGTGGTATAGTCCAAGATCATTAACTCGCATTTGGTGGTTGCAAGCAAACTACAGTACATGCTCAATTGCTACGGCTAGATTAAATGCTTGTCTTTGAAAGGCAGGCATTTGAAGCTCTGTATATAAAGGTTACTCCAAAGCTCATTGTTATCAACCCAAATTTGACACTTATTTAGTCGTTGTAATTGAGAAGGGTTTTCTCCTTTGTAATTCTTCTCTTGGATGTTTATTATATATTCAATGAAAAATACTTTGAGATCCCTAATTTTCCATGGATTTGGAAGCAATCACCCACAAAGAAAGTACCACGGACTAATATGCAGTAGCATAAGAACAAATGATACAAAGAATTTTTATGATTTGGTTTATAGCCTATGTTGACGGATAAAGAAAATAAAATATTTCACTAAAAAATTATAACAAAAAATACAAAAGTGATTACACTCTCTTATTAACTCAAATCCCGTGTATATCCTCCTTGGTGCTTTCTGGGCCCGCCACTCTACTAAAGAATTTAATGTGGGTCCAATTAACTTCATATATGCTGCCATATATGAAGGTGCACAAATAAGTATTTCACTGAAATAACTTACATGTTATAACAAATAATGGAGCACTAATTGAAACACGATCACTTGTTCTCTGAAGCATATTAACTTCGAAATACTTTTAAGTGGCTTTTAAGTTTATATTATGATGCAGCCGTTGAATAAATTTATCAACATGTTGTAAGTGTAAATGCAGCTGATAACAATTGCGAGTACTTTTACAATTCTCTCATTATTTCTGTGCTGTCTTGCGGGAGTCTGGGAATCTTTGATGCATACGGCCATCTTAATTCACATACTCAATAATTTACATATATCATTACCACTACTATGTAGAAAAGGAGCAATAATCCATTCTTATAAGTAAACCTTTTTGCCTTACAATGGTAACTTTTTTTTTTTTTTTGACTCTCTATTGTTGGTGATTCATTGTTTAGTTCCTGTTTAGCAGAAATGCATTTTCCTCTAACGGTTGACATTTGTATCAAACAGTAGCTTTTTAAGTGATTGAAATTTTGCCAGGCTTTGTGATAGGGTTGAAAGTGCTACAAAAGGGTGCCTTTTGAGAAACCAACAATGAGAGAGAGAAAATTGAACAACGTCTGCATGTGAATGCAAGAGCTATTATTACATTTCAAGCAACTTCTTCAGTGTGATCATTCTCAAAGGGTCAGAGAATGACCAACCGGTATATGATGAAAGCTCCTGGGACACTTGATGCATGGTGGGTCGAGACAGAGGATCTTTATCAACACACTTTAGAATCAGCCTTGCAACGAATATAAGGAGTTGGACAGAATGACCTGCTGGTGGAGCTATCCTCTTATCTAAGAAATCTACAAGGTGCTGATCAAATCCCCCAGACTCTAGGCACAAAAGGAGCTCATGAGGGTACCTCCCTACCAGAATCTCTAATGCAACAACTCCAAAACTGTATACATCACATTTTTCTGTCACCTTCATTGTGAATGCAAGCTCTGCAAATCATTAAAAGGGCCACAATGTATTAAGAGAAATAGCATAAACTTTTCAAAGCTATGATAAGGTTACTTAAGCTAATGTAAAAATAACAAATCTTCTAGGCATTACAGGTCATAAGTTGCAGGGATGAAAGCTAGAAAATGGAAATTAAGGTCTGAGTTTGGGACAAAGTTACCTGGTGCTATATAGCCATATGATCCAGCAGGAGCTGTCCAGTTTGATTCTCCTTCTTTTATCAATTTTGCTGTCCCAAAGTCAGATATCTTAGGCTCATAGTCAGTGTCCAGCAGAATATTGTTTGCTGATATGTCTGGTGAACAATGCTGGGTGTGCAGTCATGATGCAAGTAAGACAATGCATTTGCCAGTCCTTTTATCATGTTCATCCTGATGTCCCAGGTCAGCATCTTTGCCTCCTCTTCATCCTGCTGTAACCGTTTCAGAGAGCCTCTTTCTACATACTCGTAGATGAAAAACATGGACCCGTCCATGTAACTGAACCCACACATTGTTACAATATTGCGATGACGAATATTGTTTAATGCATGAACCTCAGAAATGAAGTTCTTTGCCTTGTATCCAGAGAAGTCCATTTCCTCATATTGGTGAAGACGCTTTACTGCAAAGATGTCACCTGTTGGAAGCACTGCCTTGTAGACACTGCCCTGCCCTCCGATTCCTATACGGTGCTTGTCACTGAAATTCTCAGTTGCAGAGCGTATATCCTTAAACTCCAATTCAGTCCTATAATTCCACAAGAGGAAGGAATTCTTTTCCTCTGAACTCTTGAGCTTTTGATCTCGTTGAAATCTGTGATAATGCTCGAAGATAAAGATTCTAAGGAAAACCAATAGAATGATTAAAGCAAAAACTGAAATGACTACAGCAATTATCACCCTATGTTTATTCGATTTGTTGCTTTTGTGCACACCACCTGCACAAGGGCTCAAATTTGCATTGCCATTGCTATCACCATCACACAGACCGGAATTACCAATTAGTGCTTCTGCTGGTGCTTTTTGAAATGCTTTCAGGTCTGGGAGGGGCCTACAAGTCTGTTGTAGGAAATATCAACTGACTGAAGGCTTACAAGTCCATTCAGAGCTGAAGGTACTGTCCCAGAAAGCTGATTATGAGAGAGGTTCAAAACCTCCAGGGATATCAGATTTCCCAGCTGTGGCATTATCTGTCCACTTAGTGAGTTATGACTGAGATCCAACAGAATCTGCAAGTTGACCAAATTCCCAGTTCATACGGCATATGCCCATCTAACTGGTTCATGCTCAGTTTCAAGGATATAAGTTGGCGGCAGTTTCCTAGTTCTTTTGGATTGGCCCTCTCAGATTGTTTGCTGATAAATCCAGAAACTGCAGCCATGAAAGTTCTCCTACATCTGCTGGTATCTGGCCTGAGAGATGATTGTTGCTCAAATTTACTTCATACAGGATGGAAGATGAACTAAAGAGCTCCACTGGGATACTTCCAGTTAGAACATTGTCAGAGAGGTCAAGATATTGTAGCTTTGGCAATTTGCTAAGCTCAGGAGGGATCTTTCCACGTACCTTATTAGCAGATATGCTAAATCTTGTGAGACTTTTGCACTCTCCCCAGTTACTTGATAACAAACCAGACAGCTGATTATTTCCTAAATCAATGAAGTCCAGATTTCGGTAGATACCAAATACATTGGTGATGTCTCCACTGAGAATTCTTCCCAAGAAGGACTCTGTTTAGTCCACTGCAGTTTCTCAGACTTTCTGGGAGTGGACCTACTAGATTGTTCATACTGGCTGCCAAGTAGATAAGATTCCCACCCTTGCATATTCCTGAAGGGAGCTTTCGGAAAAGCTATTGTTGGCAAAGTTCACATTGGTTAACATGAGAGGTCCAAAATCTTCTGGAATTCTTCCAGAGAAATTGTTGGAATGAAGATAAAGGAGAGTAAGGTTTCTCAAACGAACAATTGATGAGGGCAAAGGTCCTACCAGCTTGTTTTCACTTAAATCCAGGCTTTGTAAGCTTCCCAAATCTCCTATTTCAGGAGGAAGGGCTCCATTTAGTTTGTTAGAGGCCAGTGTTAATGTGGTGAGCTTGTGCAACTTTCCAATGGTTGATGGGATAGAACCATTGAAATAGTTGTTGGACAGGTCAATATCTTCTATGCTTGACAAGTCCCCAATTTCGGTGGTATTGGTCCGGAAAACTGATTGGAATATAGATACAGGAGAGTTAGATTGAGCAGTGAACCAACCTCAGGGGGAAGTTTTCCTGACAGAGAATTGTTTTGGAGTTGTAAAGAAGTGAGTTCTGTCCAACTGGAAAGAAGAGATGGATGAAGTTCTCCAGACAAAAGGTTATCAGAGATTCCCAAATCTATTAGCCTTGTTAATGAAGCCATAGAAAGAGGTAAGGAACCTGTCAGTTTATTTCCTGATAAATTGATATAAGTAAGGTTGGTACAGAAGCCAATCTCATCTGGGATGCTGGAACTTAGCCCTGAGCTAAGAAGAACTAATCGCTGATTGAAATGATGATTTTGATTTGGCCATGGTTGATTTTGATTTGGCCGTGGTATTGGGTCATGTGAGGCATTTAAATGTAAGTCAAGCCTCTCAAGGGATGACAAGAGACCTATCTCCTTTGGTATTGGGCCTTGGAAGGCATTTGCATGCAATTCAAGCACCTCAAGGGATGACAAGAGACCTATCTCCTCTGGTATTGTACCATTCAGCTGGTTAAATCCAAGACTTAGCTGTTTCAGGTTTGAAAGGCTCTTAATATCTGATGGAATTGGCCCCTCTAAGCTGTTGTATGTCAGGACTAGTATTGTCAGGTTCCTAGGACCGGTGAGTAAGTGTATTGGAATCGGCCCAGCAATAGTGTTTAGTGATAGATCAAGAGACACCAGCTTTGGACATTCAGAAACAAACGGTGGAACTTCTGTGAGATAGTTATAGGTGAGATTAAGTTCTGTTAATGATGCCATGCCCTTATATTGAGCCGGGTCAGGATTCTCTAGTAATTCCCCCAGATCAAGAAGCCATAAATTTTGCAAATTGCTGAGTTGAGATGGTATCTGATTTAGGAGTGAATTGTTTGATAGGCGAAGAACCTGTAGCTTTAAGAGGTTTCCTACTTGTGGGGGCATTGAATGGGTGAAATTGTTGCTACCCAAATCAAGTGTTTTCAGCTTTGTTAAATTTCCAATCCCAGCTGGGATCTCTCCAACAAGGTTGTTCAAGCTGAGATTGAGTGTAGCAAGATTAGGAAAGACAGAGAAGTCAAACCTGTTGAGTGTCCCATCTAGGCCTGCATTGGGAAGCTTTATCCCAACAACACTGCCACCCTTATTGCACGTAATGCCAGTCCAGTTGCATGGACTAATGCTCTTGTTTGATAGATTCCATGAAGGCAGCTTGGGAGAGTTCAAACTTCTCATCCAGGTGATGAGAGATTCTGCTTCATTATTCTTTGCTGAAATCTCTGCAACCATACAAGGCAAAATCAGGGTTAAAATTGTCAGCTGGATAGTGATCTTCATGCTGGCAAAGCAGTACGTTCATCAATGATGTGAGTAACTTTTATGCCAGATTTTGATAAAGAGCTGACACGACGATGGTTATATTGAAGTTAGTGCGTATGATCGGGGTCAATATATTATTGATTTGACTTTTCCATTGAAAGCCACACTGATGCGAACTACTATCACAACATATTTGTTAAACGACGATAACATGTCAACTCAACACTTACGTAATTAAACTTTTATATCTATCTAAAGGCGACTGCTCAGATGCCGTCGCCGGCCAATGCAGTTGCCGTCCCACAATTACTTTATATCTATCTAAACTGTAATTAATTAATGTTGATTGGAGTCTCTAAGTTATTACGTATAAATGACATCTCTTAAATCTTCACGCAACATTATTCGAAAGCAATATTCACCTGTGTCTATTGTATTTTCGTTGAACTTGAAGAGTTTTGTATGGAAAGTGTATATTGCATTTCATAGAATATGATTAATTAAAGTGTATAAATACATATTACAATCACAAATAGTCAATAATGCTCGACAAACATAAAGTGTACAAAACAGAAAATACAACTAACAAGAGATTAGGAGGGTCGCTGTCAGAAGTAAATGCAGGGAGCATCATTGTGGCGGTGATGAGGGTGTCCTTGTAGGACACTGTCGAGAAAATTCCAATTATTGTTTTATAACATGTATTTGTGTATATTATATATATGTACGTACGTGATGTATTTAATAGGTCATCTTCATTTTAAACTGAAAATGGCTAATCTATAATACACGTCATTTGGCAGATAAATACAAGGTAATATTGAAAAATAATTTGTTGATTATTACTAAAAAGAAATAATAATTTAATTAAATATATCTTATCATAAATTGAATATATAAATTAATTTTAAAAATAAGTTAGCTAAATTATTAAATAATGAATAAATATAAAAGAGTATTATAAAATTTAATATCATTTGGACAATTGTATTCAATTAGAACACAAAATGTATCTATAAAATTTGTGTATTATAATAATATAATTTGTGTATCTATAAAATAGAAAATAATCTAATTATTTGCTATTATTAATTATTAATATTATAATTATAGTATTTTAATAATATCATAATATATTTTACTACCATTTCCTTTATTTTATTTTATTTTTATCATTTTAAAGTTTAATTTTTTTAATTATAATATTTTGTTTAGCCTTATTTCAATTGCTGCTTACAATAAATGACATAATATTTCATATAGGGTATTTAGGTTGCATTGATGATAGAGAAATATGAAGGTGATTTTTAAAAATAATTAATAATTAAGATTATTTTTCAGCTCTTTATTTCTCTCTTCTATATTTGTGTCCTGATATTTTGTTTGTTTTGGAGCCTTTAATAATCTTATATGTATAATAAATCAATTCAAGATATAATGCAGTAAGTTGATAAAATGCAGTTTAAGAATATACAAACAATATATGACAATATTTTTTCAAATATCTATCTTTAATAATAAAAATAATTATAAAAATAATAAAAAAAGGTTTGATGACATTCAAAATAAATAGATCATCATATGTATTATTTAAATGATAAAAAGATATTTCATTAAAATTTGATAATCTTCAATAATATTTTAATGATATATAATAATTATGATTGTGATTTTTTTAAAAAAATAATTATAGATTAAAGTTATGAAATTGTGGGCCCTAAATTATCTTCAATAACACCTGGAAAACTTTCAATATAAATTGAATATTAGTATTATAGATTATAGATAATACTAATATTTAAGACTCATTTGGAGGAAAGTTTTACATGTGTCATTTTCATAGTAATTTAGCCCGCAATATTCATAATCTTAATTATTAATTTAGGAGATTATATTTTGATCACAAAATGATTATAAATCTAAATTAATTTAGATGATTATTATATGCCAATTTAATGCAATGATGATTTTTAATGGGAACTTGATTTATAATTTTAGACAAATTAAAAAAATGATGATTATAAATTTATCAAAATCCTAATTTATAACCAACAATTTACATGTTGATACTAATTTTGTAATTCGGTATAATTTGACATAATAAGGCATAATTATAAATTGATACTAATATTAATATTAATTTTTATAATTTGATACAATAAGGCCTAATTTGATATGATATGATCATTTTTTTTAAAAATTTGATCATAATATTAGTAATTAGTAATTATTAATAATATCATCATTATATTTATCATTATAAAAAAATATTAGTCTTTATTACTCTTATTATTTATATAATCATTCAAATATAATCATATGTAAATCCTACATTGAATTATTTCCCTCGCTCCCTTCAATCTCTACTATGCTATAAATTTATTCCAAATTTGTCTTAATTAAATCTGTTTTTCATCCATTTTCTTATATTTTATATATTGGTAACAGTGAGCAAAAAAGGCTTCTTGGAAATCAGATATTGGAGGGAAGTAGTGGTCAATCACAATGAAAAGACAAAGGTGAGGGATAATCTTTTATTCTTTTATCTTTGTTTCCATTATCTGAAACTATCACTTTATTTTACCCTTCTTATTTTTTAGTTTCTCTATTTCCCTTTCCTTTTCCTTCCTCATTTTTTTTAAACTTCCATTATTGATTGGGGAATTCTCACATGTAGATGAAAAGTTATTTGCAAGCTGTAGATTTTATATATACCAAATGGTTGAATGACAAATGTATAATGTGGGACCCATGCATAACAAGTTTAAAATGTTCTTAATTATTAATTAATTTGGGTTAATGAAAAAAAATTAGAAGTTAAATTGAATGTTGTCTTCTTCCACCTCCACTGTTGTCATCCTTGCCTGCTTCACCCAGGGCAGCCCATTACCACCACCACCGCCCTAACCTAACACATACACAACTCGCACCAAACTCCCTCTCCTTCTCCTCCTCCATCGATGCAAGCTGGTCCCAATCTCGAGATCTCAAGCTCTTACACCAACCCTAATCTCAAGATCTCCATGTAAGAGCTTAGATGTGCCACTACAATAACTCTCGCCTCTCCTCATCGGGACGTGGTAGCTTCAACCTTGTCTATAAGACCTGCGCGAGGGAGAGCGCGATTGAGGTGGGAAGGCAGGGTTGAGGGATATGGCGGCACAGATCTCAGGATGCACTGAGGTTCTTCTCAATCTTGAGGGGTTGAGGGTGGCGTGGCTTTCTCTTCGAGGTGAGAGGGGTTGTGGAGTCTATGGAAAGAATGGAAGTGGAGAAGTGGTGGATGAGCTGGTGGTGGTGGTGGCGTTGGGAAGCCTACATCCCATTAGTCATTAGTGCTTCTCAATCTTGACGGCGAGGGAGATGGCGGTGCGATTGAGGTGGGAGGCAGGGGTGAAGGATGTGGCGGCGCAGATCTCAGGGATGTCCTGAGGTTCTTCTCTATCTTGAGGGGGTTGAGGGTGGCGCGACTCTTCTGCTTTGAGGTGAGAGGGGTTGTGGAGTCTATGGAAAGAATGGAAGTGGAGAAGTGGCGGAAGAGGTGGTGGCGGTGGGAAGCTGCTACATCCCATTAGTCATTAGTGATTTCTTATTGTTTTTTGTTTTTTTCTTTCATGGGTTGTTATCCTGGGACAACATTCTTCCCCTATAGAAAGGTGTTTTAATGGTCTTTGAGATTTGTTCTTGATCAACTATGTTTTTTTTTTAGAGATGAAAAACAAAAGAAAGAGAAGAGCTTTGTGCTATTCTAGATCTAGATCTTTGAAATTTGTGTTTTCATATTTGTTGTGTTGTGATGTTTTAAGTCTCTACTAGTGTTGCTTTTATTTTTTTAGGTGGTGCTTGTCTCTCTTGTATGAACAATAATAACCTTGTCCTTTGTGCACTCATTCAATGTGTGAAATGTTGTACTTTCCTTTCGTGGAAGGCAAAAATGAGAAATGGTGGAGAAGGGAATAACACGAAACACAACAACACCTCCCACATCTTAGATTTTTGCATTGCCAATGGAGCAAGCTGAAATAAAAAAACATAAATCACAAGAACACCTACATCTGGAATTTTTCCTTTACCAGTGGAGATGGGAAGAATACCTTCGCAGACTTGATTTTTGTTTTTTCAATGATTTTTGTTTATCATTACCAAAAATAATTTAAGAAATTGTATTATTTTTAATTTTAATTTTAAACTTAATCCTAATTAAAACCGACATCTTTAATTTAAATCACATTTAAATTTCCTGATGTGTGGGCCCATATTGGTACAAATGTCATCTATCTATTCGGACACACAATATCATATTACAGATCTTTTTAGGTCTGTATTGAATATGCACCTGATTGATTTTGATTTTCTTTTACTAATGGTATAATTTCCAGAGAATATAAGGTTCATATATTGTGGAGGAAGAACTTGTGGAAGGTGCTACCAGTCTTGTCCTCTTTAATTTTGTTTGTAGTTCTTACCAATAACCGAGATGGATGAAAGAGAAATAAAGCAAGGTGAGTGGGTGGGTACTTGATACAAGACAAGTGGATCTACCACTTAAGAGACAATTGCATCCTTAACAGCAAAAATTGATGTACAACAACGGCTACTATAAAAGAGAAAAGTTAGTCAATGAGAGTTAGCTATATTTTTAAAACAAAATTTTAAATGAGTAATTTTATTTCTCTTATTTACTGACATTGTTGAAAATAAGTTTGCTTGAAATATAAAAAAAAAATTTATTTGATGTTTAATTGATGAGAATGTCTTAAAGAAGCCAATAGAGATAAAATAGTACAATACACCAATAATGAAAGTTAGTTATTTTTTAAATATTGTTAAACTTTTGTATGTGATCTTTTGTTTTAAATAAATTATTTGTGGGTGCTCATTTATCTATGTATTGTTGTTGTGAAATTTAAAAATTTTATATTACCTAAAACTGATGTATATTCTTTTCTTTTTCAAGGGAATATATATTCTGATTTAATAGAAAATAGAAATATAAGAGTTTCAACTATAACTTTGCATAACTTTTTATTCATTGGTTCAAAGAGGATCATTTTTATGAGTAATATACAACTTTGTGTGTGGCTTAAAATTGAAAGAAAGGAATAAAGGAGTGTCATCTATGATTGCAGGTTCTCAACATTGTATATATTTAAGGTTCCTATATTTATACAACATATGGGAACCTCAAATATTAATTAAATTCTATACCATGTGTTATTTTATGATAATAAGTGGAGATGATGATATAAATGCATAAAATTAATTTCTTAATTCATAATAAATGAGTATCAATCATATTTAAAATGATTTGAATGTTTTTGTTTATTTTCATCTATATAAAATTAAAATTCAAATATATTATGTCTCTTCATTTTTTATATTTTGTTCTTCATCCATTATTGGACAATAGAAAGAATAAATTGCTTCAAAAGAAAGTGTTAAATAGGTTGGGCAACTAAGAAGGTTTTAAGATAAATAAAATCTCACCATAACACTCATAGTCACATAATGTTATTTGTTTCAAAATGTTGTTCACTTTGTTTGGTTATATCTAATTTAAATTTCACCATGTATTTTAAACTCATGCAATAAAACATATAAAATAAATGTTGAATATTTAAATGCTTAAGTAGTTTATATGAAAATATTTATTTAATTTTTTACTTGATTTAATTTAAATGTCAATTGGGATTAAATTAAAATATTTTCCATGTGTATGTTTAACATTAAATAAATTAATAAATATTAAATAATTAAACTATAAATTGGAATAAAAATGTAAATATTTATTTATTTTACTTTATTTTATATCTAAAATTTCTCTAATGAGAAAATAATCTATTTTGCAAAGTGCAAATTTTTTTTGATAAAATCAATCACAACTTAATAAAAGAAGTTTATAAAGTCAAATTATATAAATTTTATTTCTTTCTAATGATATTGTAAAGTATATTTTATTATGTATTATTTAGAATAATTTTTGTTATTATACATGAGCTTTATAAATAAATGGTTTTTGTTATGGTATCCAAGGGTACCGTACCCTTTTGAATATAACGATTGTAATTTAATCATGAGTATTTAAAATATTGATAAATTTAGTTAGTGGAACAATTGATAAATTTTTAGCCACAAATTATCTAGAAGGTCCAATACCATGAATTTTATAGGTACCAAAATCCCTAAATAAATATTATGGATAAACTCCACGTGTATTGTTTATGAAAATTTCACCCAATTTTTCCCAACCAAAAATATCCTAGGATATTAAAGAACATAGAATGGATGAGAAACACACGATTTTTTTATTTTAATTATTTAATTCCACTTAAATAAGTGGAAATTAGATCTTATAATTTATGCATTTTAATTTTTATTTAATTTAGTTAATCATTATTAAGAGGTTAAATAATATAATGTGGTCAAAGAGAAAATGATAGGAAGGATATTTGGTGTGAATTTTCATTTTTAATAAATTAGAAGGACAAAAAGAATAAATCCACTTTTTCAATAACATTTATTATAAAGAGAATTACATTTTCAATAATGAAGTGATAAATAAAATTGATTTATACAAATTTTCTCAAATGTCATTTCTTATTTTAATAATAGTCTTATAATTATACTTTTTTAAATATTATTTCACATCAAGTTGAGTGTTTTTGTATAGATGTATCATGTAATAATATAAATCCCTTTTGTTATAATATAAGTCTTATATATGGAATAAATATTAAAAATTTTATACTTCTAAAATATAACATAAATTACTTTTATTTTACACTTTTAAAATTTTATATGCATTTTAGTCTTAATTTTTAAAATCCCGTACACGCTAGTTGCATGGAAGTTCATATTATATGTGAAAGACAATTGTTCTTGCTGGTGCATTCTTACATGCAGATGGGTTTCTGGTCTGCAAGATGGATGTGTGTTGGCCCAATAAACACACTACATGTGGACTCAAATACAAGTGGGGAAAGTCTTGGTCAAATATGGTTATGATTGTTAATTACGGTTAAGTTTAAAATTAAAATTTAGAATTAAGAGAATTCTTTCCTTATGACACCACCGTCCTCCTCCTGCCATGCCCATTCCCCTCCTGTTCCTCCGCCTCACCTCTCTTAGCCATAACTGCCATTGTCATGCTTCAATGGAATCGAAGCTTAACCAACTAGCCTCTCTGAAGCCCTTTGCCACCATCATTTTTTTGGCTTTTTTTTATTATTTTTTGCCTTCTACCATAGTTTGCGGTGTTACACAAACCATCCACTACGGTACCCTTCGTGTCGTGAGTGGCGGAGGACGACAAATCTGAGAGTGAAATGATGGACGATGGCAAAGAAGATGGCGAGGAAGAGTCATCGTCATCTTCCTTCTCCGTGACGCAGCTTTCAGCATGCTCTTGCCATGGAGCCTTTAAAGCTGGTGCCGAGTTGGTCCCAAGCCAGGCTTTTGCCAAAATGTTACCACGAGGACTGAACGATGAAATCAGCAGTTTGATGGTCTCTATTGTTGGCGCAGAGACTTTAGATCCCACCACGGATGGAAGCGCGACGGTGGAGAAACTTGGAAGGGTTCAGTCACGATGGTGGTGGAATCCCAAATAATCTCCTATTATGATGATTGAATGTGTGGGATAACGCTTTCGTTCCAATTTATTAAACTTTCCATTGTTGGGATTTGTGGTTTGTGTTTGGTTCGATGGTTGAAGACTAATTTGATGGTGGATTGGTGGTGGCGAATGGGTTATAGATTTTTTGATTTGGGAAGATGGGGGTGATGGTCCTACCGCATCGCCAGGTAAGGGTGGTGGTGATAGGAAGAGAGCGCAGTAGGGCAAAGGTAGATGAGGATGGCGGCGGTGGTGATGGCGGAGGGAGGAATAGGGTGGGAGTGCGTCAGTGAGGAGGAAGTCAGGAGGAGGGAAAAGAGATTAAAAGATGATTTTGATTTACATTAAAAAAAAATTAGTGAAATAATATCTTCTTAAAGAGGTAATTACAATCATAACCATATTTGACCAAGACTTTTCCCACTTGCATTTGAGTCCACATGTAGCGTGTTTATTGGGCCAACACACATTTGCATCTTGCAGACCATAAAGTCATCTGTATGTGAGAATGCACCTTGCCTGTACAAACCAAATTTGAGTATTGACTATTTTTTTTTGGTAAGGAAAATACAAAAACACGACAAAGACTAGGAGGAAAGATCAGCCTGAATAATGCTATTGAGCTCCATTCCAGGATTGTTCCACCTGAAATAATCCAAGCCTGAAATAGCACCAAGTCTTCGCCAGATAAGCTGCACCATTAGCAGTCCTAGAGATCAAACTAAAATGAACACACCAACTACGCAAAATCAGCTCACGGATACGCAAAAGCAACCCAAGGTCCAAGTGATGAGGGAAATCTGATCAATGGACATTGCTAAAAAGGCCTCTAGACAATCCATGTCAACATAGACGGTACGGTAGCCAAGCCTCCAAGTTAAGGAAAGGCTATGGTAAACGCTTCAAGCTCCACTCGAAGAACACGCATCTCATGCACAGCTCCTGAGCAAGTAGCCAACCATCCTCCATAAGAGTCACGAATTACACAACCAAAACCGGCTAATCCCCTATCCCAAAGTACACTACCATCCACATTCAATTTAACAGCACCAAGGGAGGAGCTCACCACATTGCCAGGTCAACATAATTGCTAGGAGAACGCATAATCTCATCCGCCAAAAGACGCGCCCAACGGGCTACCATTGGGCCAGACCAAGAAGGATCACCCTGAAAAACATCATGGTTACGACTCCTCCAAGTCCACCACAAAGCAGCTAGAAAAAGAACACTATTAGCACCAAGTGCACAATCTTTAACCCAAACAACTGGATCATCGACCTCAAATCGAGAAAAAAGATGCGTGTCAATGTTGTTCCAAATGCAACGACTCTTAAAACAGTCCCTCAGACAATGAAGAAGAGTATCCTCTTGGCCACAACGAGAGCAAGCATGCTAGGTGCCATGTTGAGATAAAACGGAAGGAATTAGTAGGTAGACTACCATGAGTACACAACCAAGCAACACCTTTACCTTTTAGAGCTCTCACCTTCCAAATCCAGCTCCAATTAAGATTAGGATCCCAGGGAAAAGACTGAAACAAAAGCCAATGATAAGCATGGCGGCAGAATAAATACCACTCCCAGGCTGACCCAACCTACACGAGAAGAAGGCTGACTAATATTTAAAAATTCCTGATAAAATCTGAGTTGAGGTGATAAGGAGGTCCAAAGAGAAGATATAAATTCAGTGCCAAGTATTCCACAAATCGCCCATTGTGAGATTAGTATCTGAAATATGCACATAATCAATAAGCTCACATAATCTACCAAAAGGAAAACAGCGATCATACCAAAAAGAGAGGTCAGTCCACCCAAGAAAACCCTCTCGGAGCTTATGGACAGCAAGGGCAATAGCATGCAAGATTGGAGAGGACTTGGGAGAGTGAGCTCCTGAGAACATGTTAGCACCAACCCCCTTAAGATATTTATGAGAAACAATACGGACCCAAAGGCCGTTGTCTTGAATCAGGATTTTCCAAGCCATTTTACCAAGAAGAGAGACATTGACACAACGAGCTTCTCTTATGCCAAACCCACCATAACGTTTCGGAGTAATGAGAGTTTGCCAATTAACTAAGTTGAAACTCCTATTATTGCTAGTGCCATTCAGATAAAAGAACGGGTTTTCTTGTCAATGGCATCACAAATCCCATTAGGAAAGGCCATAACCTCTATTTGGTGCACAGGGATAGCAAGCACTGACTTGACAAGGCAAATACGACTAGCCCTATTAAGTAGTCTCCCTTTCCAACCTGCAAGTCTAGAATTAATATTATCAAGAATATGATGAAAATGAGCTTTCGTTACTCTACCACCAATAAGAGGAACTCCAGGTACTTCCCAGAGTAAAACGAATAGAGGATATGTTGGTGAAGTTATCCTATGCCTCGAAACATGTTTAGAACAAAGAGCTCTAGATTTATGGGAATTAACTTTCATACCTAAGGCAGAACAAAAAGCATTAAGCACTTGCATAATAAGATGGACCTGGAACTCTCTGCCTTGCAAAATAGGAGAACATCGTCCGCAAACATAAGATGAGATATCTTAGGCCCGCCTTGCGAAATAGAGATTAGTTTCCATTGCCCTCCTTCTACCAGGTTGTTAATCATCACTGTCAACCTCTCCATACAAAGAACAAATAAGAAACGAGACATAGGATCCCTTGTCTAAGGCCCCGATTAGGGAAAACCCATCCAACTTGTTGCCATTCCAAAGGATACTAAGAGCAGAAGGAGGAAACACACCTCATAACAAACTGCACAGTTACCTGGGGAAAACCAAAGTCAAATAGAGTTCTTTCCAAAAAGCGCCAATCCACTCGATCATAAGCCTTCTCAAGGTCTACTTTGAATGCAAGAGCCCCTTTCTTATTGTTCGACTTACGCATATAATTCAAAACCTCCTAAGCCACAATCACATTATCAGCACATCCCCTTCAGGAATAAAATCCCCTTGCATGGGTCCGACAATCTCCTAAGAACGTCTAGCCTATTCACAAAAACCTTAGTAATAATCTTATAGATAACATTACAAAGACTTATGGGGCGAAAATCCTTCATACACATAGGTTGATCCACCTTGGGATAAGAACAACCAAGGTTTCAAAGAGAGATAGGTCACACGTACCTCCACAAAAAATATTCTCACAACACGATGACATTATTCCCAACAATATCCCAATACTCTTTGAAGAAGAGAGCATGAAAACCATCTGGACCTGAGCTTTATAAGAATTCATTCCCATGACAGCATCCTTAACTTCCTCACCCAAACTGGTTTGGTTAATGCCAAACAACCCTCCTGACTAAGTTGAGGCAAATGCTTGTGATTTAAGACATCCAGATCGATAGTTTCCCTTGAGCAAAAAAGAGATTTATAGAAATGAAGGGCCTCCAGGCTAACTCTTCAGGATCAACTGACCAAAACCCAGACTCTAAATGAATACCCTCTACCTTGTTTCTCTTCCTTCTGACCAAAGTTTGCAAATGAAAAAACTTTGTATTTCTATCACCAAATTTAACCCAATTTTCTCTAGATTTCTGAAACCAAACAAGCTCTTCTTGGAGAATAACTGTATTATACTAACTGAAGATCCTTCTCAAGCCTCCAAATGCGAAGTGGCTGCAATCTCCAACCGATGTTGGACGCTAAGGATACGAGATTCAGATCTTTCTTTTTCTGTGAACATTACCAAAAACCTTGGAATTGAAAATCAAGGACTCCTTCTTGACATTTTGAAGACGATTCAAGGCATCATACGACTCCTTATTCCAAGCTTGACACATCACGCTTTTGTAGAGAGGGTGAGTTGTCCAAGCAGCCTGAAAACGAAAAGGACACTTACCTTTAGGCCTAGGCACACCAACAGCGGAGAATGATTGGAGCATGGTCTGAATGGAGATGACATAGATTTTCAACAAAAGCTTCCGAATAGACAACGCCATTAAGGGCACGCAACCCCTCTATCAAGCCTCTTGTGCACAAGGCGATTTCCCTAACTCTCCTGCACTAAGTATAACGAGGGCCCACAGCCCCAAGATCCATCAAGTGGCAATCGTTAAGCATATTAGCAAAAACTTCCATCCTACGAGAGTAAAGATCACCCCCCTTAACTTCAGAGGAATCCACTACTTCATTAAAATCACCCAAAGCAACCCAAGGAAGATGGTAAGTGCTGCAAGTCGCGAAGATAATTCCACAAGATATCTCTATTAGATGGAACAGGACTAGCATAAATGCCACTACACAACAGGCATTACCCTCGCAAACCACTTCCAAAGTAATCGCTTGAGGACATTTAGAGACACATCTGAACTTCAAGCGATGATCAGCTGACAACATCCAAATCCCTCCTGATGGCCCAATGCCTCAACAATCTCAATAGCTTCATACCCCAAATGCTGCCAAAAAATCTTTACTCAATACCGAGTCATGTGCTTGTCTTTTGTATGCATTGAACGACCTCCAAGAGACACTAGATGAGATTTAGAGCACTGAAAGTAAAGGTAGGATCTCCCTTAAGAGAGTTTGATGCCCCAACCTTTTTATATTTGGGATTCTGCACTTGCTTAGCATGCACGTGGATTCCAGTAATTTTGGATTTCTGCTTCGCAATCGTCTTCTTCCTGCTTGCTTGCTTAGATTTGCTTTTCTTGTTTTCCACTGTTACCCATTCCTCCTCATCATTACCCATCGTATGATCTGCACCAAGAGACTCAGGATTAACCTCTTTGGGAATTCCGATCTGGATCATATTTCCCCAGGTTAAAAGACCCACACGATCCTCCTTGGTCATGTTTTGCACAATCGAAGCAGCTTGCACCTTTGGCTCCTCCTGCTTATTCCAACACCAATTTGGGAAAAAGTATTTGCCTCAGCTACCTCCTTTAAACACAACCTAGCTGGATGACCATAACAATCACATTTAGAACATATCAAGTGCAAACTTTCATATTCCACTGTATGCCAATGATCTCGGATCCAAATCTCGTGGTGCATAGGAACAGCCAAATCAATCTCTACACGAAGCGAGCAAAACGCCCTCGTCCAACGGATTGTGTTGCTGGATCAATCTTGATCAGCTTGCCAAGTCCCCAGCTATGGCCTTCAATGCTCCTTCATGATAATAACTGAGATTTAATTCAGCCAGCCTTACCCACACCATCGTTTTTCCAAAACATTCTTCAGCCGGATTGAAGTCTAGAGACCACCTTTTCAGCGCTAGATAATGGTAAAAAATCATCCATGGACCCCCTTCCATCACTCTTAATCTATCATCTTCCAGATCAAACTTGACCATGTAATAACCATTGCCAACATTCATAATATCGAAATCCCCTTTCAATCGCCAAAGAGGTTTCAATCTTTGCTTCATCATTGAATAGCCAATGTTCTTCCCCAACAGCTTAATGACTAATGCATCTCTCCATGGGGCCGCAATAACCTCTTCTACCTGTGGTGTAAACAATCATCGGCCTTCGCTTACCTCCTTCCTCAAACTGGACTTGCAAAACCTTTTTCTCTAAAATCCCTGGCGCAAGCACCTGGTGGTGTTCTCCGGACAACACTTTATCCCTAATGGAGCGCTGTCCCAAACTCCTCGAACCCCCATTCCCAGGCCTCCCCCACTATCATCCTTACTACCCTCCCTTGAACTCTGTACACCATGTTTCAACATATCGTCTACCTTATCTCCCAATCTCGCCATAGACCAAAATCAGAATAAACAATCTTCAAATGGGAATGAACACAGATTCAGAATAAAACTCATAACACATATTCAGAGCACACAGACGAACACAGATTCAGAACAAATTTCTTAATAGAAACTAGCACAAGTTAGTCGAAATTATAGATTCAGATCGGATGGATGGGTGGAAGCTGCAGAAGGACGATGAAGCTGGGATGGCGTGGGATGGAGCTGGCAGGCGGGCGATGAAGCTTGGATTCTGAAGCGCTTTAGATCGGAGCTCGGATGGTCGAAAGCTTCAATTTCAGATCGGCCTAGGAGACTGGTTCGGAGGCGCACGACGAAGATGCGGCTCGCTGAGTCGGGTTCTCTCTCTCACGAGCGGAGGTAGTCGCACAAGGGGGTCAGATCGAGGCTCGTGGTCGCGCAGAGAAGCTCGGAATAGCCTGGGATGGCCGCAAAGTTTTTCACATCACAATGAATTAAAAATGAGTATTGACTAATTGATAGCGTGGACTTGTGAATTAAAGAGTAAAGACTCAAAAAGTAAAGCACTTATGACTTGATTGGATTAGAAGAGAAATTTAGGGGAAAGAAAATAGAAAGAAAGAAAATAATAAGAAAGAAAAATAAAATAAAGGAAAATGAGAATTAAATTAAAATGATATATATATATATATATTTAATGAAAAATTAATATGCTATCTTATCTTTAATTTAATTTATGAATTTTTTGTAAAATAAAAAAATAAATTTATAATAATATTATTAAGAAATTTAATTTACAAATGTTTAAATTACAAATTTTTTTTGAAATTTTTGTTTAAATAAAATTGTGTTGTATAAAATTTTAAATTTTATTAATTCTTAAACAAGGGTATCAATGTCATTTTAGTTTTAGGTATTTTCTCCAGCTTCTTTGTTTTCTGTACATGTTAGCTGAAAAAACTTTAGTATGTGGGGTTAGGTATGTTTTCTTTTCTTTGTACGTTTTCACTACGTCCAAACCAATAGAAAAAGCTAAACTCTCAATTTCTTTCATTTACTTTCCTTTTCTCAACATTTTCTTTAAACTAAACTACCGCTTAAATTAGCTAGTAGGGGACTATTCTAAACTGTTCAGAATTCTTGAGTTCAATCCTTAGTTGTGTTAAAATTTGGGAGGAAGATTTTTGCCGTGTGTATTTCCTATTAGAGTTGTCTGGTCAAAATAGACTAAACCTGATAGCCCAACTAGAATAGCTCAAAAAAATATGTGTATGGAGTTGAAAAAATTGGAGTAAAAATAAAAGTTGGCTAATTCAATTCTAACCTGAATGAGCCTAGTTCAATGATCTAAACACTATTTTTTTAATTAATCAACTATAAATATAAGGCCATAATACTTTAGTTGAGACCATTTGGTCCATTTCTTCGCTCAAAAGAAAGTATAAAATAGACCACAAAACAACATAGACAAAGAAAATAAAATTCTTTGATTCACTTTATTTTTGCATTAAGTCAAGTTGTCAAGATTTAAATATTCAAAAAATATCAAGTTCATTTCTCATTGTCACCCAAAGCATGAATAAGATCACACCTATTTTGTGATTTACATTTTTTTTAAAATTGACTTCTTTCACGAAGTAAAAGGTTTAAAAAGTTCAATAATTAAAAATAAAAAATAAAAAAAGTTGCCTGTTGACGTGGCAGCTTGTATTTTAAGACATATTTTTATACAGATATAATTCTAACAATTTATATTTTGACACACTCACTAGTGGCCCATCAATTTTTTTCAATATACAATCATTTGATTATGAGTCCTATCACCTTTATGGTAAGTGTGTCTAAATGTTAGGCATTAGATTTGAGACTATACAAGAATTTTTCCTCAATCATTTAGCATGCGGAAAGGATTAATGCTCTCAACGGTTCATGGAGAAAAGCTCGATAGTCCAAGATCATTGACTCGCATGTGGTGGTTGCAAGCAAACTACACCACATGCTGAATTGCTACGGCTAGATTAAATGCTTGTCTTTGAAAATTGAAGGGCATGCATTAGAAGCTCTATATATGGAGGCTGCTCGGAGCATAGTACCAACCCAAATTAGACTCTTATTTTAGCCGTTGGGTAATTGAGAAGAGTGTTCTTTTCCTTTGTAATTCTTCTCTTTGACTGTTTATTGTATATATTAGTGAAGGAATACTCTTAGATTCGTTGGATGTACGTGGGATTTGAGTTTTTGAGTAGAATATAATCAATTTTGTATTTTTACATTATTTTATCTTTATGTAATATATTTTTAGATTATATTTCTATAATGAAATATTTTATTGTTTTTACCCATGATTAACATAGGTTATAAACAAAACCACATTAATTTGTTCTTATGCTCTTCCATATTTATTATGTGCTATTTTGTCTGTGCTTTCTGGCCCGCACTCTACCACAGAATTTAATGTGGATCCAATTAAACTTCATATATGCTGCCATGTATGAAGAAGGTTCATAAAGCAGTGTTTTCAGAAATAACTTACATCTTATAACAAATCTTGGAGCTCTAATTGAAATACGATCAGTTATTTCTTTGAAGCATTTTAACTTAGAAAATACTTTTAGGGGGCTTTTGTCTTTTAAGTTTATATTATGATGCAGCCGTTGAATAAAATTATCAACATGTTGTAACTGCAAATGCAGTTGATAACAATTATGAGTACTACATATAATCCTCTCATTATTTTTGTGTAGTCTTGCAGAGTCTGGGAATCTTTGATGCATCCGTAGCCATCTTAATTCACATACCCAATAATTTACATATACCGTTTCCACTACTATGTAGAAAAGGAGCAATAATCCATTCTTATAAGTAAACCTTTTTGCCTTACAATGGTGACTTTTTTTCTTTTTTTAACTCTCTATTGTTGGTGATTCATTGTTTAGTTCCCGTTTAGCAGAAATGCATTTTGCTCTAACGGTTGACATTTGAATCAAACAAGAGAAATTAAAATCCTTGAATCAAATATGCCTATTGTCTAGCAGTGAAAAATTATGCATATTCTCTAAAGATAATGTGTTTGGTTGAGAATATTTAATTTTTCAATGATGATAAGAGTGGGCATTTATTTGTGTGTGTATTGTAATATTTACCCAAAGGTGAACTATAATATGCTTTGATGTGTTCTATAATCCGAATGCATGATAGAATTAATATGAGCATTGTATGATTTATTTTACAGCAATTTCTCTTCATTCACTAGCTTCATCTGTTACCATTTTCAATGGCTTGAGCTTTCTCAGAATGGAGTGAACAACTGAAGTTTCACTTAGGTGTTTTGGATCTTGACTTGTTACTTTTGGAACAAAAACCCACTGTTCCTGATGATAGTGATGAGGAAGAGAAGTACTCCCTTAAGGCATGAGAAGGTTCTAACAGATTGAGCATCATGTTCATGTGAATGACTATTGCAAATAACATTGACTACCATTCCAAAAAACGTGTTAGAAAATACTATAAGTTTGTGGAAGATCATTTTCATTTGCTGATAAATCACTTGCTAGTACATGAATGACTTTACTCACATTCATGAAGTTTGATAGGTTGAAGAGCATGTAAGAACATACTATTGAGATGACTAATATTGTAGCAACGTCAAAGTAGTATGGCAGTGGATGATGCCTTTATGATGAGTTCGTTAAGCTCACTGCCTTTTAAGCATGGGGCTTTCCAAATTAACTATAACATTATGAAGGAAAAGTGGGTGTTAATCAACTGATTGGAAGGCTCATTAGAGTAAATTAGGTTTAAGAATTTAAGTGGTCATTCTGTCAACCTGGTTCAAGGAGTTGATAAAGCATTGAAGCCAAACGCAAAGAATTTTAAAAAGAAAGGACAAGCTAGTGCAAAAGTGTGCCATTTTCTAAGAAAAAAGAGCATTTTTAGAAATATTTTCTTATAAGTATGCATTTCTATACATATTTTATATCCTATTCTTAGTGTCCTAGCTCTCTTGTATGCTTAATTGTATACATTTGGATCATGTTTGAATTTGGATATTGATTTGAGCATCAATGAAATTTTTTTGCATAACTGCGCTTCCTGGCGCTATTTTCTATTTTGCACTTAACTGGAGTTGTAGATCTCTAAAATTTACGCTCTTTGTCTTGTATGAAATCTAAGAGAATTATCTACAACTTTCATGCAGAGGTCAAAAGCCAAATCGAAAGTTTAGTTGGTCAAAATAAGTCTGGAAGTTAGAACTGAGGTGCTGAATTTCTAGATTGGACATGCTTAAATAATTGACGGATATCTCTCTCATCTAAAGTCCAAATAAGGAAAATAAGGTATCCATTTTGAAGTGAAGAAAAAGATCCAAAACTTTTATGGGACACCAAGAGCTAATTTGGTCGTTTTGGTGGTGAAAACTTGATCAAACTTGTTGCAACGAGCCTAGGCCGTTGTAGTAAGCAAGGTTGCTGTAGCAACCCTGGTGTTGTCGTTCCAAATTTTTGGTTCAGATAGGATTCCTAGGTGAGCAGAGTCGGAAAGAGCCCTCGAGGATCTATGATACTATTGTACGTGTTTTAATGAGTTTTTGGGTCTTTAAATGATCTCTAAACCCTAAGAACAAAAGGATGCGACCCTTCAGCTCAAATTGGCTTAGATTAGAGTAGTTTTAGGCTCTCCTTCTCTTCTCCTTCTCTTCCCATCTCCTCCTCCTTCTTCCATTGTCCTCTTTCCTCTTCTTCATCCATTTTCTTCCTCATCCATTCTCTTATTCTTTTAGGTTAGGTTTTACTTTCTATTTTTATCATATTTCTCTATGGAGGAGTGAGTTTGTAACTAGCATTAAGGATTCTCCAAGCCAAGGGTTTGTCTTGAGGCTTGTATATTCAATGAATACATGATTTAGTTTCTTTATTTTTCTTCTATTACATTCTTTCCATTCCTCTTGTGTTTATATTGATTAATTAATTATTTATTATATGTGAATGTGTGAGTATGTGGTTAGAATAAATCTTGATTTTGTATGCTAATTCATGATTGTGTGTTGGAGGCATAATTAGGATCATTGACTAGGCGTGAGTTGATTGATTGATTAATGAATGCTTGGTTAGTTTAGGAAATTGGGTTTAATTCTTGATTGATGTTAGACTAATTTAATTGGTGCTCAAGTTATTGTATGCATTTAGGAGTGAGATCTCAATTACTTAGGTATTCTATGCTAGTCAAATGCTTGGTGATTGATTGATCGTAAGTGAATTATGGTGCCAAGATTGTGTGATTGCATTATTCTAGCCACAAGTTAGTTACCTACCATGTGTTTGATGAAATGTGTGTTAAGGATAGATGAATTCTAGGCCTAGAAAATCCTTGTGCTATTACTTTAGTTAATTATTAGTTATTTCCTTATTTAGTTTATATTCTATTTTTGTTTGATGCACTTAGTGAAAACCCCCTTTATTGTATAGTCTATTAGTTTACTAATACTATTGGGAAATGACCTATGTTACACACCATTATACTACATTTTATTGTAATTCAGTTTTAAATAAATTTGTTAATTTGTTAAAGCTAGAGTCCACGATCTCTAGTCCCTACCATTGTCCTATTGGTTCAAAAAGAAATGTATGTTTGAAACATATGTATATATTTTTGAATCAAATTTGGTTAATGCTCCTCATAATTCTTAGTGGCTTGATTCTAGTGCTACAACTTATATATATAATGTAATATATGGATTCCTTATGATCCAAACCACAAGCCAAAGTCAAAGTAAGATGTTCTTTTATATAGGAAACCGTGTGAAATTCCAAGGAATTGAGACTTATCGTTTGATCTTGGAGACTGGCTTTAACACTACAGAAATTAGCTTAAAGGCAACACTTTATGAGCAAAGGCAACGTTTTCCAAGGGTTGCTTATACTAGCGTTACCTTTTCTCTAAGACAATAGTTTTTAGAGAAAAGACGACGCCTGTGAAAAAAAAAGCATTGCCTATATTGCATCAAAGGAAACGCTTTTGTGCCAATCAAAGACAACAATTTTTACACCCTTTATGCGTTGTATTTTATTTTGATTTAAGACAATGCTTTATAAACATCGCTTTTTCTGGTTAAAGGCAAAGTTTATATCATTGCTTTTTCTTATATTTTAGGCAACTTATGCAAAGTGTTGCCTTTTCTGATATTTTACGCAACTTATGAAAAATGTTGTCTTTTCTAATAGTTTAGGTAACTAATTCAAAGTGTTGCCTTTTATGATATTTTAGGCATCAATTAAAACCCATTGCTTCTTAATTTTGATTGCTTCTCAAAACAACGCTTTTTTTTTTTAAGTCTTGAATGTGATATTTTTAAAACCAACCCTTTTTATAAATCAAATTAAACTATATGTATTACCTTTTCTATATAAATTAGAAACCACATTAATTTTGAACAAAAAGTTAATTAATCGATTGAAATTCATAAATAAAATAAACCAATACTGATTAATCAACTACGTAAAAAACTAAGTAAACTACGTCATCTTAAGCATATATGATAGTCCATAATATTGGTCGATACACACGTTTAAATAAAAACAAGTCTAAAACACACAAGTCTAAATAGAAACAAGTCTAAGTTCAAACCAAAATAGAAAAAGTAATTATATGTAGTTCACAAAATTAAAGGACACTAGTCATAAGAACTTGACACAAAAGAAAATCTCTTTAATATTGTCCATCATAATCACACCCATTGCATGTTTTATGTCCTTTATATTAGTCCTCTTCTCGGCCTACCTGAGTTGCACATGCATTAAACTCAATCGCAGCATAAACCCAACAATTAAAAATCAAAATATTATCAAGCTTAATTTATTGAATAACTATATTTACATAAAACTGTAATATGTCAAATACCAATACACCAACTCCTAAAGTTCCTACACTTGTTACAACCAAAATAATGGAAACTGACACACAACAACTTGGACAGAATAACAAATCATAATGATCACCTAGATCTTGACTTTTGAAAAGCAATATATATAGAATTATCATAATCTGCAAAGGCTCAACCATTTGAAGGAGGAATGGAGCAAAACAAAGAATTACAAGCCATCAATAAGTTTACCAAGAGTTCACAAAATAACTAGCAAACAAATACAACCACAAGTCAAAGTCTCAATGCAAAACCACAAAAATGCAATAGGTGCAGGAAAAAAAAACACAAATTACATAAGAAAGTAACCAACAGGGATTTTCGTCTACAAACTTAACCATATCATGCAGCAATGGGAACCTACAAACTTAAATCCACAACCATCTAATCCTCCACTTGTGATAGAGAACCAACAAACTTAAATTAAGAAGCCATAACCTAACTTTGCAAAATGCTCAACCGCTTGAAGGAGGAAGGGAGCAAAACAAAGAATTATAAGCCAACAACAAGTTTACCAAGAGTTTACAAAACAACCAACAAACAAATACAACCATGAATACTTCTTGATCTCTTATAAGCATATGACATAGAAGAAAAAGAAAGGGATTTTAAAAATTGTGTAAGTTGGTGAGAAGAGTACTTTAGTCGACTTGTTTGAGTGAATTATAAATGGATGACATTAATAATTCAAAGATAAAGGAAACATAGAAAGTACACAAATATGAAGTAGAAATGCAAAAGGGCATAGCACATATAATGGAAGGACATAAAAAGGAAAAATATAGAAATTTCTTATGAAGTTATGGTGCTATTTGTGATCTGCAACTTCACTTAGTATTTGCCAAAGACTCTCAAGTTCTTGATCAATCCCCTTTGAATAGAGAATAAGGACAATATTAATGTAACTTTGTATTAAGCAACATAAGAGTAGTTGTTTTCCAATACATCAAAACTACAAATTTAAACTCAGCAACACACATATTGATAACAATACACATCTTATTCAGAGGCGTAAACCAATCTTAGCAAAGCATTGACAACCATTCTTGTGCAAGAATGTGACCACAATTGTAGCGTAGGTAAGGAGAGAGAGCTTAATTGAATCTCATCTCAAAACAAAAAAATCAAAAGCAAAGCACACATGCTCACAAAAGATAGATGCTTTAGTATTTCTTTTTCCATAATGAAATCAAAAGTTATCCAATGCAATGCAATCAATCGATCCTTAATTAACAGGGCAAGTCCTGACTTAGTAACTCTATTTTATAATTTTTTTTTAAAAAAAGATATCATGAGAATCGGAAGAACAAAAATAATCAGGCCCTTAGTATAGGCCAAATTGAAAAAAAAAAGGTTAACTCCCAAAAAAGATGGAATCAACATATTAGAAATGCACACAAATAAAAAGGAGCTGAACTTAAAGAAAGGCAAATAGTTTTGAAACTCATAAAGTAATGCTTAAAACCGGTTTACAAATTTGTTGCTATTGGTTTACAAGTTTTTTTAGCTTAATTTACAAGTTTTTTGCATTATGCTTATAAGTTTTAAGCATGAGTTTACAAGTATTGTAAACTAAGTGCAAATAATTTCTAAAACTAAGCACTGTCTAAAACTTTCAAATCAAGGACAAAAAACTTATAAATTTGTGCTTAAGACTTACAAACCAAATGCAATAGGCTTTGTAAACCAAGTTTATTGCACAAAGTGGTGTTACAAAGTTTTGAAATGGTTATAATAAATATTTGAAATCCAATTCTAAATCCTGTGAACACGATTTATAGTACATTGTATTTGGTAAAGTTTTTAGCCATTGATTTACAATTTTTTACACTATATTTGTAAGTTTTAAGTATGGATTTATAAGTCTTATAAATAAAGTGTAAATAACTTGTAAAGCTAATGTTTGATGTCTCCGCTTAGTTGCATAACCAAGATGACTAAAATGAAGCCAATGGCACCGACTCTTTTCTCTATGGTTCCTACGGACGAACCACCAAAATTCATTTCAATCGACTTATCTCAAGCTGCACCTCTAGATGATGTAACAAAATGGTTGCAAGTACGTCATCATTCATAGAGCAATCAATGGAGACAACCGACGTACGACATTTGCAGATAAAATGGATGGAATAGAGGACACACTATAGATGAAAGAGGCATGAAATGGCGTGATTATGATAGAGGCATCCAGCCAAGGGCCTATTCTCAAGATATGTGAAATATTATTTGAGCACTTAGCTTTATGGGAATGACTATTACCGCTCCGAAATATTTATTATCATTTCTTATTATCTATAGTTTTTAGTTGTTTTGTCTAAAATGCCCTCCTCATATTTTAATCAAAACAATGATTTAATATTTATTATTGTTATTACTTCAATAGAAAATAATCCAATAAAATGATTAAATTATTATCAAAACTAAAAATATTAAGACTAAATGGCTGTAAAATTTTTTATTAAGAATAAATTGATTTCAAATTGAAAATGTTGGGACCAAAGGGGTTCTTTACTCTTAAAAATAAGATAATTCAATACGTTGAATTAGCTACATTAAATTAATTTAGTACTTTTTTTCTTGTACATATGACATATTCATGATTTAGTAATTATCTTTATTGTTATCTATTATAAGTTATTGTGACTTTTTAAAATTTATTATTGTATTTTTTGTATTATTGTATAAAAAAAATTTAAAAAATAATTTGATTTGTAAACATAAATAATTGGGCATTGCTAATAATATTACAATAATATTCCAGTAATTTGATTTATAAATATTACACTTTACTTACCATCAGAGTTCGAAATTGAAGTACGTGTTTTATGACCAGTTCATGCTATATTAGCACACGGAACCAATATTTCTCTACAAAAGTATGTTGCCAAATTAAATTGTTTGGAAACAATCAAAGTGGATGATGTAAAATGCAACAACATACCTTTATTCTTTGTCAATGATATTTTAGAAATGTTATAAATAAAGCATTTAATGAGGAGTGGTAATAGACAAATAGGGTGGCAATAACCGCTCTGTGGCTTTATATATAACTAACATTTGTGTTTAGGCTTCAGCATTATTCTAAACTTATAAATAGGTCCCAAATATCCGTATATTCAGAAATTACTCTACTATCTTCTAAATAACATTGAGCCAATCTCCTATAGTTAGTCTATTTTTGATTTAGTTAATCACCCATGTTTGTCTCATTTTGTTATAAACTAAAAAATAACACAAGACAAAGCAATCTTAATAGGCAAGTGACTTTATATGATCATAATAATGATGATATAGATATATATAAATCCATTACCTTATTTCAAACAATAGTAATATTGATAGTATTTTTTACCATTCATGCTACCGTTTAATGAATTATTAAAATCGCAAACACCCATGTTTTCCACACAAGTGTTTGTTAAAAGTTGCATTTTATGGAACTTTGTTTATCTCTTATGTCTTTTTTATTAGCCATTTTGGGAACCATGAAAAAGCCTTTTTTTTTTTGCAATTAAACAAAAGATTCAAATTGAATAGAAAGAAATACAAATCACGCCATTAAAAAATCCTAAAAAGAAGACAAACAGACATACATTTATCATGGAAAAATAAAAACATGCCTCTATCATGTTGTACCATGCCACAAGAAGGTCATGATGAAGACCCAACCACATGAAGCACCAACCCCCAAAAACATAAGTAATAAGGGGTTAAGGGTATCACTCCCTCATTCTTAAATAGGAATTATTTTCATGCGCCTCTATATTATAAAGGTGTAAAGTTATTGTTAAGAAATATTGTACATCAAATATTTCTCATATATTATAGTAAAAAACTAATAATTTTAAGCTGAAAAAATAGTTTATAATCACAAGCAAATTTTTGCAACTTTTGACATTACAACATATTTGGGTATTTGGGTTAAGGCAACACTTATTTTCAGCAACACCTAAAAAAGTGGTATCTATCAATAGACAACACTTTTATAGGAGTTGCATTTGATATAGTTTTGGCAACATTTTTCATGTTACACTTAAAAAATGTACTCTTAAGTAGAATAGAGTACACTTATAAAATATAACCATATTATATGCAAATAGACAACATTTATTTATGTAATGGCTCATATTCTACAAGTGTTGCCTTTTAAAATGTATTAATTCACACACAAAAATGTAGTCATTACTTTTAATAATGGCACCACACTAAGGGTGTATTTGGATAAGGATTTTTTTAAAAAAAATCACTTTTTTAAAAAGAAAAATATGTTTGAATAATTTTTAAAATGTAATCAAAATATCAAAAATTCTATTTTCAATATTTTTAGAAATTGAAAAGAATAGTTTCTAAAAATATTATTTTTATTTTTAATTTTATATAGAATTTAAATTTTATAATCACTTTTCTTAAAAGCTCAAACAAATGCACCATAACCAAATTTAGTATTAATTTTTTTTTTCTATCTCCACACCAAATATAATCACTTTAAGCACACTGACTTCTTCATAGCTACACATTCCTTCCATGACTTCTTCATAACTTCCTCTAACATTTTCGCCATTGATTTACATTTGACACCGCCGCCTTCCACCAACTCTCTGGCCACCTTTCACCGTCGTTCCCTAATCACTTTCTCATCGCCCTTCCATTTTTGTACTAAGGTTACTCTTTCTTCTTCCATTTTTGTCTTCTTTGTTTTTGATTTCGATTGTTCAGGATTTGTTTATGTTGGATCTTTGTGTTTGATTTCATTTTTTGGATCTGTTATTGTCAGTTGTGTTCTTTGCCATATTTCGCGCCGTCTCCACCACATTCTGCCAACTTCCGCTGCCAATTTTGCCGCTACTCGATCTCTAATTGCTCTCTCATCGCCTTTTGATCATCATCATCCTAAAGTTGCTCCATCTTCATCTATTTTCTTCTTTATTTTGATCTCAATTTTTGATCCATTTTCTAGATCTGTTCTAGGGATTGAAGTTTTAAGGATTGGATGCTTGGATATGTTATTGAGTTTTCGCTATTTTCAATCTATTGAAGTGTGTTTTCAAGTGCTGATTTAGATTTTTTTTTTTCAATATCTATTTGAAGTATTGGAATACTTACGACTTTATCTTTGAGGTAGTGATCGAGGTTGTTACTTTCATAATAACGATTACCATTCTAGGAACTGAATAAGTCAAATCCTAATGTCAAGAAAGGATGCAAAGTATCCATAAAACGACCAAAAAAGAAAATACACATAACAAAACAAAGGGAGATAGAGCTAGGTAGCTAACTAACTAGAGCCATGGCTCATATCACGTTATGATGATTCTGAATTAAAGAATATTAAAAGAAGGGATTTATGTAATGAGCTGGTGAAGATAAGGTACCTTTCTCTGTATCATAGTTTGTCATCTTAACCTCCATTCATTTGCACGCATTTTTTCCAATTTTCACTTTGGAGTAGTTTCTCATCATGAGTTTCAATGGTCTTATGTCCCAAATATGTTGCCTTAGAGAAAAGGTAACACCTTTGTAGGCCACCCCCAAAAAAGTTGTCTTAACCTTGAAAGTGTTGTCATTGGCCAAAGGCTACACTTTTTAGATGTTTAGGCCACACTTTTGTAGTGTTACCTTTGGATAAAAATATTGTAGTGTGATTATAAGTAAAAGCTCATTATTTTAGAATCATAATACTTTTATTGGATTAACCCTAATTATCAAATATTATATAGTTTAAACAAATTATTTCTTACCCATTTTAGTCATTTACCATGCAAAAACAATCTTTTTCATATTATACAAACAAAATAGATTATTTTAAAACTACTTTTGAGGTAAAGTATCCAAACACAAATTGACTATTACATAATCATTTATATAAATGAAACTATTATAGAAATAGTTTTAATCTTATAGTTTTCTCGAAATATCTGGTCTACATGCATTATATTGAATCCGAATAAAATAATTCGTAAACATATGTGGTATTAAATTTGAATAAAATAATTTTCGAACAAATATTATATATATCCACTTTTGATTTTAATATTTTTTATTAAGATAACAAAAAGAATATAGAAGTGGAAAAACAATTTTTTTCACTAAATTTTCACTTAAATATTAATTATAGAAATATATTATATATTCAATTAATGTATAAAATTTTCTTCCATTTAATTTCAATATAATGAATTATTAGTAAGATATTGAATATAAAGGAGATGGAAAGAAAATGAGTTTTGTTATTTGTATATATTACTTAAGTAAATAAAAAACAAAATAATTGACATAAGGTGAATGTTAGTGGCCTTTTTCAATTCCAAAACTAAACTATTGTAAACAACATGTTGTAATCTGTACAAATTGAGAAATATCAGAACCAATTTGTATAGTTTTAATAGGGCCAAAGTGCAGATAAAGCAAAGCTGAGGGGATTTTTAGACCACAGTAGACATCTCTGCAACATGTCCTTTATGGACCTCGTTGGGTCATGACTATTTTACCATCATTTCTTTACTAAAAAAGCAAGGGATAGTAAGTGCCCTTTGTGTTGTAGACTCTTAACTCTTATGGGAAATCTCTTCGAGGTTGCGGACTCTTATGGGAATTATCTTAAGGGTTTGGAAGCTTTGTCTCTTGCGGTGTCGTGTTAAGCTAGTATTTGCCATTGCATGGTTTGAGTGTTCTCTTATTGGGACTGGCTTTTTCCTAATGTGTGGTTTTCTTTTTGTGGTCTTTGTTTGCTTCTCGGGGTCAAGCCATCTTTATGAATTATAAAAGAAAATAATTACAATTTTTTCCTTTAATTTCTCTTGTAAATAAATAAATATAATATATATATATATATATATATATATATTTAAAAAGATCATTCCATATTTTAATTTTCTTTTATATTTTTTATTCAAACAAATATAAAATGAAGAGTTTTTTCTGTTTATGAGAAGGTAAAATACACTTTTTGGTTCCATAATTTATTTTTATGTTTCATTTTGGTTCCTTAACTGATTTTCTATTCATTTGGTCCCCTAACTTCTTTTAGTTTTTCATATTGGTCCCCTAACTAATTTTTATTATTTATTATTTTATTTTAGTTTTTTATATTCTTGTAGTATAACATAATAAATTAAAACAAAAGAAACTAAAAATAATAAATCTGAACAAAATGTTTACCCTTTTTTAACTATAAAATAAAAAGAGAAATTAAACAACAACAACAACAACAATAATAACAACAACAAAACCTTGTCCTACTAAGTGAGATCGATTACATGGATCAAGTAACGCCACAAAACTCTATCATAAACTATATTCAAGTTAAAACTATTGATATTTAAATTTCTTTTGATTATTCCCAGAGTTTTCATCAGTCTTCCTTTATCTCTTTTGTTGGTACTATTCTCCATTTGGTACACTTTCCTTATTGGGGCCTCTACATATCTCCTCCAAACATGTTCAAACCATCTAAGGTGACTATTTTCTCTATGTTGGGCGCCACCTCTATTTTTCCTCCAATGTATTCATTTATTATTTTATCATGTCTTGTGTGGTCACTTATCCATCGTAACATTCTCATCTATACTACATGTAGCCTATGTTTATGTTGACCTTTCACCGTCCAACATTCAGTCCTATATAACAAACTCGTCTTATCGCTGGGATAAAATTTACCCTTAAGTTTTAGTGGTACTTTTTTTTTTAAATCACAAATAAGACCTGAATCGCCTTTTTACTTTGACCATCCCACTTGCATCATATGGTTAATATCCCCTCCCTCTATCTCTACATCACTCTAAATAATTTTGTGACTTGTGATATGATATCATCCCTAAGTTTTCACTTCTAAGTTAGAATGTGTACGTCTCTTACCAAATTTGCACTCCATGTACCCAATCTTATTTATGCTTATACGAAGCAGCATATCTCCAAAGCTTTCTTCCACAACTCTTAACTTCCTGTTTATTTCTTCTCTCAATTATGCTATTAGGACTATATCATCTGCAAACAACATACACCAAAGCACTAGGTCTTGAATATGTTCCGTAAGCACATCCAAGACTAGTGTGAAAATATATGGACTCAAGGTTGACCCTTGGTCTAGTATGATATGTATAGGAAAATCCTCTGTTACTCCATCTTGAGTTCCCATGCTAGTTGTGACCCTATCATACATATCTTGGATTGTTTGGATATATGCTATCTAAACTCCCTTTCTCTATAAGGCTTTCCATAGAACTTCCCTTGACACCCTATCATATGCCTTGTCCTAATAAATGAAGACCATATGTAAATCCTTCTGATCTCGCCGATATTTCTCCATCAATCTTTGCAACAAGTAGATTGCTTCCATGATAGACTTGTTACCTCCAGAACCCTTGGAAAGCCTTAATGCAAAATGTTTTCAGTGATAACATAACCAATTTAGAGAAAATATTTTTAAGAATGACTAATGTTTCCCTGAAGTTTCTTGAAGCTACCAACAGGTCCTATCACGTTAGCATATGCATTCTTGAAAAAAAAATATTTTCACATGACATGTGCAAACAAGTTTTATCTCATTTAAAGAGATGGAAACTTAATAAAAGTGAAAAATATATCATGGAATAAACGAATACATGCTCAACGTATTGAAGAAAAATCTCAAGAACAAGAAACCAAAGATATTCAAAAAGTAGTAGACGACTTCAAAAAGTGCATCTCAAGCGAAGATTTCTATCTAACTCTGGAGCCAACGTGTTCTCAGCCTTCAATCATCTTAATCACAATCATAACATCATCTAAAAGCTCTGATTGAACTGGAAGATCAAAGAAAATTCAAGGAACTAATATCGAACTTCAGAAAGTACATTTTATAGTGGAAAAATGCATTTTACAGGAAAATGAGGGAAATTTGAATTTCAAATTTAAAGTCAAACAATGATAGACTAACATGACATCTCTTCAGCCAACTTGGTCAACTACTCCAACTTCTAGAAGGAAAAGTCCAGAACCTCGTTAGAAAGTAAAAAGTAGTTTTTGAAGGTGACTTTAGAAACCTCTATTTCACAACGACTTCAACGACAGCTCTAACAGACGACGAGCCACTCCTCCAGACTACATTTCCAAGACATAAATAGATGATCAACACGTGTCACTTTGACAATAGATCAAGGGCATAGGTCATAAATGCAGACTATCTATAAATAGAGATGATGTACTTACAAGAACAAGAATTTTGCGAAAGTCCTGAAACGTTAGAAAATTTCTCCTCATTCTGTTGTAAAGGTTATTACATCTTGTAATCAATTTCTTATTTGTAAAAAAAATCTTCTTTCTACGTTTTTAGTAGATCATACGTTCTTCCTACGAAGAATCATAGAAAGAAGTCATTCAAGTTTTAGGTCTGTCATTGTATATTTTACAAAAACTTGAGTTTTGGTTAGTTTGAATGACAAATACAAATACAAACCTTTGTAACCTCGAATCCAAGGTGTAATTGTGAGTTAACTTTGAGAGGCCAAGCAAAGACTATTTACAATATGGCAATAAGAGTGAGCTACTAGTCATTGGTAAGAACTTGGGAAGACTACTATAAAGACTATCCAACTTTCTCAAGTTGAGAAAGGTTTTTAGTGGAACTTAATGTAGTTGAGAACTGGATGTAGGTAGGTTGGCTGAACAGTATAAAAACATATGTGCAGTATCTTCTTCGCCCTTAACTCTCTCATATTTACTGCTTTGTGACTATTATATTGTGTTTTCTGAAAAACCAACTTATACACATTTTTATCATATTTGTTGTAGTTCAGAAAGTTGCTTTCTAAAGTATCTAACATTGTTTTCCTTGCACTTCAAGTTAAGAACTTGATAGTATATTATCTAAGTTTTGCCGAAACAAAGAAGGAAAGAAAAAACAAAGTATGATTCAACCCCCTTCTTGTGTGCTTTTCTACCTACAAGACCTTCTAGGCATAAAATCAAACTGGTCTCTCATCTCAATCTCAACTCGATTATCCTCTCCCACAATTTCATAGTATGATTCATAAGTTTTATCCTTCTGTAATTTGAAGTTTTGCATATTTCCCTTGTTTTGTAAATAGGAACTAAAATGATCCTTCTCCACTCGTTAAGCATCCTTTTTTATCTTAGAATCTCATTAAATAGCTTTGTGAGCCATCTTGTGCCCTTTCCTCCTAGGCACTTCCATACATCAATAGGTATGTAATCTGAATCCACGCTTTCCTATTTTTCGTTCTCTTCAAAGCCTTTTTTATTTCAAACTCTTGAATTCTACAGTAGAAAGTATGATTTTTGTCTTCTTGCTTTGTCGAAGTCTGTCCATGTACAAAGGAGTCCTATGTTATTTATTAAACAACTTGTTGAAATAGCTCCTTCACCTTTCCTTAATATCTTGTTTAGCGACTAACACATTATCATTTTTATCATTTATGCATCTTACTTGATCTAGATCTCTTGTCCTTCTTTCCCTTAATTTTGCCAACCTATATATACATTTTTCCACTTCTTTAGTGCCCAAGGATTTGTATAGCCCCCTCAAATGATCTAGTTTTTACCTTTCACTGTTTTCTTTATTTCTCTCCTAATGCTTTACATTTTTTTCCAAGTTTCAACATTTTTATCCAAAAACCATGCTTTTAAAACTCTCTTTTACTTTTAAACTTCTCTTGCAAGTCTTTATCACATCATCAAAATTTCTAATCATTTATACCAAAACCTCTAGAATCTTAGAGGATTTCTTTTGCTATCTTCCTAATCCCTCTTGCTATCTTGTCCCATATTTCATTTGCATTTCCTTATGTCTTACAACCTAATTCTTCTTTAATCTTCTTTTGAAAAGTTTTTGGTTTTTCATCGTTTAGATGCCACCATCTGATCCTTGGAGTCTTCTTTTGGTCCTTTTTGTAACACCCTCCCAAGTATAACATTATCCTTAAGTTGTGACATTAGATTCAGGAGTCGTTACTTATAAATTAACAGATCTTTCTTAATTATCTATAGCATAGTTGATTGAATTGTACAATAACTAATTCAGAAATTCTATTAAAATATATAACAAAAAAACCATCATTTATTCAGTACAAGTCAAATACAAGAGGAACTTTTCTATGAGCCTTATAGTATATCTATCTTCTCATATTTACACATAGCGAAATAGAATTAATAAGGGACTTCAAATATTGAACTTCCATTGCAGCCACCTTATCGTTCTCTTGAGAAATCTGGAGACGACAAAGGAATACAAATAGCATAGGGGTGAGAATCCTAAAATTCTCAGTAGGGCACCCCCAAAATACGTAATAAAAATTTATGTCATCGTCATCGTCTAAGCCACTTCTGTTTATTAAGAAAAATGTGATCATGCAACATATATCAAAGATTTCTTTTAATGTTCAAAAATCATCCTTCCAAAGTGAGTTTCTTTTATCATTCAATCCCTTAATATACATACATCATCATATAAAGCATATACTATCAATTTTCAATTTAAATATATTGGTCTCAATATCGATACTAAAATCATTCACTTGGCATATAATATAAAGGACTACTTAGGACAATTGTTACTCTGACTTGTCATGGACCTTGACATATGGTGGATTGTTCCATGCCTGGGTAATAACCTCTTTCAAGACTTAGCCCATTCATATATGTGATCCTTGGATTTTCTCTTCAATTCACACATAGATCTTCATAGCCCATTCCTTTTATTGTTCCTTGAATTTTCTCTCCAATTCAAACATGGATCTTCTGAGCCCATTCTTTTGCATGATCATTTGACAACCTTCTCCAATTCTCACATAAATCTATTCCTAGTCAAGTTACTTTTTTTGACTCAATTCAAGGGTAATCAATTTACTTTCCCTAACTAATTGGATGACCTTCCCTGGCCCAATAAGACATATTGATTCGTACAAGCAATTGTCAAAAGTATTCAGTTTTATATGTGCCTAACATCATCAATAGATTCACATGTACAAGCATCACAATCATATATGCACTTTAATTGCATATGCATCTTAATTGTATATGCATCTTGATTATATATGCACACATAGTACTCATGATCCCAAGTCTTAATCTCAATCTCCTTCTCATATAGGAGCAATTGTTATGAGCACTCATATTTACACATGTATAATATCATCATTAGATTCACATAGCATAATTGAGATCAAGTCATAATCATTTTATCATTATCTTAGCTAGCTTAGCATGCTGTCTAGAATTTCAGTTCTAAAGAAAATTATGGATCAGCTACTAAACTTCATCAAAATAGAGCCAAACTATTTTTTAGAGTTAGTTCAACATGTCTATGAGATCTTGTAAAAATTTCAAAGCAAAATAAGGTCTCTAGCTATATTAACAATAATCCACAAATTCGGAGGTCAAACCTTCATTTTTAGCCAACAGTTAGAAGTCTCAATTTTAGTATCTTATTAAATGAACATATAAAATCCTACAAAATTCAAGGCTGGATTTCAAGATATCCTCAACATTTTGTAAAATTTTCAACTCAAAATTAGATCATTTGATATAGTAACAAAATTAGACAATTTCAGTGCTCCAAAATTGACTGGTTAGAACAAAAACCTAACCAACTTAGTTCTTGTATTTTTAAAAATAGAAAAAGTACTCAAAGTTACGTTGATCAAGATAATTAATGGAAACACTTCCAAATGTGAGGTTCATCATATAAAAATTTTAGCTCAAAATAATATCTCTAAGCATGTCAGAAAAATCATGAAATTTGACCAAGCTTGTTTAAATCTGGGATTTCCAGCAACATAGTTCATAATATGTTTTGAGAAAAAGGATTTTCTAATATTATCCCATCACTCCACCAAATTAAAAACATCAATATCTATGTATTATCAACCAATATAATCAAAGATTTCCATCCAAATCAATCAGAAAAATTCAAGGCAAATTTTGACAGAAAATCAGCCAAAGAAAGCCCTACTTATCACTTATGTATTGTTGCTCTTGTTCTTGACTTTCTTCAAGAGCTTCACACCCAATTTTTTATCTAAACCCATCAAACCCTCTTTTAAAATAGTAAGATTAGCAGCTACAAGTGATGGTGAGGTGAGATAAGGATTCTCTATTGGGTGTTGATTTGAGGATTTCAAGAGCTAGGTTGGAATTATGCTTTGATTATGGAGTTTTGGGATGTAACTTTAGGACTTTCATGCTAGGATATGGAGTTTGAAGAAGAAGAAAATGGAGATGGCTAAAGAAGGATATGTTTGCCAAACTTTTGAATGAATAAAATGATAAGGTTTTGATTTTTATTCATTTAAAGATATTGTACACTTGAATTAATCATGAAAATGTTTTTCTTAAAGATAAATGATGGATTTTTGTAATGTTCTAATTGGCTCATAGAAAAGGGCAATGACATGGCATCTTTCTAAACCATACACTTGTCATCTTAGGTGGCAAGTTGACATTGCAAGTCTCATACGGTATATGAAACTACACATCGTAATTTAACGAATGGGTAAAATATCATACCGTAAAATAGATATTACTTGAAATTTTATTTCAGTCTAGCCTTTTCATTTCTAATCCTTCCCAACCTTAATCCCATATTTTCTCAATATCAGGCATCTTTGGGTCTTGATTCTAGGGTTTTGATAATCTTGACAGGCCTGTGGGGCCTGTATAGTCACTATTCATATTTTTTTTGTTCATCATCAAGTTATTTTTATCTCAACTAATTCTATCAAAATTTTGAAATTATAATTAATAAATTCTAAATAAAATTTTTAAAATAAATTTCAGAGTGTTACACTTTCTCCTCCTTCGTCTTGTAAACCGTGCTTCCATCATTAAGATCCTATGTTGAGTGAACAGACTCTCCCTTGGAATAACCTTGTAGCTCGTGTAAAGTTGTCAATTTGATTTTCTTATAACAAGAAATCGATTTAAGAGCATACCCACCCACTTTTTTATGTTATAAGGTGCTCTTCCTATTTTCAAAAACAAGTGTTAGCTATAGTAAAATCTAGAGCTATCGAGAAGTCCAAACTAGTCCTCCGTCTTTGTTTGTTTCTCCAAAATCATGTACTTCATGCGACCCTCATATCTGCTAACTTCTTAACCTACATGTCCATTTGGATCTCCTCCAAAGAAAATCTTTTCTCCTAGAGGTATGCCTTGGATTAAACCTTCTAGATCCTCCCAAAATTTTATTTTATGGTGTATAAACACTAAGGACATTGAAAGTTCTCCTTCGACTACCAATTTAAGTGCTATAATCCTATCTTCCAATCTTCTAACCTCCATAACCTCCTTTTACAGAAATTATCCATAATTATACCCATACCATTTCTAAATTTTGCTTTACCGGTTTACCACAACTTAAAACCCGAAGTGTCTAACTCCTTTAACTTCTCTCCTACCCATTTATTTTCTTGTAGACACATAAAATTTATCCTTCTTTGTGTCATGGTATCAACTATTTTCATCAATCTATATGTACATGTGCATATGTTCTAAGTTTCAAACCATAACTTACCATTTGAACTAAGTTATTTACCCTCATCTGTTCATGAAAATGGGAGAACTCTTGTTTATTTTGCAATGCATCCAGGAACGATAAGTGGTCTTGCTCATTTGACACTATACTTGAATAATACATTGAGTTGCTTTCAAGCTGTATAAATAGATTTTCAATAAAGCTTGGCATAGGTAGAGAAATTAAACAAACAAAAAAAAAATACGTGTAGACTGTATGTTTTATTTTCTAAAAAATAAAATGGAAAGTAAATTGAATTAAATAAAAACAAAATCTGAAATAACATAAAAGGATGAATATCTATTGTCTTATTATTTCCTTTTATCTGTTTAATTTTTAGTTTATTTTTATTTCTGTCTTATTTTTTTATTTTACAATTAAAAAGAGTAAATATTTGTTTATTTTCTTTTAATTTAATTTACTTCATTGTATTACAAGAATATAAAACAAAATAAAATGAAAAAATTAGTTAGGAGACCAAAATAAAAATAAAAATAAGTTAGGAGACCAAAAAGAATAAAAAATTAGTTAGGATACCCAAATAAAAGATAAAAATTAGTTAAATGGCAAAAAAGAACAGAAAAATTAGTTAGAGGACTAAAATAAAAAGCAAAAACAAATTATGGGATAAAAAGTGTCTTTTGCCAAAAGTAAAAAAGGCTAACTCGGAAAATTTTGATACAAGAATTTTTCTTTAGCTCGTTTATTCAAGCAAGATAATTTGGTAACAAAATCGCAAGAAATCCAATGTATTCGTGCCTTGTTTTTCATCAACAAAAATTATCCTTCAGAGATCTCACTAGGAAGAAGTCAATAAACTTAAGCTAATTAAATAGTTATCCTTGAAAAATATGGTACGCCGCCACTATAACTGTATTTCTTATGGCTTGCTTTGGTAATGCTTTCTAAGGCCAATACTCTTGCAATCCAGTTTATGAAAAGTATAAGTAAACTTTTGTTTGGTAAACAAAAAAAATAATGAGATATTTTAGCTCTTGGTTTTAAAAGTTGGGTGTTTTTTAGATATAAAAATCTTATGTCCCCAAATGGTGTTTCATTCCTTGTCCCTCAAATCATTTATTGCCACTTAGAAAGACAAGAATCAAAACAAATTTAAAAAATTTGTAAATCTATAATAATAATATTCAAGACTCATTCTAGGAAAATTTTTATAGGTGTCGCTCATAAAGCAACTTATGGCCCATGATTTTTATAACCTTGATTATTAATTTTTTTTTATAAAAATTACCTTCATGTATATTTCATTAATACAACATAAATATTTCACATTAAATATTGGATTTCAAATCATTACAATTCTTAATTTAAATGATACATCTAATCAAAATATGTCAATATAAATTATTTAACATTAACAATGGATATTCACGTGATACATATCTTTTTCTATTTTCTTTATAATACTAAAAAAAATTTTCAATTAAACACGTGTTTTTCCATAATTAATTACAAAATTTTCAATTTTGAATTCACCTTGATGTTTTAAATTTTGGATTTAATAGACTACTTAAATTTTATTCCACAACAAACTAGAATCCAATTAGATTAATACAAAAATAAAAATGTAAACAAAAACTATTGCTACAAAAAAAGGTCCATTATAATCGAAGTATAAACCCCTTAAATTACTTCTAAAATCTGTAACATATTCATTGTTATAAAAGATTACCACATATACTAATCGAAATAAAAACTATTAATTTCTCTTACAATTTGTAATATCAGTATGTTATTGAGATCTCTAGCTATTGCCTAAAGTTTTAGTATGAAATGCTAACACCTCATTCATTTCTCCTATGTATTCCATAGCTTTCTTTTTCTTTTATTCTTCCTCTCATATTTTCATATTTTTCATTTCTCTTCGTTCATTATCTATTAGTTCTCTCAAAATATATTAATTTATTTCATCTTTTTTTTCTTCGTGGTTTATATTAAGAAATAAGAATTTATAGGTTAGTAAATTCAAATGTTCTATCATTCTTCTTTGAAGCTCTTTTCTTCTTTGTGAGATTTCTTTTTTTTTTGTACAATATTTTTTTATGTTTGTTTAGTATTTTTAATTTTTATACGTATTTTATACATTTAAATGTTTCCTCAATGAAATAAAGATTTAATTTTTTTAAGTTCATTCCCTTAAAATAAACCTTGTAAAATAAAGAGAATGAAGAAAGAAGAAATGAGAGGAGAAGATGAGATACTCTATTCCTTTTAGTGTATATCACAATGTGACTCTAGGTCTCTATTTATAGACCATTGAGTGCATCATAATTGGAATAATTTATAGAATCATATTAATTGACAACAAATGTGATCCTAATCAATCACCTAAATATGTTAATGGACATGCACATAATATCTTATTCATAACACTCCCTTATGGATATCCGTGGATAAACAATATGCCTCATTAAAAACCTTACTAAGCAAAAACCATGTGGGGAAAAAATCTTAGTGAAGGAAAAAACAAAAGTGCAATTGTCTTGTAATACATATGCTATGCTGCCTCATTAAAATCTTACCAGGAAAACCCATTTTGGGACATAACCTTGGTTAAGGAAAGAGTACAGCACGTATTACTCCCATAATGGCAACATCACTGAATATCTTGAAGCTTGTGCATTCCAATCTTGTATACCAACTTCTCAAAAGTAAGATGTAGGCAATGCTTTAGTGAACATAATTTGCAAATTGTTCATTGAACGAATTGTTGAACATTAATTGTTCCTTACTTTTGATAGATCATTTGTAAAGAGAAATTTTTGGAGAAATATGTTTTGTACTATCTCCTTATGATGTACCTCCTTTGAGTTGAGCTATACATTGCAAGCATTGTCCTCATATAAAGTTGTTGGAACTTTTCTTCTCAGATGTGCATATTGGAACATTTGATGTATGGCTAGACAACATTTCATTTCCATATGTAATTGCATGATGTTAATGATGTGATATTATGATTGATATCTCTAATGATATTAAAAATCAATATTTGCATATATATGTATTTGATATATTGAATATGTTCTAAATGACTTTCTTTAGGTATCATACTTATCACTTAAAGACATAGTTTTATTGAGATCTCATAATTATTGGCATGTCCTTCTTGTCTATTTTGGAGTACCTAGACATTTCTTCTGACATTTTATTATTGTCCAAAGAATTTTGAAAAGCTGTGCTCAAATCATGTCCTTACTATGGTCTCTTATCCTCTTCTACTGAGATCTTTTGCCTCCATAACATCATTTGCCCATCTTCTTTTTTGAAGATTTTTATCTTAGAACGGCTATCTTTCACGTTTCTGGTATAATTGTTTCATTGATCGATTGTCCAAGGGACATCATTTCAAGATGGGGCATTTTCAGTTGGTATGTAGGACTTAGTTATCCTTTTTATATCAAAAAATGCATCTGGCAACTCATTTGCTATTCTTTGCAAATGTATAATCTTTTTACCTTCAAGTTCACATTGCGTTGATCGAGGATCTAAATGAATCAAAGATGACACATTCCAATTTAGTTCCTTTTCCAGCTGTTTTTTCTCCCTAATGTTGGAAACATTTCTTCATCAAAATGACAATCAGCAAATCGAGCTTTAAATACATCTCCCATTTGTATTTCAAGATAATTTACTATAGAAGGAGAGTCATATCCAATATATATTCCCAATTTTCTTTGGGGTCCCATTTTGGTGCAATAAGGTGGGGCAATTGGAACATATATCGCACACCTAAAAATTATTGAATGGAATATGCTTGTCGTTGACCAAAAGCTAATTGTAGGGGAGAAAGTTTGTGATAACTAGTTGATCTCAAACATATAAGTGCTACAGCACGTAAAATAGCATGCCCCCAAAAAGAGAATGGGAGATTTGTTCTCATGAGCAATGGTCTAACAATCATTTGGAGGCATTTTATAAGTGATTTGGCTAGCCCATTTTGGGTATGAACATGAGCAATTGCATATTCAACATTAATACCATCGGCTACACAATAAGCATTAAAAGCTTGAGAAGTAAATTCACTAGCATTATCAAGGCCGATTGTTTTGATTGGAATTTCTGAAAATTATGCTCTTAATTGAATAATTTACGCAAGTAATCTCGCAAATGCCAGGTTGCGAGATGATAATAAGCGCACATGAGACCATCTCGTAGATGCATCAATTAAGACCATGAAATATCTAAAGGGTCCATAAGGTGAATGAATTGGTCCACATATATCACCTTGAATTCTTTCTAGAAATTCAGAGGATACAAATCCAATCTTTGCTAGTGAGGGTCATATAATTAATTTTCCTTGAGAACACACAGCACAAGAAAACTCTTAGATTGAAGAATCTTCTAGTTCTTCAATGAATGCCCTTGTGAGTTTTCTATAATCCTTCGCATCTTTATTGCTTCGGGATGTCCCCAATCATGCCAAATGATAAAATCATTTAGGCTAGTAAACTTTTGGTTTATGATAGCATGTGATTCAATTACACTAATTTTAGTGTAATAAAGACTGAAGAAAGCAAAGGTAATTTTTTTAGTATAACTTTCTTGCTTGAGTCACAAGCTATAATATAGAGGTACTCATTATTTCCTTCATTTACAGTCTTCAATGTGATATCTATTTCTAATATCTTTAAAACTCAATAAGTTTCTTTGTGACTTGCTAGAAAATAATACATCATTTATAATTCCTTTAGGGAACAAAATAATAACTTTTCCAGAGCCTTCAATCATATTAGTACTCCCAATAATGATATTAACTCTTCCTTGTTCCATTTCCAGATGAGTAAAATAAATCTTGCTTTTAATAATAGTGTGTGTGGTTGCACTATCCGCAAGACAAATATCTCCATTATTTATCTTGATCATTTTCTTCAAAGAAGATAAAATATGTCAATATAAGAATTTGCACATAATAACACATTAAATAAAAAACATATAGTTCTTGCGGAGCACATAATAAAAATATCCAATCATTTGTAATAATTGCTATCAATGAAAATATACAATTATTCACATGCTTTGACCAAACCAAATTAATAATACAATATGAACTGATGTTTTGTGGCTCATTTATGCCCATTATTGTAAACAATAATTGTAAATATCGAATAATAGATATCAAGAATACATATTTCGATGGGATTCAAATTATGATAACAAACAAATATAACAATTAAGAAAAAGGAAAAACTCGAACATGGTTAGGAATGTTTATTCAATAGTAAAGACTTTTATTTCTAACAAATAGACCATAATTAGTTGCCTAAATGAAAAGGAAATATATATAATACCAATCACAAAGAATTAATGTAAGTGATTGTTATAATAATATATATTGCAGTGTAAGAATCAATTGTTTTCCTTTTCTTTTCATCACGGTATATATTGTAATCAATTGTTTTGCAACAATTTTGCCATATATTTAATAAAAGGAGAATATGAATTAGGTCCTTTATATTGCCATGATACTGACGTCATCAATTTGAATTTACGAGCTTTTAATATGGCGCATATGAACGATTCAACTGTAATAATACCATATATACTTAGCACATATATTGGAGCATAAAAAGAGTTGTAAATCATGCTTATTATAACTATCGGATTATAAAACCAAATAATGTTCATTATTATGATAATCAAATCATGACAGAATTATAACAATAAAAGATATATGCTCTTGAGAACTAATAACAAAACAAAGAAAAATACTTTTATTCAATTATAAAATACGTAATCAAAAGCTCTTAAAAGGAGAAAAATGAAAAAAAAAATTCCTCAAAAACTAAACATTCCTGTCATTAATCAAATGATCAATAGTCCCATCAGGATTCTCAAAGAAATCAGAAACATCAAGATAGCTCATATTCATAGCATGATCGTCTAAATTATCTTTAGAAACAAAATTTGTCTTTGCCTTTTTCTCTTTGATTGATGCTTGATAAAAATCAACCAAATGTCTTGGCGCGACATGTACGTGTCTAATGACCTTTTCCACCACAACAATAGCATTTATTCTTAATTCTTACTCTCTGCTATTGTTCTTCCTATCCTTGTTGTCCCACTTGGTCGACTTGTCCTTGGAAGAAAAGGGAGGAGTACCATGAAAGCTACCTTTCTTTTTTACCATGTTTTTTTTTTTATTGAACCCGCGATCTTTATCACTTCTGGGATTATAATTCATTGCATTTGCTTCAGGAAAAGAAAGAGCCAACAAGGCGAGCTTCATGATTTTTCATGAGCAATTTATTGTTTTGTTCATCACAAAAAGACATGAAATTAATTCAGAATATTTAGTAAATCCTTTTTCTTGATGCCGCCTACAAGAGCACATTTAAGGCATGAAAGGTCGAAAATTTTTTCTAACATATCATTATCAGGAATATTTTCCCCACACAATTTCAATCTTGAGGAAATTCTAAACATTGCAAAATTATACTCACTTATAGACTTAAAGTCATATAACCGCAAATGCAATCATTCATACCTAGCTTGTGGAAGTATCACCATTTTGGTGATCATATCTTTCCTTCAGGCTCCTCTAAAGATTTGCAGGATCTTTTAAGTAAGATATTTATTCTTTAAACCTTTGTGGGGGTAACGACGAAGGAAAATCATAGCTTTTGCTCAATCCTTCAGGGATAAAGCATTTCCTTGTTTGATGGTGTATCTAAGACCCATTGAATTAAGGTGAATTTTGGCGTCTAGGATCCAAGATAGGTAATTTTTTTCTAAAATATCAAGGGCAACAAATTCAAAGTTTGAAAGGTTTGACATACCTTAAGCCTTATTCTTTGGAGAATAAGCCTTGTGCTGATAATGTATTGTAAAATAAAGAGAAAAGAAAGAATAAATGAGAGGAGAAGATAAGATACTATATTCCTTTTAGTGTATATCACAATGTGACTCTGGTCTTTATTTATAGAGCATTGAGTGCATCATAATTGGAATAATTTACAAAATCATATTAATTGACAATAAATGAGATACTAATCAATCACTTAAATATGTTAATGGACATCCACATAATATCTGATTTATAACTAAACCAATTTATTTATCCTTTTCATTTGCATTGTTTATATCCAATTTATTTCTACTTTTTTCTTTGTGATTTTTTTTTGTTTTGTATAGAGATTTTTCTATGTTTATTTAGTCTTTTACTTTGTGTATATATATGAATGGTCTTTTTCTATGTTTTGTGGAGACAATCACTAGGCTTGAGGCTCAACGCGTATTGTTCAATCCTTTGTGGCAAAGGTAATTGTATTCTTCATAAATAATTTAATAAACATTTTAATAAATTTGAGATTAATTTTATTGTTGTATAAATGAGTATTAATTATTTTATAATTTTTTCTTTTCAGAATTTGAAGTCACAATTAAGTAAAGGAGATGTTATTGGACTATCTCAACTGGTAATTTCACTAAACTTAAGATAGTGAATATTGAGGACTAAGAATGATTGAAGATTGTGTTTAGTTTTACTTTTATTTTTACCTTTGATTTTGTTTTGCTCATTTATTTAGTAGAACATTTATATGAGAGGGAAATTATTATTGTTGTGTCAAGAACAATACTTTCCTAGTTAAGTTCAATGCACAACCAAGCTATCTTATGATTCCAATAGTAATATTAGACAAAATGTATCGGCTAATCTCCATTGGAATTTGTTTACGTTGTTCCACCTTCTTCAATTTATTTTTTCTTCATTATTTTGTAAGGTTTAAAGATTGCTGAATTCAATATATACATAGCCCATGCATTATAATTTCAATTCCATTTACAAACACTAATTATGGAGAATCAATAATATTTTGGAATAAAATTATATTTTTTTATTTAAAATTTCCATTGTGCATTAACATTGTATAAATTAATTGTTAACTATTATTCTTTTTTATTTTGATGTGAATCGAATATACTGATATATGTAAAGTTATTAATTGACTTTTCTTCCAATATATGCATTTATTGTTTCCTTTTCTTTTGTCGCGCTAAAACTTTTAATTAATTGATAAAATTTAAAATATTATTTTTGTATCTATATACAATCCATATTTATTTGTGTTTTCTTTTTTAAGGTATAATCATTATTAATATATTATTTTATTTAGAAAAATATAATTATTGATAGATTATTGATTTTATTTTCCAAATCCCCACCTAACTATTTAAGTGACAAATTTCATTTTCTAATTCATAAAAGTACACACACCCAAAAAAAAAAAAAGAAACACAGCAATAATTAATAATAAATAATATTATTAACTTTTTTTCATAAGCATAATATTATAACATTTAATTGATACTGATATCCATATCAATCAATAACGTGTATATACTAATAGTATTATTATCCTTTCTGTTACCATTTTAAAATTTTTTTTTGAAATCATTTTAATAAACCCATAAATACATGTAAGGATTCAAATCTCCACAAGAAATGAGGAATATAAACTCATGATGAGGATGAGAGTAAAATTCTAAATGAGGATGGGGTTGGAAGAAAAGTTTATAACTTAAAATCTGGGCTTTTGAATATCACACACATACATGTGTGTGTGTGTGTGTGTATTACTATGTCATATTTAATTTTTTGAAACTTAAACATTTCAATTTATCAATTCCACAATTGATTCATATTATTTTTTTGAAAAAAATTCAAATTTTCAAAATTAAAATATTTTTAAAAAATCAATTCCACAATATACACTTCTTTGATAATGATACAATTATTTATTAATTTTTAAAAAATTAAATAATTACATTACTTTTTTAATTGAAAATAATTATGTAATTAATATACTACTTCAATAATTGAGGTGACATAAATTATGATTATATATAATTCTTTTTACTAATTATAACATATTAATTGTAACATATATTTTAAAATTGATATTTTAATTTACTAAAAGGATGTACAAAGAGAGGATGTGTAATTGAAATCATATATATTAAACTTATTGATTCATTTTTTATTAATTAGAAAATATAATTTTATATTTTTATAAATTAAATATTTTAACTTACTAAAAAGATATATATGATTAGGGATGACAAAAAAAAAACCAATGAAAGTAGGTACACATAGGGATTACCTGCAATGGTATGAGAATGAGTACATATTTTCTTATTGGGAAAAATTATGGGGTGAAGTTCCATTTGTTAACAGGAGCTGAGATAACACACCTTCATTTTTTCAATTATCTTTGTTAAATTTGCATTATGTATACATTTTTAATTTTAATTTGAATTATGTTATATTAGTAGTATTTGTTACTATGGATATTTATGTTTTGAATTTCAAAATATTTTTAATTTTTTGCTTTTTGAAAATTTTTAATAAACCCAATACCTACAAGGATTCAAATTCTCATAGAATGTTGAATGGGACTGACGGAACGTGGATGTGGATCGAAGGCAAAATTCCAAACGAGGACGGAGGCGTGAGACATGTTTCCTTTCTCATAGGTACCCATTATCATTCCTATAAATGATTCATGATATAGTAAAATTATCCACTTATTCTCTTTCATTATTCAATAATTTTAACTTTCAAAATGTGTAAAATATTCATAAAACAGGCTCTTTATTATTAGTTATAGATCTACCGAGATTTTTCAGCTTTATAAACATGATATTCAAAATAAGATATAAAATAGAATGACACATTTTTTTTTCTATTTATTTAATTATTTAATTATTAATTTTTTTAAAAATAAATTTATATATTTAATTTTCTATAAGATATATTTAAATAAATTATCATTTGTTTCCCTTGATAGTCAACAAACTATTTTTTATTATCACGTAATGCAAGGGTCAAACAACTAGTTATTAAATATACAATACTCATTTTCTACATGTCAATAAATAACTAGGAGGACAAAAAATAAGACATGATTCGAAGACAAATAATTTCTATCCATTTTTTAGAGTATTTTATGAGATACTTTTCAAAGCTAATTTGTGCTCTCTAAAACATAAAAGACTAATATTATCTTACTCTATTTAAAGACAATAAAAGTAAAAATTACACTATTTACTATCTATATTCATTATGTTCATTTCGGATTCTAAAAAGTTTATAATATAATTCCCAAACACTTCTGTAGTGACTTCTTTTTACTGAAAGCAACTGTTCAATTGTTTTACCAAACAATACTAAACTTCTTAAGAGCAACTTTTGGAGAACTCAAAATTCAGCAGCTCTCAAAAACACCATAGCAATGCTTAACCTATCCTAAATTTATCACATGCAGAACACTACTGGGTTGTTTGCAGCAAATATTCCCCTCCTGGCTGGCTAAACTTGTTGGCTATGCTACACATTCCCGTGTGTGAATTCGGGTAAACCTGAGTCCACAAGTGCTAAATTTGGACAATGATCAATGATACATTAGTTCTTTACGAGGAGTTGATAAAGGTTTCCGTTTTAGTACAACATCGTGACAGAGAGTACTCTCACTTTGTCTAAAGAAATATTCAGAAAGAATAACATCAGATTTCATGATGCAGTTCTGCAAAATTTCAGCTTTGCAAAACTACTGAGGAAGATGATTTTTTAACTAATAGTGATTTGAGCATGAGGTAAAGCAGCAGACCCAATCTCATGCCCAAAAAAAAATGTCCATCGTATCTTAACATAAGCAAAGCGATGCTTGACTACAATGACAACAATGGAAAGATAAAACGTAATAATCACCGAATTGTAGGTTTCCAGAGGGAAGAAAAACGTTCTAATACTAGTTGGAATTCTACTTAAATTCGAAAGGATCAAACCAATGAAGATTCTTACTTAATTTATTTTGGGGTTGGAATTAACTCCCTTGGCAATCAAAATTGGCCCCCATGTCAAACTATGATGTAAACAACAACAAGCTGTCCCATTAGGTGGAGTCGGTTATATAGATCTCATGATGCCATAATATCCTATCGTAAATCATAATTATGTTCAAACTACTAAAATTTAAATCTCTTTTTATAGTTTCACCTACGATTTTCACCCTCTGCCTCTAACTAGTGAACTACCCACCATCTTATCAACTCCTTAAAACTACAATTTTAAGTTCAGGCAATTACACTACCTAAATGAACCATTTAGTATTCTATATAAATTCTCGTTCTCCAATTCTTATTCTTGAGGAATAAGCTAACCAGCAGTTTACCCAAAGAAAATGCTTCATATTGTAAATTTCAGTAAAATATTATTAAGGCGAGTTCATCAAATGCTAGTAGAATTTCATGTTCTGCAGCTAATAAACTAAACAGAAATTCAACGGCCAGTCTCAGTTTTAGTCCCAGAGCGAAAACATGATTATAAAATACTAAGCACAGAGGAGACAAAAAAAAATGCAGGCAATGACACACCCATCGGACTCACATGCAAGTGCATACACGCACATCATACCGGAAAAATTTAATGATAAAAGCAGAAGTTGTGTTTGTGTGTCTGTGTAACCTTGGACTCTTCAGCCACTCTAGTGGTCCAGAGAATCTCCAAAGTTGATTCTGACACTTACGACAACAAAAATAAGTCTTTGCCCAACTTTAATATTTAATGATTTGGCAACAAAGATCAAAGGAGATTATAGTTCTCACATCAAGTTCCAAATATAAAACTCCTTTGACCCTAAGATACACAGACGATGATGCAGGAGAATACACATAAAGACCATCATAGCTGCACAAGGCAGATGTTCCTAACACGTTGAACGTTGAAACTCAACTAATCAAAAGTGAAAAGCTACAACTATTGCATATTTGCATACAATCTGCAGACCAAAAACAGTTTAGCACTTGCTACTGAACAATTATAAAACCTTAGCCTACATCCTAGAGTTAATTTAAAAATATTAAGGGTCACTTATATCATCTTATAGTGTGTGTGTGTGTGTGTGTGTGTTTTTTTTTTTTTTTTTAATTAACCAGTAATCAGCATCAAAACCATGTAGCACTTCGCCAAACAACTCCTTTGAACCATATTTTTCAGTTGAATAAAGAGCAAAGGCTCAGAAGAAAGGGAAAAAATATTGAGGGAGAGCCGGAGAGGAATACAGACAAAATGAAGAATTTAGAAATTTAGGAAAACACAAAAAGCAGCTGTGATTGAATCGAATCTTATTATTTTCCAATCAAACAAGGTTAAAAGACTGCTGAAAATAAGAAGAAATCTAGACAGAACATAAATTGAGCAATAAAAAAACCACCTTGAGGAGAATGCTGGAATACATGAGTTAAGAAATAAACAACCAATAAGCAGTACCTGAATTGTAAGCTCTCTGGGGATAAGATGCACGAGATAAATAGATAATAAAGGTTGAAGATTTATGGGAACTGCAAAGGATTTTTTTTCTCTGTTGCTGAGAACACTAGGAAAACAGTGAGCAGAGTAACTTAAGTTGATGGCACATTAAATAAGGATATAAGCAAATGACATATCGTTGCTGTTAATGCAACATCTCTTTAATTATTGCCACGAGTCTTATAAACCTATCGGACAGTCAGGTCAAGACATAATATGACATTAACGAATACTACAAACAAAAAATCACAAATTTTACAAGGTTTGCCTGCCACTTTGAAAGCCATTAGAAATTAGAATGTTGCCATAATATGCATGCATTACTTCTAGTGGAGAAATAACATATTTGTGGAATAGAAAAAAGCAGGCACATTAAGGGAAGGTAAAATCTCTACAGACATAAGGACGTAGCAAACTCTTTCTTTCTACAACAGCATTTACAACTAAGCATTTTTCCACTACCTTTACCGGATGGGCTACCTTCCAGCTGAACTATATCTCAAAAATAGATACTACTCTAGCTTTCTCTCCATTGTATAGATATCTTTCATTATACAACACAGAAAAAATAAAGGCAACATAAAACAATTGAGAACCATGTTTTAACTGATAGAAGATTAAAATAAAATTCAACTAAGGAATAATATTTCAATGAATTTTTCCTTTCCTTTAGAAATGCAATTCTTTTGAAAACGGGTATAAGCATAAGCTAAACTACAGATGATGAACATTCTATACATCATGATTCTGTGCAGAGAGATGCTCAAGTCTAATAACGATAACTTGTGCACAAATTTATTAAAAGAAGCACTACGCCATCAAGATGATTCTTCTTTTGATACACTATACTTTTTCTGAATGTAAAATGACTATTGACAGGCATTCATTTTGTTGAGTATACAGAACGTACAATATGGCATGAAACTTACTCAAAAACCAACACAACATTAAAACTAATTACAAAATATTTGTTCTCATTATCAGTTGGATATGAGACAAAGCAAACCGCTATTTACATAAACCCAGCAACATCCTGAATCACCGATTCAAAATTGCATGTGTGTTGCAAACTCCGACAGATCATGAGCAGCCCGCTGGCCCTTCCTCTGCTCATAATCAGGATCATCAGTTGGCAACTCAAACCGACAAACAGGGCAGGTGTTGCGAATACTCAACCAGGGCATAATGCAGTCTCCATGATAACAATGTGAGCAAGGAAGCCTCCTCACCTTCTCCTCCAACAAGATCTCATCTTTGCAAATCGCACATGCCACATTCTTCCCCTGCAACTCCTCCTTTGTCAGCTCCACCACAGGAAGATTCTCCACAACACTCTTCGCCGCAGGAGGGCTACCCTTCAAGGCAATCTCGTTCTCCAGAAACTGCCCAAAGAGAACATCGTATTCAGCTGTGTACATATAACCATCCCCAACAGCCAAATACGAATCAGCATTGGCACCATGTTCTAAGATAGAATTCCTCTCAAAATTGTTCACAGCCAATAGGATCTCCCACTCCAGGTAACTCAGCGCCTCCTCGCCAGGGTCCTCGCCGTTCGAGAACCCTGACGCCACCGATTGATCATCAACCTCAACCTCATCAATCACCAAGCTCAAATCTTCCCTATCATTCACCCTCTCCTCTATCTCCTCCCACTCAAAACCCTCATTCATTGTTCCCTGATCCTCCAAACAGAGGCTATCCCAACACAACCTAACATCAAAATCATCAAATCCACCATCAACCCTATTATGATCACCATCACCATGCTCACCATCCTCGCCGCCCGAATCAGAATCGGACCCGAACCCAACAACCCTAAGCCCACCCGAACCATCACCACCCACGGAAAAATCGAAAACCCTATCACGATTGCGGTTTAGGGTCCCGATTTCAGCTCCGAACCCTAACTCTAGTGCCCCTTCCCCGTGAAGGTCGCAAACGACGCCGGAGAAGGGGTTTATGTCGACGTCGTCGCAGGAACAATGGCGAGTTCGCTCGGAGCGAGTCTCGAAGAGATCGGTGACGAAGCAACTCACTGAGTCGGAATCGGAGTCGGAATCGGAATGGGTTGTTGCGAAGGGATTGGAGTGTTGCTCATCGTGTGGATCCATGTATGTGTGTGTGTGTTTGTTAAGATTCAGTGAATCTTCTTTTTTTGTTTTTTGGTTTGTTTTGTTTTCCTTTCGGATGAGGTTTTCTGTGTTCGTGTGTTACCAACAACTACAACACGATTTTATGGTTTGCAAGTTTCCTTTTCCTCGGATGAAAATGGACGAAGACGTTTTGTTTTCGGTCATCGTCATTATTTATTTACCCCGCCATCGCGAGGAAGACTTTTTTGCAGAGTCTCCTACAATTCAAGGCTTGAAGTTTCGGAGAAAAAGGGGTTGTAGGTAAGGCAAGGAAAAGTGATGTCACAGGATAAATTACCAACTCTTTTTTTTTTTGGGATCGTGATAAATTACCAGCTTCTGTATGTAAAATTGTAAATACTACTTTTTGTCGTATTAATCGGAGTGAATAGTGTTTTTATTCTTGACAAAATTTTCCGCTTGAATCCAGTTGTAATATTTTTAATTTTGATATTAGTTTAATCTTTTTTGTTGAACCTTTCTTTAACAAAATATTTAAATTAATATTAGGACTGAATTAGTGTGAAATTCAAGAACATTAAGACTAAATTGACATTAAAAATTATGTTAGGATCAAATTAATATCAAAATTAGAAATGTTTAGATTAAATTGATGTTAAATTATAAATGCTAGGAAATAACCAAGGGACAGATGGCTTCCTTAACCAATTCAATAGTTGATCTCATTTTGGAAATGAAAGGTTTAAAACTCGTAACTAATGTCTATCCCTTAAATAAGTTTATAATATGCAAAATGATTAGTCATTTGTCCAGTAATGGATCCTTAGAAAACAAAAAGAATTAAATAAAATAGAAATGTTAGGAAAAAATTATTTATTCAAGAAAAAAATTGTGCTGTAATTTGATTATATATATATATGTGTAATTTTTAAAATAATAAGTGGTTGAGTAAATTATTTTTACCAATATAATAATTTATTATTGAATGTTTGTGTAAAATGTTTTCACATCAAATATAAATTAATTTTTTTATAATATACATTTTCATGATTTTTATAATGAACTTTTGGATTTTTTATTTTTATGATTTATAATAATATAATAATATACTTGAAACCGTTTCTAATGTCTCATTTCACGTGTCATAAGCAAGTTATTCTTCTAGGTTACCCACCCATGTTACTGAAGGTCCGAATTCATGAAAAACCCTTCACATGCAAAATTATTATTACTGATACTGCTATAGCGGTCAGGATGGGCTATATCAACCAAAGTTATGCTATAGCGGTCATGTGCATAGGAAAATAGGTGATCGACTAAGCCAAAACATGGGCTGGTCATAAATTGAATTTAATTAAATCAACATATAAAATTATAATTTAATGGAAATAGATATGTAATATATATAGTGAAATTATAACAAGAAAGCAAGTGGCCTAGTGGTAGCCATACTTGCCAAGCGGTCCATGGCCATCATATGCTATACAGGATAAAATTACAGTTGCAAATTGGTCTGGTTCAATCAGGATTGACCAGGTTGAATTTCCTTCTATAATTTCAGCCCGATTTTAATAACTATGGTCATGTGTTTAGCAATGTGGGTAGCAAGGTCTCTTAACGCTATAGTGGTATACGATACCCTCGACGCTGAGAATATAAAATGATGCAATTTTGATTAGTGATACCCACAATATAAATGCCCCCTATACGCGTTTTTCACCCCCAAATTGAAATCCTAAGCTCCCAACCCTTCTTCTACCTCCTTACTCCTAACCACACTCAATCTTACCTCCTCCAAGCATCAAGGTAAGAAATTTTGAGGGTTTATGTGATCTTCTCTAACACCCAAAAAATATTTAAAAATTAATTTGTAGTTTTATTAGGCATAATTTCAAAAATCTAATGGTTTAGGAATGATGAAGAGATCCAAGAGATTATTAAGAAGAAAAAAGAAAAAAGTGAATGGTTATAGTAACTTTGTCTCATGGGGCAGGGGTTGAGACGTTGAAACCATTAATCTAGATAGGATAAAGGTCATGATAGAGTATTGACCTCGGATTAATTTCGAATAATATTGTATTCCTTAATACGACATTTAGAGTTTTGAAATATATATGCAATTTTGAAAGCAACTTGCTCACTAAATTTAAGTGAGTCAATCATGTTAAGCCAAATGGATGACATATTAAAATTTGTCAAGTAAATTCTAATTAGCTAATTTTATCTATTTAATAAAATTTCAATGTGAGTTTTACACTATATGAAATTTAGTAATTTTTTACTTCTTTGACAAATGTATGACTAGGATTTGGCCACACCCTTGCCTTTATCAAGGGCCAATGAGAGCATTCCAAAATTACAATATTTATCTTTAAGAAAATTATTTTATATATTAGATATTTATGTATACCTTATTTTAAGAAAAAAATAAATAAATAACTAAAAGATAAGACTTACCATTTCTTCAAGAAGTCTCCATCATCCATATCTTCAGCCTCCTCTCATCTTCTTCTTGCACAAAAACCTCCTAAGCAAATAAAAAAAAATTCTATCCTACAACACCAAACATCAAAGACTTGAACACAAATCACATATTAGTTCTTGAATCTTCATATGAAACACCAATAGATCATCACCTCACTTCACCATCAATAAATTCTGTTGTGTTGGTTGTCTAAGAAGAGGATTTGAGTGGATTGAATCAAAGATTGGGTGTAAAGCTTTTGAAGGGAATCAAGAACAAGAGCAAGAACACATAAGTGATAAGTAGGGCCTTGTTCATCCACTTTTCTTTCAAATTTATTCTGGAAATTTCTGGTTTGTGTGAGCTTGATATCTTTAGTTTTATTGGTTGATAACATATGAATATTGATGTATGAATTTTGATAGAGAGTTTGGATAATGTTAGAAAATCATTTTTGTCAAAATATATTTGAACTATGTTGCTGGAAATCCTGGTTTTATGCAGGCAGGTGAATTTGTCTGAATTTTCTGGCCAGTTAGACACTTTAGATTGAGCTGAAATTTTTATGAAATGTAGCTAACATGTTAAGGTATCTCCAGTAAAACTTTTGAGGCATTCTGGATACCTTTACTATATTTAAAAATTCAAGAACCGAAGTAGTTAAGGTTGCTGCCAGCACAGTCCATTTGAAGTACTGAATTTGTCTAATTTTATTACCCTAGCAAATGATCGATTTATTTGCTGAAATTTTTACATAATGTTAAGGACATATTGAGGTCCAACTATAAATTTTTGTATGAAGTTCTGGGTTCATTTGGTAGGGTATAAAAATTGAGATTGTTGGCTGTTAGCTGAATTGAGTAGTTTCTGACCTCCAAAATGTGAGAATTTTTAAATATAGCTAGAGACCTTTTTATGCCTTAAAATTTTTACAGGGTATTATAGACTTGTTGAAATAACTCTGGAAATTTAGTTTGCTCTATTTTGGTGAGTTTTGATAGCTGATTCATAATTTTCTTTAGAACCGAAATTCTAGACAGCATGCTGAATTGTTGAATTCATGATGAAATATTAATGACTTGATATCATTTATGCTATGTGAATTTAATGATGATGTTATACATATGTAAATGTGAGTGCTCATGATAAATGCTCTTATATAAAAAGAAGATTGAGATCATGAGTGATATGTGTGCTTGATGCATTAAGAAACTCATAATTTGATATCAATGCACACATGGTTGTGATACTTATGTGAGCTTGATGATGATGTATGTTAAGTAAAGATGAGATCCCCTTGTATATGTCAAGGGCAAGTCCTTCAGTATGTCAAGGGCATGGAAAGCGATGTACCAAGGGTATGTAAAATATTAGATCCCCTTCGATGTACGAAGGCACGCAAAGATGAGAATGATTTTAACATCTATGTTGATGGCCAATATGTTTAAGTTGAAACTTGACAGTATATATATTCTATATGATGATGTATTTGTATCAAGTGATTGCGTACTAAAAAGAACCCACTCGGAAGGATGATTTTAAAACTTTAAAATGAACCTTTATATATGTTGCATGCTCACATTTTCTTAATAAACTGAATGGCTCGATGACGATACATGGATTTTAATAGATATTTTTGTCCTGAGAATTTTAAGAATCCCCTATGTTTTGTGTTTCCGTGTCGTCTCCAGATTCTGAAGCCGCTCCATAGAAGAACCTATGTAATAGCTCAATAGTTGCAGTTTCTTATCAATTTTATTTTGCTATGTATATATGTTTGTATTTATATAAAAGATGTATATGAAAGCTATAGAAGAGTATTTTTTCTTGTATTTGTATTTGTCCTAACAAATATTTGTTATCTTTCTACATATTCTAGTAGAATTACAACGCAGTTACTATTTGAACCGAACGTGTTTTGCTATAGATATTTAAGAAGAGTCCGCATTATACGTAATAACTCCTGAGTCTATTGTCATGACTTAAGGATGATGTTATATTTGGGAGGATGTTACATTCTCTCCTCCTTCCATGTTCTATATTTTGGGTTGTTATAATTCTCATTGTGGTCACTCCCCAATACTCTTAGGATTGATTTAGAGTTGCATAGAGATTATTAGAGAATAATCATGAGTTTTGGTGGTTGTGGTAGATGTGGTGTCAGGATTCCAAAGCTCTTCTTGGTGTTGACACTCATAGTTCTTCCTCTCCAAGTGAGTGGATTCAATTCTGTGACCTATATTTTGGTCATTACAAAATTTCTTAGCTTGATACTATAAATGCATGATTCTAGAGATTATTTCAAAATGAATATAGAGTATTGTTGATTTTGTCAAGTTAAGAGCTGTTGAATTTCAAGTGAGCATGACACTAGTATTATGAAAACTCATGGGACCATTTTGTTGTTAAAATAATTTTATAAATAGCTAGACTCTGAATATTGATATACATAGAGATTACTGAGTTCCAATATTTTCAAGAGTTACATAATTATGAGAATTTTGCTATAATTTTAGAGTTTTATGATTTTAGAGTAAGATTAGTTTTCATGATTTTAAGAGTAGACGATAACTATAAGAAATTGACAGTTTAAAGGTTGCGGAGATCGCTAACCTTAGAGTTATCCTCTGTCCACTAGAGGACAATCTCCCCTTATAAGAGAAATCAGAGATGGAACCTATGAGTTATGATTTGGAAAAATTTATGTTTCTCCATTAGACTACTAGTATTCAAGATTTATAGATATTATTGGTTTTGAGTTAAGTATGTATGTAGGCATAAATAGTTTTATGGACATTGCATTTTATTATATGATTATGTATTCTTGGTGTCCATATGGGTTAGTGAAAGGACACTCACCCTTCTCTTTTTCCCTTATAGATAGGCGCATCTCAACCTTCTCCTTGGAGAGTAGAGATTTTAGTTTGGTAAGCTTCACTTTAGAGTGAAGTATCTTTTGCTTTTTGTACAGACTCTAGTGATTGTGCAAAGATTTTATCACACGTGTTTTTGTATTTTATTTACCATGATCCAGATTTATTATGTATTTATAATGATATAATTTTCATGGTTCTTTGTATAGACTCATATATTTTATGTTGAGATTTCATATGCAAACTTAATTCATAAAATGAATTATTTATGGTTATTATGAGCAAGATTTATATTTAAAGATGAATTTATATTTTAAGTTATTTGAGGCTTATGTTGTAACGCCCAATTTTCCTGTAATTTTTATTCATTAGAATTATGAATTACCGTAGGTAAATATTATATGAGACCAAACAATCCTTAATAAAGGAATATAACGTTAGAAGAGAAGTTAGGAGCAATTCGTGCAAGTATTGCCCCCAAATTTCTACGTGTAAAATGACCAAAATGCCCTGAGGTTATTTAGAAAATGAGGATCGTGGGCCCCACCCGTCCTCAAGGGATGTTTGATGTTAATAAGGGATTGTTTGTGTTATGTGTGTTAATAGAGGAGAAGAATCCTAATTTTGAGCAAACGCGAAATGACCAAAACGCCCTTGTAACTTCAATTTGCTTTAGCGAACCTCACTAAAATGTGTTAAAAGGTGTTTTTAAGCCATGATTAACCATTGGTTAAGCTCGGGTGGTCTCGGGCAATTTTTAAGTAAAATGACTTTTCCCTCTTGTAAGTTTTACAAATTTTGAGATTTTGATTCGTCTAACGAAACCTAAGCAATATTAGGCTCAAATTAAAGCTTATTAAATTCTAATTATTAATCTAGAGTCAAAATTATTTATTTAAATTGATTAGAACCTAAAATTGCTTTAAAACACTCAAATTGCTTACTAATTCACCTAAGCCCTTAATAAATTCTCTAAATTGCATGAATACCTTGCCTACACCTAAATAATACATGGAACACACAAAACCCTCTTCCATGAGGCTGTAATGCACGAAATAATGCAGCCATAATCACCAAAAAATTGCACTAAAACATAATGCCAAAAATCACCATAAAACAAGAAACTTTGAAACATGATTCCATGTTTTAAGCCACCAAACAAGATGATTTTTCCTTCCTTGTCTCCTCCTCAAATTGAATCAGATTTTCCTCCTCCTCTTGTCCATTTATGAGCTTGAATTCTTCTATAAATAGGCATGCTTAGAAGTCATTAGAGACTTGCTCAAAAATTTCACAACTTCAAGTTTTTCCTAAGCTCAAAAACTTTCTTTCTTTCTTCCCACTTGGCTGAAATTCTTTCTTCAACCTTTCAAGAATATTTTCTTCATTTCACTCCAAGAAACCAAGTTCTCTTCCTTTCCTTCAAATCAGATTAGGTAGGGAGTTGTTTTTAAGTTTATTTCTATGTTTTGCTAAGTGTTGTTCTTGGTTCAAAATGATGATTTCATGGATTTTCTCTAGTTTTTCCATTTGGTTTTCTTCTTCCTTTTCTTTAACCAATTCGGCCATATGGCCTAGGTGGGACTAAGATGATGGCTTGATGATGAGGACCTTGAAGGTGGGTTGTGAATCCATCACAAGTTAGGCCTCTAAAGCTTGAAAGTTCCACTTGATGCAAAACTTTAAAGAATGATGTTTTTATGATGATTTTATGATCTTGAGTTTAGAATTTGAAAGATGTATTTCTCACTTTGTCTTGTTAAGATATATATATTGAATTTATATTTCTATAAAGTCTTGAAGGAGCTCTAGTAAAGAAATCAAATGAACTTGCATCCATGTTTAAGTTTATGCCTTGCATAATCATGTTTACTTTCTATGTCATCACTAAAATTTCAAGAATGAATAAATGAACTTGCATACTCATGTTTAAATTTCCAAGTTTGCATTTCATGTTTATATTTCATGTTGTCACTTAATCTCTAAAGATAATAAAGAAGTTGCATCTCATATTTATTTTATGTTCTCACTTTATTTTATAATGGCTAAAAGAATCAACGCATGACATGTTTATTTTATGTCATCACCTAAAGATCCTAGAGCTCAAAGACTTACCCAAGTATCACAAGCAAAGAAATAAGATTATTGGAGTTAAAGAATTGATTCTTTAAGAAGTCTTGAGATTGGAGCTTAAAAAGATGTAATAATAATTCTCTTCTCCCTTCAGGTCAGTGCGGATTCCGCCTTTTAAGATTTCTTCTCCTTCCATTGGTCCTATGGACTACGCGCTCAGTTTCTTGCATCATGTTTATATTTCAAGCTCTTGCATCATGTTTAATTTTCAAGTCATCACCTTAAATCTTAAAGATAAAGAAATGGATTTGCATATCATGTTTATAATTCCAAGTTATCACCTTATAATGACAAGATTAAAATGAGGTTGCATAGCATGTTTATGATTCTAAGATATCACATAAATCTCTTAAGCTCAAGACTTGCTCCTTTTATCTTAAGTGAGAATTTTAATTATGAAGATTCTTTCAAAAAGAATTAGTTTCTAAAAGAGTTTTAAAGCTTTGCAAGGATTCTACGGGAAACTAATATTTTATGTTCACTTAAAATGTGATTTTATACAATTATATGAGGTTCATGATTCGGCTTCTGATATGAGATTAGTACCAATAAATGATGATGATTTAATATGTTTGAAGTTGTGATAATTATGGTTTATTCTATGCATGTTAGAGATAAAACTAGCTTCCTAAAAAGGTAAAAGCAAGATTTCTAGAACTTTAGAGAATGAAATTTATGCATTCTGTCCAGAGCCTTTAGTGACCTTAAGAACCAGATATTATTATGTTTAGATAAGGGACAATGATTCATAATTGGTTTAATAATTAATTTTAGCATCATAGGGAAAGTCAATACGAAAAGGGTTAAAAACGTAACTTCTAGCACACAAACCTTAAGAACAACTTACTGTCTATGCTACCCCATATAGTCTAATAATGTTCTTAAGGCTTATAATTGATGGTAATAAATCCCTTAGATGCATAAGTAATTAGTTTGATAATTAAGGTTACCCAATTTTAGAGTTCGGTTATTTGGAGCTGAAAATTTTAGATGATATCTTTTGATACTTTGGAATGTCAGTTATATGATGATGTAATGCCTATTAATTTGATATTATTGAATGATTTCATGGCTTGCATGTTATAATTGCTATTGCAAACAATGAGAATGTTCATGCATCTTGATGATTATGATATAACATGCTAAGACTTAATGGTGACTTAAACTCATGAGGAAATGATCCTTTGGACCCATCAGACTATAGGTGGTGAAAAGGTGATCTTGAGAAAATGATCCTTTAAGACCCATCAGACTAGAGGTGGTGAAAAGGTGATTCTTGCCCCCTAGCCCGTTCTCTCAAAAGGGTAGAGTCGAGATTTTAACTTATCAAAAGGGATAAGTATATGCTAGTGACGACTAGTAAGGTATGAGCTCATAACCTAGATTACTCCAAAAGGGTGGAGTATAGGTGGCCCAAGGAAAATAATGATGATGATGACAAGATTTTAAGTCACCTAGGACACTAAAGGAATGAAATATGTGCACCATGTCTTGTGCATAGCTATTATGGTATAAGATGTTCTGTGCATAACATTTATGATATGATGATGGGAAATATGATGTTCTATGCATAGTATTTATGATTTGATGATGAGAAATATGATGTTCTTTTATGCATAGTATTTATGATATGATGATGAAGAATACGATGTGTTGATAAAAGGAAAAGTTCATTATAAACATGACATGCTAAGTTTATGATGCATTATAAGACGCATGATTAAAATCGACAAACCTCGGTAAAGTATATTTTCTAACTTAATAAATCAATCTTAGCATGCTCACTATTTCATAATAACCCAGGTTCCTGGGGACGATGATGACACAATGCATCATGAGGTGAGTACCCTCTGAGATTCTTTTATAAGTTTCTCACTCCCTCTATTTTTCTTTCCATCTCATCTTCAGAAACGAAGGAAGCGTTCGTGAATCACATTGAGGTTCAGGGTAGCTAAACTTGATCCTCTAGTTTCACTCGTATATTTCAGATATCTATCCCTATCCCTGGAGTGTTATTACTAGGTGCCATTAATGGATGTCCTTCCATCCATATATTATTTATGTTTTGTTAGATTGCCTACATTTAGTCTTATTCTCTTGGTAGGCAAAATATCTATATGATATGTAATTATGGATGCTGTATGATGGAGCCAATATATTATGATGTGATGTTTGTAAATTCCTATGTGTCTTTTAAATTTTGCTAAATCATTCACGTTAAGCGTGGCTCACGTTTTCAATTATGTTTAAAAAAAATGGCTCGTAATTTCACTAAGTATTTTCAAAGCATGATTAAGGAACTGAAGCAAAGAGTAAAGTCTAGTAATTAATTTTAGGTGTATTGGGTTAATTTATCATTGTTCACATATAATTGATAATGTATGAATATTTTATATTATTAATTAAAATTAAAAAAATAATAGTAGAGTAAATTACACTAATCTCCTATGAGATTTGGTGAAATTTAACCACCTCCTCTATTTATAAAATTTGTTCAATAGATTTTTAAGTTCGTAAAATTATTATTGACCTTTCCTCATTTCACAATAAACGATTATTCAGGGAAAGTCAATGTCACCCAAATAAGTAGAGGGGAGCTAAAGTGCATTTGAATTCTAAGAAGAAATCAGTGTAATTTGTCCTAAAGTTTATGAATAACACTAGGAGCAGTTATTTCATTCATTTTTTACTATTGTCACTCCCACTATCATTAATTTTTATTTGAGTTTGCCAAAATTCTCTTATTCTATATTAATTTAACTACTTGACAACATTGGATATTTTATCTCATTTTTTAATTTTGGTATAATTACTAGTTTGGGCTGATGCCTAAGTAATAATTTTCTATAGCTATCTATTTCCATTTTATCGTAACATGATTAAAATAAGTGATATGCTATCCTATCATTTGTAGCTCGCCTTATCAATAAAACTATTCAGTTTTAATATAAATTTTATCTTATATTACATATAAGTTGACTTACCAATCTTAATTTCTACTCATGTACGTTTTTTTTTTTTTTTTTTTATGTACTACGTACTTGTGCATTATAATCAATAAGTTCAATTTCTAACCTTTTTTTTTTATATATATAGATGTGTATGTTTATCACATAGATGTCTATAAAATTATTAGATCAACTTAAAAACATGTTTTAATTATAAATTAGAGCAATTTTTTTAATGATGTGTTAATTATAGAAATATTTGTAAATATTCAATGAACCTAAAAATATATCCTAAGTCTGAATTGTTAGAATCAATTTTCTCTCCAACTAAATTTTGATAATAAGAAATAATATATGCATGCAAATTCTGTGTGTCATATTTTCGTAAACATTAGACGTAAGCACACCATAACAAAGCTACGGAATGGTCTAGTTATTTAATAGACAAGAATGCATAAAACGTTATCAATAAATTAATAGGTTATATCTCTCGTATTACGAACAGTTTACCTTTTAACACGCATGGCATGTATAAATACTGAATTAATTTATTACATATAATTATTTAAATTCAAATATTAAATTATTTTAATTTTTTTATAAAAATTATCTGACTAATATGGTGTTGAGTATTTTTTTCATAAAACAATAAATAAAATGAATAACAACAAAGGTTCAGTACTATTAGCCAAAACTAGTAACGAACTATATCAAAATAAAAAATAGATAAATATAAACTATTGTCAAGTAGTTAAATTAATAATAAAAAAGGATATTTTAGTAAATCTAAATAAAAATTAATGATAATAAGAATGACAATAGTCAAAATGGGGTGGCAACATCAAAACTATATGTGAAGTTATTAGAGTTTAATTTGAATTTTTTTGGTACATATTTTGAATATATTTTAGTGTAAAATAATTTTATACATGTATTCAATCATATATTATTATATTAACATAAATATTTGATTTAATTATTCATTCATTAATTTTTTTAAATAAAAATATATAATTGGTAGTATATTAAAATTAAACTAAAATTATTATACATAAAGTTTTTTAATAATTTTTTATCCTTGACAAACACTTTCATAAAGTAATACGAACTTTTGCAGATATAGATAAGAGTTATCTTGTAACCAGAAAAAGAAAAGAGTTATCTTATTCACGTAAGAAACAGAAAGAATCTTTGCATACTGCTTTCTTATATCTATTTATAATTTTCTTCATCTCTCTCTCTTCCTCACTTTTTCCATCCCATTCACACAAGGGATTTTGTGAACTTCTGTGTAGTTTCTTGTTCTATGCAACAAAATTCACCGATAAACAATGAGAGTTAAAGCCATATTATATTAAAAGTAATTATACTAAAATATTAAATGTATGTTTAAAATCTAAAACAAAAGGTAGTAGTTATATTCCAACCAAATAATCACACACTCGCTCTTAGATGCAAATGAAATGACTTATCATATAAAAGTTGTTATAGGATTATATATTAGTTTCAACTTTCAAGATGTCAATCCATTTGTAAATCGTTATTTTCTGTATCAATTAGAATTTGTGAAACCTGTCACTCTTTTTTTTTTTTTTTACAGGAGGTGCAAATCATTTCATTTAATATGCCAAATAACTACTCACTGCCTTTTAAAATATATGTCAACTTTCAGATAAATTTATATTTTAAAGTATATGTGTATTTTATATTTCAATAAAATATTAATTTTATTCTATCCAATACTTTCTCTAATTCATTTCATATTTTCAAAATATTTTATCTAATATTAGCTTGGAATATTATGCTATATTAATTAATATATAGGGATAATTAATTCATTTACTATATTTTACTCTATTGTTAATATCATTTATTATCTTTTTTAATATCCATGTTTAATCAAAATTGATAGATATTTTGAAAGAAATAGAGTAAATAAGAAAAAAACTTGTAACTTTTTAACAAATTTGGTAGTATACGCCATCCTATCAATTTTTCTAGCACAAAATATTTAAATTAATCCCTCATAAATATATTAAAAGTATATTGTGGGAAAAATTAATATCTCAAAATTTAAAAATTCTAAATTAATCCCTTATATTTAAAAAAAAAGAATAAATTGGTCACAATTCCTTACAATGGAAAATATGACAAATTGGTCTCTTTATACATTATGTAAAACTATAGAGGGGCCAATTTGTTCCTTTTCTTAAAATATATGAGACTTTCAAATTTTGAGAGAAACTAATTTATCCCATATATTTTAAGCGATCAATTTCAATATTTAGTCACTATCTATAATTAAAAATAATAATAACCCCATAAAAAAATGTAAACGTAAGTTTTATTTGCTGAAAACAAAAAGAATTCGCTTAGAGTACAAGTTAAATAACTTCTACCGTAATACAACAAAATATTCTCTTCATCCTTAAATAATTACCCAGTCTTAAATACTCATAGGAATTAAAAAGATGATTGGTAAAATAGCAATATTAATAAAAGTCAAGAGTAATTTACTAAATTACTCTTATTTCTTTTCAATACTCCAACTTTCTCTCATCCTCTACCAATAAATTAATAGTATTTAATAAAATTATTATTAAAAAAATAATTAATACTATTTAAATTTTTTAAATTAATAATTAGTGTTAGACAAAGTAAATTTTTAAAATGTATGATTATTGAACGGAGGAGTAATAATTTCAGAACTAATAAATCATGACTCTGAAATTAAAACGTTTTATTCATCAGTCCAGAGGCATTGATTAAACTCATTAAAGAATAAAGACGGATGCTAAAGAGGAAAATAAGCTCACCGACTCATTGCCATCCTTTTTTCAGTTCCGCGCTAATGTTTTAACTTTTAACTGCTCATTGTTTGATGTCAGGGAATGAAGTCCGCTAAGTATAGATCTTTGCAATGTTCCTCAAACTTTTAGTCAACTCTAATTTAGACCGTGGGAATATGCTTTCTTCTATTTGAATAGTTAGGATATATTTGGTTTCAATTCTCTGTCTGTTTTCATTTCCTGTATATTTTGTTTTTCAGAATTTTATGAATAAAATATTAAAAACAGAAAATAAAAATTAAAAACACTAAATAAAGATAGAAAATAAAAACGCTAACCAAACATGCCCAAAAGTATCAAATCTTTATTTTTCAAGGGGAATCGGATAGCATCCAATCTATCCACAAAGGACCAAAACTTAGTCTAGGTCATCTGGATATGGAAGTTCAAGGAAAGGGATTAATTGATTAAGGATCCCTCTCCATCACTTTTTCAACAATCATTCTATTTGAGGTTTGGAGCTTTGAAAATTTGTGCTCTCGTGTGAGTGGTTCCACCTACATTTCAGCAGCGGGCACCTTGAGCTTGTAAAATCTTCTTGAGAATTATTAAATAAGAAAATGAGGCAATTTCTTTCGGCAGCATCTATGTCATTATCATGACAATATGATAGCGATGAGTATATAATCAAACTTTACTCCTTCAAGTTTCCAACTGATAAAAGCTTTTGCGCATTTCATGATCTAATTTTCATTAGATTCCATTAATCTCAAGTATTCCTTTTGTTGGTATAACCCATGTTGGAATAGATAACCCAAATCCAGTCCAGTTAAAATGGATAGAAACTGATACAAAATTCTAACAAAAATTGAGCAAAACGAAATCCTTCATTAGAAAAAAATGCAGGATCAACAGCATGCCTAATTTACAAGGCATTTTCTGTTAAAAGACATTAATAGGTCGTACGGTCAATTATTTCATCTTGAATCATCTTGGTTCTATGGCTCCTTCCTTTGCTAACCATCGTCTCTCAATAATGTCATGAAATTGTCTCTTCAAAAGCTTAAACTAATCAGTATAGACATATGAATTATTTCAATCTGAAGTTTCATTCATTCATGGTAGGCCACTTAGAAACTACAATCAATTCTTGGAGTGCAACTAAAACAGCAATTTACAACTTTGTAAAACACCCCTATGATGAAAACAAAAGAAACAGTGAAAAGAAAGTTCATAATTCAACCATCTGATGCTACAGTAGAACAAACCTAAAACAGAAAAAGTTTAATATGACAACACTTGTTACAGAAGAAGGGGATAATATCATATATCTACCACTAAAAAGTGCCATAACTTCGGGCTTCCTTAGTCGCGCAAAGCTCAACACTGGTAACAAAATTTGATCAGTCCAAAATGCTTTGCATTTAAGACCTATAAATAGAATACAAAATTTACTGTCAATGATTAATCCAAAAATAGATGACACATTTATCTCATTAAAATACAAATTTTGTCACAGATGAAACCAGTAAGAAAAGCACTGACATGAATGAGTGCTGCAGATCATGAATTCCTGCATCTATTCTCCTCATGGTGCCAACACCGGGCATAGATCTACCGGCTTCACTTCATTAACATTTACAGATTTTTTGTTTTCAAGTCCTGTCCACCTGGTGAAGGGAAAGTACTGGTAATAATAAGAATTTCAATCAATGCACCTTTTTCTTCTCTTTTCTTTATTTAAATATTTAAATCCTCTTTTATCTTGATTTATTGCTCCAATCTGCAAAGAGTTATAAGACTTCAAAAAATGGATTGGCATAAATGATAAAATGTTACATTTTCATTCATAAGACGTATCATATGTACACAACATATGGCAGAAGCACTGCACACCAATTTGGTGGTGTGTTCACGTGTTGACACACATAGAAAATGGACATCCACATGACAAGTGTCTGACATGCGTTTGTATGTGTCCTATTTAAAAAATAACTATTGTTAGCTCTGGCACATGCTAGACATAGCTCCAATTGACTACGGATATGGCTTAGACACGCTTGGATATATTTTTTTGATTTTTTTAGGATCAACACGAGCCCAAAACCAATTCTAGTTGGACCCAAAAGAAAATAGTCCATAAACCAAGTCTAGTTGGACAATTGTTGGACCCCATATTAAATAGTTGAGATGATCACTCTAGTTAGTTTTTGGATGTACATGTACCTATATATGATTTAGAATTTAGTTTTATCAAGACAATTTCATTTAGAAATTTTTGGAGATGTCAACGAAATTAATACCTCATATTTTTTGGAAGGGGCGTAAAAATAGGAAACACAAATGACATTTTGGAAAAGGTTTAGAAAGCGATGAAAATAAGTAGTTTGATATCTATGAATATTTGAAATATTGTAAATCTTGACTTCATATATATATATATATGTCATGTTTATGTTCAGTAATTTTTTGAGTTTGCTATGTTTTCGTATCATTTTCCATGTCCATGACAATGTCTGTACATAGTAGCATAGTACTTCCAAATAGAAAATAAAAGGAGAGCAATGTTGGGGAAAACAAAAAAGAAAAAAACATTGGAAAGGAACTAACGAGTAGGGCACATGTGAGTTAGTCTCTCTTTGGATTAGAGGCCCAGAAACAAGCACTAACAACTTCTAAAGTTCAGTACAAGATCATATAAATAACTGTGTTCATTTTTTATCGATGTTAAAGCAACTGTAAGAGGCAACAATTTTACTAAAACAAAAATTTATAACTAATCACCGACATTTTTACATTAAAAGCATGCCTCTCCACCACTCATTAAGCAATAACTAGAGATAACATATTTTGTTCTGATGTATACTTTATAAATAGCCAAATATTATGCAGATACTCCTTTTAGAACAAATACTGTTTTTTTTTTCAAAATAAAAAGGAAGAAATAACCTAACTGATCATATAAATTTAAGCCAATTAATCTCTCTAAGTTAGCTTATTAAGAGATTCTGTCCTATCAGACATTTTTACATATACATATCAAAAAGCAAGCCATCAAAGTTCAAAGTACCAACCTCATGGCCAGTGGCTCAAGTGTTGGTAAATTCTTAAGAACAATCCTTATGTTGTCTGCTTTAGCTTCACTCCCAAAATTTTGTTCTCAGTGGCTCAAGTGTTGCGAAATTCTTAAGAACAATGCTTATGTTGTCTGATTTAGCTTCACTACCAAAATTTTGTTCTCAGTTGCTAAGGAAGATAACTGTAGATAAAAAAGCACAACATTATCAGCAAGCCAAATACAATCAAGCTTTTAACTTATTCATTTAATTTTAGCTAAGATTTTTCAGTTCTAAACACCAAAGGTCTTCCCTTTGGCATATCTGATATATCACAGTTCAGCATGTCATTCAAAATACTTAACCAAAGTTTTTCTTAAAGACATATATATTGCAGATTGATCTATGCATTAGCCCGGTGCAACACAGCTGCTTTTTTTTTTAAGGGTAAAATACACTTACCTTTGTTGAGATATCATGAAATGACATTCCACCCTATTTGATTGAAAACCCTGTACTCCACCCAATTTTACTAACTGTGCGTTTGGTGTATTCTATTTTATGATTTATTTTTTTTATGAATTATATACTAAATAATAAAATGAATTACAAAGTAAGTAATAAATGTAATTTCTATATACCAATAGCATAAAATAAAATATTGACAGATAAATTTTTACTAGATTTGACACTTTCTTGAATTTTTATTGGTTCATAGTTAAAATTATTTATACTGTCACTTTATAGAAACTAAATTTATAACTAATATTAAGAATTATATAATAATAGTTATTTTAATTAAAAATTAATAATAATCATTTCTATTAATTGATTTTTTTTGTTACATTTGATCAATTTGCTTTACATTATTATTTTAATGAATTTAATTTTGAAGTAGTAATAGTATAAATGAGTTCTATAATGTATTCAAGCATATATTGTTTCATAGCCAAAGTGATTTACTCTTAGATTCACTGCTTGAAAAATCATGTAAATGAAATGATTAATTAGGAAACAATGTAAATTTTTTTTACACTATCAATTCATCAAAATTAAATTCATAAAAATAATAATTGTAAAATAAATCTAGCAATACTAATTTAAAAGTGTCAATTCATATTAGGTAATTGCCTATTGTGATAACTACCGATCATGGTTTCACAATTTATTGAACTTTTATTAATATACAGTGTAAAATCATATTTTGATTTTGCAAACTAATAAAAATTCAAAATAGTGTTAAATTATGATAGATAACTAACTATTAACTATGATAATTAAATTATTAATTTATAAAAAATACTTTTAATATTTTTGAATCTCATTCATATAATTATATTTTTTTTATTAATATTATTTATTAATAATATTATTTAGCACGTATTATTTATTTTTTCAAAATAATTAATGCTTATTTATATATTTTAATATTACTATAAATTTTTTATTTTGTTTTCATATCTTTATTTAAAATTCTTATTATTTTTTAAATACAATAATTATTATTAACTTTTAATATAATTCTTAATTTTATTTATGAATTTAGTTTTATAAACCGATAATATAAAATAATTTTAACCGTAAACCGATAAAAATTTAAAAAGTGCCAAATTTGATAAAAAGTAATTTATCAATATTTTATTTTATAATATCAGTGTATAGAAATTAAATTCATTACTTATTTTATAATTATTTTTACTATTTAGTATATAATTTATAAAAAATAAATTATAAAAAAGAAAACATTAAACATATCCTTAGTGAAATAGGATGGAATGTAGATTTTTTAAACAAATGGGGTGGAGTGTCATTTTTTGATACCTCAAGGGCGATAAGTGTATTTTACCTTTTTTTTTTACTCTCAATTTTCAATTAAGTTGGTTTACTTTAAATTAAAAATATATTGAAAGAAGCCCATGCATCACATAGATTAAAATAAGAATAATATTGGAACAAAAAGTGGAAAAACCAAAGAAGAAGAAAATGCTACGTCCATTCTATTGTTATTCACAAACTGACATAGAAATAAGTAGAAAAAAATAGTTTAGATATACAGTTTTGTTAATACATCCTCACCGTTTGAAGCACTTTTTCATTTTCATGAACCGACTCTTTATTTTCATTGCCTCTGACTAATTGTTCAATATGATCCTGTATACATTGGTTTTGTGCTTGCAAGTTATGAACTTGCCTCAAGATTCTAAACGGATAAAGGAGAACAGTTCTCCCTATTTCCATTCAGCTACTGGGGTTGATGCTTCATTGATCACATGCACTGTAGACTCCATGTTAATGATGAACAAAAGTGGAGGTGGGAAACTTTTTATTGTTCCCTACAAATGGCACCTGTTGTTCGTTCAAAATAGTCGACCGACCAAATGAAAATCTTACGATCAAAAGAATAGACTGGAGTTTTAGTGCTAGATTATTAAAGCTAAGTTAGAACATATTCCTCCTAACCAATCTTTCGACATTTTATAAAGGCTGATTTAAGGTTATAGAAGTGAACGACCAAATAAGTCATAAAACATTCTAAATGTGTCGGAGGATAATTAAAGCCCCATTGAAATAATGATAGAGTCAATCAAAAAATAAAAGAGTCTACTACTATCCAAAGGAAAAAGCAGTTATAATTAGAAAAAGATTCCAATCAACCCAAAATAACATGTATGCTTCACTTATGAATAAAAATGTTTTCTTTTTTTAGTGTTAAGCGTTGATAAAAATTAGAAATCGGCACAATGTCTTTCAACCATTCAGAAGGGTTCTCATAAATTTTCAAATGCTTAAAGGTTCATAAAAATTTCTAGTCTGCAACATTTAACTCAATTATTTATTTGAATAATTTTGGTAAACTTTTTAAGACTTGGTCTAGTTTTGACTTACCAGCTAGGGGCTTATCAACCATACCCAATCTTCTAACCTCGACTGATCCTAAAAAAGCCCAAGAAGGGCATATGGGGCTTATTAACCATACCCATCCTGTAGCCCGATTCATCCTAAATAAGCTCAAATGGGCTTGGTTTTGCTTCAAATTCTCCTAAATGTAATTGATCCCTGTTTTAAATACGAGTAGTGACATTGATCGGCAAATGGTGAATTTGATGGTCGAATTATGCTTTTAAGAAACTTTATAATTATACATTTGGTCTGATCTAGAACTTATAAAATTCGTCAGCTAGAGAGGTTGGGGCATGTTCTAACTTAACACAGAGCTAGCTTTTAACACTCATAGTATCTCATAACCTCCTATAGGTAAATTTTATTGCCTTGTCGTTCAGAAACTATATTCTTGGCAGGAACAGTTCAACTTGTTCCAAAATCCAATCTACTTCTTTTCTTCTATGAGGATGAAGGTAAGCCGGCCCAACCACCTTTCTTTTTCGATTTTTTTAAATTAAAAAAGAATCAATTAGATAAATCAGTTTGACTTGTCCGCTTGAATGATTTTTGGCCGGTTCAAAAGTTATGTAGGTTTCAAGTGTGATTTAGAATTTTGCATTGGTTAAGATTGAACTAAGTGAATAATATATATGATAGGAGGATCCATAAATTTATTATCTTAAGGTTTTGAGTTAAGATATGATTTCAGACCCATTTATATAGTTTATTGCTCAATTTTTTTATTTAAATCTTTTGAATTTTGGGCTTTGCTCAGCAAGTAATACCAAAGATGATGACTTGGCACCTAGGGTCCAAATCTGAGCAGCACAGCTTGCTCATTGGCCTCAATAACACGATCCGACTACATTTTTGGGGCCGTTTGAGCTTTCTAATCTGAATCTCCAATCCATTGTTTTTCTTTACTTTGATTTAATCCATTGTTTTGACTTCTCAAATTCCATATGCAAATCATTGACCCTTTTTTATTCCCCATAGTTCAGTTTTGTGTTCAATTTCATTTTACCAATATGCTTAAAGCGTTGAACGTTGATCTCGCAGTGCGGGCTGCACGTGTTTTCATTCTCTGTCTTGCTTTTTTACTTTCCTCGGTGGCATGTATGATGGGTTTTTTATTATTGGATTTATCATGAACTCATTATTATTAATTATTAAATTAAATTATTTAATAAAAATGATAATCACCTAATGATTAATAATAAGGGATTTATGAATCTAAAAATTTAAGATTCACCTTATAATTTATCTATTTTTCTAATATTTATTTATGTTAAATTACTTATTTGGTCTGGTTATACTTAAATTGCAATATGAATTTATTTGAGTACAACCACGTGCTTCTCATGGCTTCACCGTACCCCACGAATGACGTTGATGGAGATATCAGACATGCCACTTTCATCACTGGGCACAGCACACTGTGCGACCTTATTGAGTTATTGTAGTTTCAATTATTGGGTTATGAAAATGACAATATCACCATTATGGGTAATCAACCTTCTAAGTATATTATTTTATAGATAAATTCAGTAAAAATATTAAATTTATTATTAATTTGGGTAACAGATTCATTAAAAACGTAATTAAAAATTTAATTATTTATATATTGATCATTATGTGTCGAAAATACCCATTTTGAAAATATTTGTGTATAAGTTATTTATGTTATTAAGAGAAGAACGATTAATTTTAAAATTCATAAAGATTTTTATATAACTTAACATATTCAAAAAATATAAATAAAACCGGGTAAGATATTTAAATTATTTTATTTATATCATAATTTTTTAAAATTATTATTTTTGAACATTTGAATTATAAGCAAACAATGTTATCATATTTTTACTAAATTCACTTTATGTATTAAATGCTAAATACTATAAAAATATTTTCTATATTCTTTTTAATAAAAGTAATGTTAATATAATTTAAATATAAAATCAATTTTCATAATTAATTATTAAAAATTCAATTGATTTTATAATCTATTATTATTTAAAATAATCTCATTTTTACGGATAATTCAATACTTTAAAAATAGTTAGTTTTGCATAATTTAATTTACATAATTAATACTGCCCGAAATTACATAAACAATTCTTAAGTCTTACAGAATTGTGAACTATTAATTTTAATAAATTTTACGAACTTGAAGTTCCATGTCAAAACAAAATCTGATATAAATCTCACCAATTATTACTTTATCTTTTTTTTTTCCCTTCTTCACCAAATTTCTTTCAAATCATTAGCTGGAGTTTATGCAGCTCTGTTTTTTAATAGGCTTAAATCAAATATTTAAGAGAGATAATAAATGGATAATGACATTAGCTATTTGTATGACCTTTATGTTTGTCGTCTGATCGACATAAGCTATTTAACTTTATCCAAAATTTTAAGTATTGATAACACGATCTTTAATTATTGGAAAAGTCATAGTTATCTGAGTTTATTAATGTTTTCATATTTGAAAATTTCAATCTACTGACAGTTATTAATATATCTTTGAATAATAATATAAACAATTTTATACTTCAATTACATAAACACACTTTCAATTATCGATATATTTTCATATTTTTTTAAATATTTATAACAATTAATACTTGGAAATTTAAATTTAATATATTAAATATTGATATAATTCTACACATAATCATGCTATGTGTATCAAATATTTAACTGAGGCACATAATTAAATTTCTATTTTTACAATTTTCTTAGGTTCCTTATGTGAGTTTACGTGATATAAACTATAATTTAATTGTTATTATTTTTGTTAATAAAAAAGCTATTATTCTTTCAGTAAAGTATTCTTTAGGCTTAAAATTATTTTTATGAGCACGGGAAAATAAAATGTTATCTGTACTATATTTCTTATTTATTTCCTCTAAAGTAAATACACGTGTAACTTGAATCCTCTCCTACTCAATAAATTATTACATATTTTTGGAATGATAACTACTTTTGATACACCGATAATATTAAAAAAAAAATTTACATAATCATTTAATCATATATTTCATTTTTGTAAGGGTTTAAGGTAGTAAATTATTAAGTCAAATATTTTTACGAGGATATATGATTAAATATATTTGTTTATTATTTTAACTATAGTTATAAATTGTAGGCATACTAACGTTAACCGTCAAGATATGAAAACAAGCATTTAATGCTTCTACATTTCTTCTTTTTTGGGTCATTTTCATTATTCCTGTGGGGTAAAAAAAATTTAAAATAAAATAAAATAAAAGAGAACCTATAAGATCACGAAATTGATATAATAATTTCGTCAGCTATCACTGCTTAAGGTTGTTCTCTTCAAGTTCAATTGTCAACAACCACATAATTGTGCACACAGAACACAATCGCTGATTCAGTCAATTCATATCTTCTGTTTCTCCAATACGCCACAACAACATCGATACTACATTGTATTTGTACGTGTCTTATTATGTCTCTTTGATTGGCTTAGAAACAAACTATGATCATTTTCATACTCAATATTCACCGTCCACTCTCTCTGGCTTCTATAATTCTCCCCTTGTGTTAACTTTGTTTTTTATTCTTTGGTTTCCACATTTCTAACATTCTGTGGACTGGAACACATCCCAAACCTTTCAGCAGTTTTTGGATTGTGTGCTTCATTGTCCACAGAAATGTGGGTCCTCAATTCTGATCTATTCGATGATCTGTCGGGTCTACAATTCTGAATCTTGTTATTTTTCTCTCTTTTGGATTTATTATTCAGGTTCGTCACCGTTTTGCTTGTGAATTGAGCTAAACTAATTGCTCCCAAGTTTGAGTCTTTTCTTCAACAAGGAGGGAAAAAAAAAATGGGTGTGTTTTCTTTTCCACAGAATTGTTAAGCTGATCAGAAACCTGAAAATGGCAATTGGAGGTGTTGATTCCAAGGCAGAGAAGAAAATATCAAGAAAGAACAAGGCAATTGTCAATGAGAATGCACCCCTGATACCAATAACTCAAGAGTGATGCCGGGTTTGATGATTTTAATGGAGCCTCATTTTCCGGGGCAGTTTTCAATTTGTCCACCACAATTATTGGTGCTGGCATCATGGCCTTGCCTGCAACCTTGAAAAAGTTGGGGATGGTGCCTGGCCTTCTTGCCATCATCCTGATGACTTTCTTGACAGAGAAGTCAATTGAGTTTATTATAAGATTTTCGCGGGCGGGGAGCCTTACTTCTTATGGAGGTCTCATGGGAGATGCCTTTGGGAGATATGGAAAAGCAATATTGCAGATATGTGTTATAATCAACAACGTTGGTTTGCTCATTGTGTACATGATCATTATTGGTAAAGACCATGTTCATAAGCCTAGTACTTGAAAATTTTCATTTGAGTGCACTTTCTTTGTTGTCATTGGTTTTGTGTTTTAGTTGCACATCAATGATGAATCTCTTAAAGCAAGAACTTGGGGGTTTCTGATTCAGTTTTGTGTTTTTCATATTGTAGGTGATGTGCTCTCTGGGACAGCTTCAAGTGGAGATCACCATTATGGAATCCTTGAAGGATGGTTTGGTGTGCATTGGTGGACTGGGCGTACATTTGTTCTTCTTTTCACAATACTTGCTGTATTTGTACCTCTGGGCAGCTTCAAGCGAATTGGTGAGTCTTCTTTGCCTTCATTAATTGAACTGCAAAATAAAAAACATATAATATTACTAGCTGTGTCACTTATTAATAGGAAGATGACTGTGTTAGGAAGATCACTGAAAACACTGGCATACTTGCTATGGCTAATTTCTTGCTTTGACCACCCATGCAGTACATGTGACAACGTTAAGGGGTTGCTAACGAAGCTGTTCTCATGAAATTAATTGAAGTATTCATTGGAAGTGTGCGTTGAAATTCAAGTTAAATTAGCATTAAGGCCCAAGATAAGCTAGCTAGGTATCCCTACTAGTTGCATGTGGTTGCTATAATTTCTATATTAAACATCTTTCTAAAGGTCTTATTTTTGGTACAATACATTTTCCTAATGGTTTGAAAATATATGTTTTTATTGTAGAAAATAAGGGGGATTATTGCATCAAATATTCGATATGATTCCAGGAGATCTAGTTAGTAATGGACTCTAGCTAATTGAAAGGATTTTCTAATCAATCCAAGGATCATTTCGATTCCATTAGAAATGAGGATTCGCCATACATCCTATATTTAGTACCAAATATTAAATCCTTCAATGTTTTTTTGTGTTCAAAGTATGTGATGAGATTATGGGAGAGGTCTTATGGTATATTTAGCCTCATTTTTTGTAATAAATCCATGAAGGTTTTACATGCCTTCTCTGTGTTGTTGCAGATTCATTAAGATTCACATCTGCACTATCAGTTGCACTAGCAGTTGTTTTCCTTGTTATTGCTGTGGGAATCTCAATTGTCAAGATTATTAGTGGAGGGATTGGAATGCCCAGGCTCTTCCCAGTCATTACTGATGTGACATCATTCTTTGAACTGTTCACTGTAGTTCCTGTGCTTGTGACTGCCTATATCTGCCACTACAATGGTATGCAAATTTTTTAAAACCCTTGTTGCGGACCTCATCATTTCCCTTGTTTTATTATTATTATTATTTGAATTAGAAAAAGACTCATGTAACTATAAGTTAGTTATTAATCTCCATTAAAAATGTTGTGAGGTTAATCTGACTCCTCTTTCCATAAGCTCCCTCCTGTCCATTCCCAACTGATTTAAAAATAAAAAAGTATATATCAATGAAGATAAGATGATTTGTACCATGCATTTCATACTAGAAAATGTTAATATAGATTAGAATTTATGATGAATTCTACATGTGGTACAATCTCAACGAGTGCTTTTATAATATTTATATATTTTTAACTTTAAATTATACTTTGAATAGTTGATATGTCACCATGTATAGGGTTTATTGTAAACTTAAAACTATACTATCATTGCTCTTTCAAATTATGGCAGGCAAAGTTGAATTTGGGCTATTTTGGTTTGGCTCTGTGGCTGTGCACCATGATATGAGTACAAACCGGGAACACTAAAATTGTTTCATCCTTCTAGTCATGTACCTAATAGTTTATTCTACATTAACATAAGGATGAATGGAAATACACCTATTTTGTCCTAGACTTGGTTACATTAAGCCGTATTCAACATTTAAACCGGTTCCCCAAATAGTATTAATCGCTGGCAATTGTTGGAGTAGTTTCAGTTTGGGGGAGCATGACACTATGCAGTTAGCTATGTGCATTCATCTGTTTACAATATGGATATATTGTCTAATGGTTCAATTGCGTGTACTCTTTATTTGCAGTTCACAGCATAGACAATGAACTTGAGGACTCCTCACAGATGCATGGGGTTGTGCGTACTGCCCTTATTCTATGCTCTTCAGTGTACCTATTGACAAGCTTCTTTGGCTTCCTCCTATTTGGTGAAGGAACTCTTGATGATGTGCTTGCCAATTTCGATGCCGATCTTGGTATCCCTTTTGGTTCTGTGCTCAATGATGCAGTTCGTTTTAGCTATGCTGCACATCTCATGCTTGTATTTCCCGTTGTCTTCTATCCGCTGCGTATCAACATAGATGGTCTCATATTTTCTTCGTCAAGACCTTTGGTTCAAGATAATTTCAGATTTGCATCACTTACTTTAGCCCTTATTACTGTTATCTTCCTGGGGGCAAATTTCATACCCAGCATTTGGGATGCTTTCCAGTTCACTGGAGCAACTGCTGCTGTTTGTTTAGGATTCATATTTCCAGCTGCCGTCACTCTTAGGTGAGTTTGGTCACCAAATTCTTTAAGTTCTGTATTGAATTTGCTTTTCCAATTTGGTTGTTCTGATAGGGAAGAAAAAAGGGAAATAGAACTAGATATTTGATTAATTTATTTGATTGTAGTATTTGTTCATTCACGTATAGAGGAAAAAGATATGCCAGGGAAGATGGCATTAGTGCATTTGGATAGCACAACTTATGACTTTTTTAAACTTTTCAGTGGTCATATGTCATTTTATATTTGTTTGGATTAAATGCTTGTACATCTTATGGCTTCTCCAAGACAGTTTGTTGCACAATTTTCTTGGACAAGCACTACAAACTAATGTAAGCACTTCTGTTCTTGAGCTTCGAACACAAAATAAGTGGAATCGTTAAGGCTTTACTGAAGAAGGAGGAAGATTATTTATGGATTTTGAGATAGTCATCATTCACTTATGTAGCTGGATAATCAGTTTGCTCTCTTTTGCTGATCTTAATTAATTCCTGAATCATCATATGATATCCTTCTTTTCACTACAGGGACCGGTACAACATTGCAACTAAAACAGATAAGATTCTTTCTGTGGTTATGATAATCCTGGCAGTGTTCTCAAATGCTGTGGCTATATACAGTGATGCCAATGCCATGATGAACAAGGACAAGACTTTTCCTTAGTGACCTCTTCGAACATTCTTCAGAATCCCGCAGTAAGGGTATGTTCATGCTTTTAGAAGAAAGGAAACAGAATAGGCCTTTGAACAATATATTAGAGAATCAGGGCCTTCTGAGAATAGAAGAAACATATTGGAAGCTACCCTTTGTGCAATATATTTATCAAATGTGTATATAGGCCTGCAATATGTTCAGCCTCCTTTGTAATGTGCTACACTGCTATTTGCTGTTGTAATTGTGGAGGTTCTTGTTGAATTATGAATGTGCCTCTATTTTCCTGGCTTCTCCCTCTTATATGTAAGGGAAACTTTTGTTGGCTTTTGCCTGTGATTATTAAAGAATGGTTTAGTTCAAGCATTGGGATCAAAAGAAAAATCCGAACGCTGTTTTTTTTTTTCTCTCTCTCTCTCTTTGTTTTATCATTTGAAGGAAACCGAAAGTTAAATGTTTAACATTAAGGCCATGTTTCGTTGACCAGAAAAAATTAGAGGAGTAAAAATTGAAGGAACACTTATGCATCCTTTAATGGTGATGCACACTAGAAGTTACTATCCCTCTGAGACCCTCTCTCTTTTGTTGTCTCCATGATGGTGGACCCACTGTCACCTCTTCCATCCACCGTGGCATCAACTGTCTTTACCCCGCCAACCCTCCTACACCACTTCACCTCCCCCACCCTGACCCACAATTTCAACATTTAAGGCTAATAGAATATGGCCAATAGAATGACAAAACCAGAGCAAAGGTGCCTTCTTAAGCATGCTTTTGCGCATATTGTCAACCTCTGAAATCTTTTAAGGACCCATATATTGGTGGCTAACTTTACAATCAAGGAAATATGAATTGCTTGTTTTCAGACGGATTCACATCAAAAGCAAATATTAATTGGGTTTGAGTATGATACATGTTGATCCTAAATCATTAAATCTGATAGTTGCAGAACAAAGAAATTCGATTTGTTGACTATCAAAATACTTGTCGGCCATAGATGGATACATAGATAAATTATGTTGGTTGCCAATATCATTCTTATTATTTAATAAATAGCACTGTGTCGACAATTCTGGCGGCGAGGGTAGTAGGGGTTGAGGGGTGGTTGTGGAGGTGATCAGAGGCCGGTGATTGAAGTTTCCGGTGGCAGACGGGGTAAGGAAGGGGTAGTTGGGTGGTAGTTGAAGTGTGGGGGGCAAGAAAATAGAGGTTAAAGTGATAGGTTTAAAAGGGAGAGATTATAGGGTGATCTAAGTGTGTGATTCTCCCTACTTTGTAGAGAATATTTTAGCCTTTGCCAATATTTACTCCTAAAATTGGAGAAATTATTCCTCTCTTTAATTTTTCATCTCTTAATGAAAAACAAACCAAATACACTTAATTTTTAAAATTTTTACTCCTTTAAAATTTCATCCCCTTTTACCTTCTTACTAAACATAGCCTAAGAATAAAATATATTCACTAGTGAGTGTGGAATAGAAATTATTAAAATATAAAAAAAGAGTACCAAAATCCTCCAAATTAGTGTGCCTAAAATGTTTTATAATTAGAAATTTCACTCACATATATTAAATAGTCATTGAACATTTTTGCAAATTACAACTCATGTGAGTGAAATTACAAATTAGAAGAATTTTTAGGTTAATTATTAAGAGAATATTTGAACACTTAATATAAAATTAGAAAAAAACAAAAAAGGGGTTTTCAACAAACAAGATACATTATCATAACCTGATTTAAATGTGACTGACACGTAAAAAATCTTATCCCCACATAAGCCTCATGGTCATGAGTCATACTATATGTATAATTTAATCATAAAAATCTATTTCTAAATATAATTTAACTTGCAAATTCAAATCGTAATAATCCTGAATAACATATTTCATAAATCAACTATAAAACTGTAATTGTATTACAAGATAAACTGAGTTGCTTTATACAAAAGAATCATGAAATTGTAGATCCTTGAATACATAATGAATATAGATCATGGTTAATAAAAAACTAAATCATGCACGGTTCGTGATCTTGCCCGCACAACACGAGCACTCTATAGAAAAAGCAAAAATACTTCAAGGCAACGTGAAACTCACCAAGCTGAACAAACTAATGCTATTGGGAGGAGGTTGTGGAGGATCTGAAGCAATAGTTGTATTTGTATGGGGAATAAGGAGGAGGGTGAGTTTTATCTTAAAACTAGTGAGTGGATTCTGCCCACAACCATACATGGCACAACGAGGAAATTACATAAATAATAATGCAATGCTCAAATCATTTCCATATAATAATAATAATAATAATAATAGCTTTGATTTCGAGTAGAACATATGAAAACATAAATATTCTTCTAAGGAATCACAAAGAGACAAAATACTATGTAATCATAAGGCAATGCTCAATCCCTCGCGAATAAAAGTGCCTACCTAAGATTCAACGATCCCTCAAACGGGTTCCTAGTAAATGTAACTAATTGTCCCTTGTGGGTAGCTTGGTATACCAGGGTTAACGATTAACTATCATTAACTCATAACTCTATTTTCTCAATAACTCATTATTCTAAAACCATGCTATAGTTTAAAAGGGGCTTCTTTGAATCTAGGTTTGACATCACTTAGTCATCATGTATCATTCCACTTTCATAATCTAAATAAGATGTTGCTAAATCTTATCATCAAAAATCAAGTCTAAAATCATGAAAATAAACTACATAATAATAATTGAAATGCAAGAATAGTTCCACATATGTTTGAAATCAATGATTTGCATGAAAAACTCCAAAACATGTTTTCTAGTTATTGCAAAAATACACATAAACGTTTCATATCATGTCAAAGTTCAAATTTAAATTCTTGAATGCTTAAGAATGCTAGAAAATATATTTCTAATGACCAAATTAAGGCCATAGAATCAAATCCACTCACCTAGAGGGATGGAATGTGAAGTGCTAACACCTAGAAAGCTCTAGGAAGTGGGGATAACACCAAAGTCTGCCATTGAGGCAAAGAAACCCATGAGAAATATATGATAACTCTCTAAATCAACTCTATGAACATTAGGGGAATACCCACTTAATAACAATGAGAGATAACAACACCCAACTTGAGAACATATGAGGGAATGGAAGAAAGACGGCTTAAAGTAACATCAATCTCTTACCTTGTAGCTTGGAGGAGGTAAGATTGAGTGGGATTAAAAGTGGAGGGGAGGAAATGTGCTTAGGATGCTAGGTTTTCGATTTTGGAGTGAAGAACTTGAAGCAGAGGGTTTTTATAGGGTTGGAGACTTATTAAGTGAAACTACGTCGTTTTGGTATTGTTTTGATATCAAGGGATACTGCTATAGCAATCATAGACCACTATAGTGGCTGGGGGCTACACGGTGAACATATGACCGTTATAGCAGTTTAGACTACTATAGCGATTGACACAGAATGTGATCCTTCTGGGGAACCTAACCGCTATAGTAGTCTTGGACCACTATAGCAGTGTCAGAAAGAGGGTTGACTGCACTTAGTGCTGACTTTTGCATCTTGGGTCTTCCTGGCAACACAAGTGGGTCCTGGAGACCCTAAAGCCGTACTAGACTTGTCTAGGGGCATACCTGAGGTAAAAGAAAGATTTTATAGTGTCTTCATTGCCTTTTGGCCATTGTTGTCTTGCCTCTAGCTAGTCATAAAACTTTTGCTGCTTACTAGTTTATAATGCAAAATAATTTTCGAGTGTACTTTTGTAACTACGTAGGGAATATGCTATGGAAAATTATAGTAACTAGATATTCTAAAAACTAATGCTAACAATTTTTTTCTTGTGTTTATTAATCACAAATAGTTACATGTATAATGCTAGAAGATATTCTAGAATATTCCTACTAAATATTCCCTCCTATCTTATCCTTGTTATAGAATATCCCTATTAGATATTCCCTCTAATATTCTACCATAACATTACCATTTCCTTAGCATCAATTTTGTACTCAAGGTTGTTAAAATAAAAACAAAAGACAAATCTAATTACCTAAAAATTATTAATCCTAAGAAACTACTATTTTTTGGATATTTGTTTATTTTAAGTGCATGAAAAAAATTCAAGGGATCCCATTGCTTGATTGGGTTGACAAAATAATGATCAGGATCCATATATAGCAAAACAAAAAATTCCATAACTTTTTCATCAAAATGGACTTCATCCTCTATCATCAATGTAGCAAAGCCCCTCATCATGTATTCTGGGCCAGGTTGGTTTTGACCTAACCCAAAATGATGGTCCACTATTTTTATGTTACCTTGCCGCCACTCTCTCTCCAAAGGTTTTTGCAACTTCCTTTTTCTCCTTCGTGGCATAGTAACTCATCTCTTTGTTCTTCACCATGACAACACTAACCTTCCTCTTCCTATTCTTCACACTATCACCATTGGTCCTTTTCTACATCTTAACCAGGAGCTACGGTAGTAATATTGCTAGTAACAAAGGCCCCATTTCGCCGCCCTAGTAGAATAGTGGGCACATGTTTTAATAGATCATGTGTTGGGGTTTGTTTTGGTTGTTGTTGTGGTGGTCTTTATCTATTTTTTTCTCCTTTTTCTTTTTCAAATATTGTTGTTGCTGTTGTTTTAGATTTTGGATGTGATGGTTGTAGTGTTGATTGTGTTATTATTGTTAGTGGATGTGGATGTGGATGTTAATGTTTTGGTTGTTATGTTGGGGAATTTAGGAATAAATGTGGAGAAGGGTTTGGTGGTGGTGGAGGAGGATATGGTGGTGATAGTGGCAATTATGGTGATGGCAGTGGATCTAGAGGTCTTCACAGCATTTGTGTGTGGATGATGTTGTTGAAGCCATAACCAGCAAAGAATACTGTGTAAGGCTGTAGAGATGATGGTGGTTGAAATGGGTTGTAAATTGTCTTGTGGAAAAAGATTGAGGAATTGGTGGTTAGTGGCTGAAAGAATGGAGGTTTGACATAGTAGATGAGCAGATGGATGAAACATGGTGGAGGAGGAAGAGTTCAAAACAAGAGCACCAAATTGTTACAAAAAATTAAGGAAAACTAAAAATTTTGAAACTAATGTTAAAACTAGACCTAACATTTTTTTTTTCTTTTTCCATTCATTGATTACAAATAGTTACATTTATAATGCTACAAGGTATTCTAAAACCTTATCAAACTATGACACATCATCCTAAACTATAGAATATTCCTACTAAGTAGTCATTCTTATCCTTAACAACTCTTATCCTTATTCTAGAATAACCCTATTGGATATTTCCTCTATATTCTATCACAGAATATAAGTGTAAAAAATAGAAGTGGAAAATAGAAAATTGTCACAATAAATAATAATTTTTCTATTTGAATACATGATTCATGTGTAACATATTGACTATTTACATATATGGCTGAAAATTCGGATGAAAATATTTATCACTTATTACTATATTTTTATCAATTGTCTATTAATCAATATGAATACATGCCCATTCTTTTCCACTATACAAATAACACTAGTCCTTATGAAGAGGCTCATGGCCCTTTATGAGCAAGCTCATCAAATGGAGGAGAGAGATCAACCATTTTTTTCATGAGTTTAATTTTATAGAATTTCATTGAAATAACAAATTATAGAAAATAATTACCCGATTTATCAATTTGGTGAAATTTTATTAGCTAAATATAAAAATGTAGTGCACAAAAATAAAATGGCTACATACATTTTACCCTCCTAAACTTTAGGCCATATGCAATTTACACTATAACTTTTCAAAACATGTGTTGTGAATTTACCAAACAATGCAAAACACCCTTTTGTTAAATTGACATCCATTTCATTTAAGACATGTCAAGTGTCAGGTTGCACAAAATAAACGATGGAAATTGATATCAACTGAACATAAGGGGTGTTTTTGCACTTGGTAAGTTCAGGTGTCATGATTGCATATTTTGAAAAATTATGGTGTAAATGCACATGACTTAAAGTTTAGAGGGGTAAAATGCGCTTAACCCAAAATTAACATCTTTTTATCAACATGTTTAGTTTTCAGTTTGGGGGCTTAGAATTGATTTTGGCCCCCAAAAATTTATTCAAAAATTTCTTATCTTGTTTGGTTGGCAAAGTTTAGATTCAATTCTTGCTTCTAGAATTAATTTTGGGAGGAATGAAAATTTCTTACCTTTTGTTTGAATTACTTTTATAGGAATTACCAAACATAAATCACTTTACTTAAAAATTAATTTTAACAAAATTAATTCTGAAAGAACCAATTCTCCCTAGAATCAATTTTACAAGTATAGTAACACACTTTACTTAATGTCCTCACCAACCCTTGATGTCCTCATAGCATTTCCTCGAGAACCATTTCCATATTAGCATAAATATTCCCTTGAGATTGTGGTTGAGAGCAGTGGAAGCACGTTGCAAACAAGGACAATGACAAGACCACATTTACGTGGCGTCCACTGAATAAGTAACATGACTTCCTTCGCTAAAATCCCTTCCATTTCATGGCCCTAAATGTGTGTTTGTTGTCCGCCATTTGTTTTGTGGAAAAAGTAACTTTTTGCTTGGTTTAGAGTTTTAATAATGGTTTGGGGATTTTTTATGATTGATGGTCCAAATGGTGGTCCCCTCCACCTGTGATTGTTTATACTTGATAATGTAGTGTAATGCATGTGTTATTTGCATGAAAATGTTGCTTTTCTTTTTCAGTATATTGTTTATGGGTTAGAGTTTGACTAAAAAATGTTGACTAAAAATGTTGCATTACTATATGTGCTTGGTTGCTCTTTTCAAATGACAGATTATTCTATCTCCGTTTATCATCAAGGTGGTCACTTTGAAAGGAATTCAAATAAGGATATTGTAAACGTAATGAAAAAACAAATAGGTTCCTAAAATGAATGTTGATTTAGTGAACCTATTTGATCTTGTGTCCTTGTTTAAGAGACTAGGAGATAATGGTTATAAGGCAATGTTGTGAAAAAAATCTAACAAGAATAACTTAGATATTGCACTTAGGCCTATTTATTTGGACAGACATAAATCACGTGTGAGGATTGACTAAAAAATAAGAATTCAAAAGAGCTATACATATACTTTTAGCACCCTATCAAAAAATTGAAATTATTGAAGTTCAAGAAATAGAGAATTCCTTAGATGACTAAGAGAACACTAAAGATCAGCCTTATAAGCCTCGCTTTGAAGATTCAATGTGAGGAAGATATGGTAGTGAAACCTTGTAAAAAGAAAAAGAGGATAGAGTTAAGAAACAACCACAACCTCAATCTCAACCTCAACCTCAACCACAACATGAAGATGTAGGGAAGAAAGAAGGATCACTTTGAAAGAAAGCATCCAAAGAAATCTAAGAAAGTAACCAAAAAATAACCATGCAACAAGGAGAAGAGCTATCAAGAAACTAGTTGTTGAGGATGAGGATGAGGGTAGGAAGAGACTGAAGATTTGAGTGAAGGATTAGTGTTTGAGGGATGGGATACACGTGGGATTCTAGTTTTTCACAGCAAAGGTATGCACATGACTCTGAAAAATTGCATATCCCAGTTTCTTTTGATGACACCATTCCAGGCATTCATTTCCAGAATTCAGTGATGTGGCTAAATTTGGACACATGCATTTAGAGGTTTGGGTGGTGGAGTTTGCAACTAATGCAATTTAAGAAGGTTGTGAAGGATTGCACAATTCAATAATGGAGGGAAGTAAAATGGGCGAAAAATGATAAAATGAGGGCTAGGGCTAGATGTAAGACTAAAGGTTGTAAGTGGGATATATTCGTTCTTGGAATAGTGTGAACAAAGGCTTCCAAGTGAAAACCTTTTTAAGTGATCATATATGTTGTAGGGTGTTTACCGTTTAGAACCAAGCGAGCTAAGATGTTTGGGTTTGCACTAGCATTGCTTTCTCTTTGTCCATGACGATGCTTAGAAAGTGAGATATGTGTACTAGAAAGCATTTTTGTTTCCTAAAGACCTTCCATTATGAGGCAGTGTAAGGATGACAGGCACGTAACAATGGAGATAAGGAGAAGATGGCAAGGGTCATCGAGAAGATGTAGGCAATTTTTTAGGATTCAAGCGCGAAGTAGAATTTCATATTAAGAATTAGAGATTTGGGTAAGCTATGCATTTCTTAATGAAGAAGGTCTAAACGACCTCATTTTGAGGAGTGAGGTAACTTAGGAGCCACCATGGAAGTTAACGGCCTATCATAACCAAATTAACGAGGTACATGAGCATCTCTGTCAATGGCTTAGGAGCAACTTCATAGAGGGACAAACTTGTTCCCGTTTGTGAATACTGAGGAACCATGATTAAATTTTCTATTTTTGAGGGACTAATTTATTCTCCAACTGAGGGATTGAAATGGGGTTTTAGTCTATAATCTTTCGTCAATAATAGAACAATCATAGTTAGCATCAATATAGATTTCTATGCACAAGCTTTCAACCTTCGTAAAAAACAATCCCCTCCCAAGAGTGGCTTTAAAATATTGAGATCCTATCTTAAATCTTTTTTTGTATGTGGTTAAATGGGTTGGATATATGGTTAATGAGTTTGTGACTAATAATATTAAAAACAGCAAACTAATTCATATTGAAAATAATTAATTTGATTTCTACTTCCCACCTTTAAGGTATCTCTAGGAGGGAGATTTTGGCAAGAAAAAGAGAGGTTAAATTTTTTCTTTTAAGCAAATATCTTATGATTTAGGAAATTTTTTGAAGCAAATAAGGCGATATGGCTCATTGTGAAATCATTCCATTATCTTATTTTTATTATTATAAAAATTGCATTTTTAGACTCAAAAATTAAAAAAAAAATGTCAACTTTTTCTCCAAATACTTCATCCAAATATATCCTAAATGGTGTAGTGTGACCCGATTCATAATGAAATCTCTAATAGGAACAATGCATATTTGGAGAAATTCTTCCATAGACATTGCCTATTATGTAAGGATGCGCCAATTTGGATTTTGAAGGGGTGGAGGGAAGGAAGAGTTTCTAGAGTATATTTTTAAAATTCTATTAGAAATCATTCATTCCCCTCCCTCCCTCTACAAAATCCAAATCTACAAACATACCCTAATTATTTAGAGACTAATTATTTTGATCTATGAAAAATAACAATTCATATTTCAATCTTTATTAATTATAAAGTAAACTCCCAACTTAGTCCATCAGAAATAAAAATATATTTAGTAATCCCTCACAATTAAATATATAGTATAAATTAGTCCGGTCTTAATATTTAGAAAAGAAAAAAAGGACAAATAGATCTTTGACAATTTGGCAAATAATTTTAATTGATACCAAATAGAAAAAATAATAAAACAAATAAGTTCATAAAAATATTTGAAAAAAAAGCTAATTTATCTTATATTTTTTATTGTGAAAAATCACATAATCTATTTATCTTGTTTAAGAACTAATTTATCCTCTTAAGGATCATATACAAAACGGGAGCGCTTCCAACCATTAAAACGGGAGAGGTTCTGAATGTTTTTACACTACGGCCAACAGTATTATAAACAGTATTATAGCATGTTCATTGAAAATATATATATATATATGTCAGTATGATTCAACTAAGTTTGACTCAATTCGAATCTACTCATTACTGGGACAAAACTCTGCAACTCTGACTTTCCCATCACAAGATTCAAACCCCAGAAATTCAATTCGGCATGAACTCGAGAATAATCTCCAATGATCAATCATATTACCCGAAGATCTAAGTTTACTACGTCTAATGACATTACCTCAAATTCCTTGCTCCTCAACTTTACAGAAAGCATAAAAAGGAAATATTCGAGAAGCAATATACTGTGAGATGGAAGGCACAATGGGAGAGCATTATAACAATAAACTACATTATGTAAGATATTTTGACATCAAAACCATATTGCCACAAGTCTACAACTACACAGAAAGCTACAATACTGTCAAACCAGTCTCTAGATAGCTATGTACAAACTCTATCCTGAGGTAATCCCTACATCTTTGGACATAATATATACAGAAAATCGAACTATGCAATCATGGGTTACCAATATTGGCCACAAAAGGGACCAACCTTTTCTGGTCCTTTCTCTTACCCAATGCACTTCTATCCAATACTCGACCAAGAATCAGACGAGTATTCTGCAAGGCTACCACTCTCGGCGACATCCCAGACTCGGTTGATCCACCTTGTGCTGGCATAGAAACCGAGACTAGTCCAGACCCCATACCATACTGCAGAGGGCCACTGCGGGCCTTAAACGAAGTCTGTGGAGCTAGCAACTTTTCTTCAGTTCCACCAATACCATTCTCAAATGAGCCAGGTTCATGTGGGTGAGAACCAGTCAACGAACTACAACTTTGTAGAAGGGCTTCTAACACACTCAGTGCCTCCCAACAGAGAGTGCTTTCCACCAACTGGGATACAATTGCATAGATATGTGGACTCTGGGCAGCATCCATTGGAGTGTGCTGAAGGAGAGCTTTAAGCATAAGTAGAATGACGCGCTGATACTCAACTGGCCCCTTCTCTAGTAGCCTCAACAAGTGCCCGAAGGCCAAAGTCGAATGCTTTGGAAACCATTCGTTGCATAGGAGAGGTGAAACACAAGCCAGAAAATTATCTATGTTCTTGATCTCACCTCGGGAGTAAATCATAAAGACAGTAGCTAATTCATCCAAAGACTTTGCTCGACACCAAATTGCGATATTGGCGGCAACAGAACAGGCTTTTTGATATTGATGCTGGAGTGGTGAAGCAGGACCTATCACTGGGTCTTTGCTGAGTTGAAGGCAAAGCCAGGGAAGTAATCCTATAATGTGCATCAGGAATCTTGTCTCAGCATCACCAAATATGGAATCGCATGAATGCACTGTCATACGTGACAGGACATCAATAGAGACACTGTGGCTGACATTTGACATAAGTCCCTTCAAAACAAGAGGCTGCACCCCTTCAAATGTTGGCAAATTCCCCTCTTGTAGAGGTTCATAGCCACTTTTAGATTCCGTACGTTGAAATTCTCCTAAATCACTAGTATCAAGTTCATCTCTAGGCATGCTTGAAAGGAGAACATTTTCTGTGGTGCGATCACGGAAAGATAAACGGTCAATCACATGCGAAAAGAGTTCTAGAACCTGGCGGTAGACATGGACAAAATCTGTGTGCATCATAGCTACACACCCCCAAAATAGCTGAGGATAAAGTATCACCTTCTCTGGCTCCATATTCTCCACCATAACTTGCAATGTCATCAAAATTTCCATAACAAATCCCAGCACAGGAGGTACTGGATTTCCCAGACATCTATGGAGGCACCGAAGAAGGGATACACAAGCATCACTTGTTACGCTAGGTCTAAGTGCTCGGTATATCTGATGTGAACGACAAGCAAGGTGTCGTGATGTGCACTCCATAGCCCAACTAAGTGCTTCTTCGCCCCAAGTCTCACGAAGGTCTCCTTGGAAGAAGATAGCATCTACCATGCTCTGAACTAGGGCAGAAAGAAGTGCTGCACTTGGCAGCTCTGTTCTGACAACTGTGGGATCCTCATTCTCCCACATCATGCTTCCTCGCTTTGATTGCACATATTTAATCAGGCTAACAACCTGTTGCTTGTTCTCCCTATCGTTATTTTCAATCTCATACTGCTCCAAGTGGCGGCCTGCAAGTGAATATAGCAGATTAACAAGCAAATGCTGGCAATGCTCAAGTACAATGTCTTCTGAGCTGTCCATTGAAACAAAGATGACGTGAAAGAGTAAAGGCAAGTATTGGCGGAAGTCTTCATCATTCTCATATGCAATTTCAGCAAGGAGAATCAATGCTATATCTGCTGGCGTAAGTGAATGCTGCTGATGACCCTGTAATGCTGATTGAAGTTCTTTTGCGTTGACACCATGCATGGCACCCCCAGCATGCAGCCCATCTTCACCAGAGTTTGGAGTGTCAACAAGATAATCTCCACTGTCCCGTGAAACATGACGGCTCCGCAAACTCCCTGTTGAACTTCTAACACCCATTAAGGGTCCTGACATGTTCACCAATGCTGGAAGGAGCTGCCCTGATCGCCCTGCATTTACTGGAACAACATTCAACTCCGGGGGCATTGGACTTAATGGGCCTGAGACACTCCTGCCTGTCATACCTGCAGTTCTCCAGCTCAAGCTCCCACTGACATTTCTCAGTGGACCGTCAAGAGAACCTCTTACAAGCAATGGGGACATGTGTGGTTGGTTATCCATAACTGATGCCATTTGGGCCACGGCAGGACCCTGCGAGAATTCTAACACAAAATTTGCATTGGCATCACCCTTACTTGCAGTTGGCCCGACTGGCTCAATGCTATCCTCTAGTAGTCGCTGGGACAATTGGAAAACTAGGTGATCTATAGTGCGTTGAGGGCATATTCGTGCTAAATATAGACTTACCCGCTTTGCAACACTGAAATATGTAGCAAATGCACCACTTATTTCAGTTGATGCATTTGAATCACAGTCTTCAATACCTTTCGTGATCAAGAAATCTAAAACAGGACTAATATTCCTATTTTTGCTAGCAATTGTGCTCCAAAGTTTTTCAATTTCATCAGGAAATTGGTCTCCATGCCGCCAAGTTACATAGTACAGACTTTTCAACAACCTTTCACTCCAGCCTTCCTTGAGTTTCCAGAAATTAAGGTTCTCAATCCAAGGAGCCATGCATGTCAAGACCTGATGCTGAGCAATAATATCAACAGCATCTAATTGCCTCTGCATAATCTCCTCACAAAGAAGTTGACTCAGCTTAGGATGATCTTTGGCAAGCTTACAGGAAAGCTTGTACTGGAATTGTTGGTAAGAATCAGGAAGGTTGCCCACAACAGCAGCACGATAACTTCCTGAGCCCTCGATGCCATCCTCAGCCCATTCACGAACAGAAAGTGTCTCGAGCATCTGAAGGGCATCATCACGAATTTGTCTAGATGGGTCCACCACCTTGTAAAGGATCAAGCTCAAGAGTCTCTGTATTTCACAGTTTGGTATCTCTTGGCGCATGTAGACCTCAGCTAGTACACTGAAGTACCCATCAGCTACAGAAGAATTGGAGTAGTAGCACTACCAAGAGACAATGAAATTGTATAAGCTTAAATGTCAATGAGCAAACAGATAAGTCTGCATCATCTATACTATATATAGAAAAGATTGCCTTGAATAACTTTTTTTTGGTGTCTCCTCAGTAAGTTGTTTTTTTTTTTTTTAAAGTCCATATATAACTATGTAAAGTGTTTACCTAATATCTCATTTACACCCCACTTCCGGAAGGTTTTTTTTTCCTTTCATTTTTTTTTCCTGTAACCAGCCTTTGGGTGTATAAAAGAAATATAGAAATTAAAAAATTATTAAGAGTCTTTTTTATGTAACATCTTATTATAACATGGAGATTCTCATATATAGTTTCTATTAAATGATAATATCAAATAATTTTATCTATACTATATATAAAGGGAATTTCTCCCTTTGCTGTCCAAATTTCAAATTTTCCAAAATGCCCATAATATAGAAGTTAAGGGAAGTTAAAAAATTGAAGGAAGTTATAAAAAGTTTTAAAGAAATAATAAATTTTAAAAAATATATGATAAATAAATAAATAACAATACATTTTAATTTTAAAAAAATGTCATGCCTACCAATTCACTAGTACTAATAATATACAAAAATTGATCTCTAAAATAAAAATGTGGCTTCACTGGCATAACTAGTAAACATTAATGATGGAGGATCAGAAACAGCAGAAAAACCAGAAATCTATATTACAAAATCAGATCACACATTTTTATGAGGGAGGATCAGGAAGATTAGAAAAACAAGAAATCAATATTACAAAAACACATGTACATTTTTATGAGGGAAGATCAGAAAGATCAGAAATCCAGGAAATTAATATTACAAAATTAGATCACACACAAAAACATATTTATGAGGGAGAATCAGAAAGATCAGAAAAATAGGAAATCGATAGTACAAAATTAGATCACACACGCACACGCACACGCACACACACACACACTTATGAGGGAGAATAAGGAAGATCAGAAAAACAGGAAATCAATATTATAAAATTGTATCACACACACATTTATGAGGAAGGATCAGAAAGAACAGAAAGGCAGGAAATCAATATCGAGTTAGGGCGCTTTTTTAACCCAATCCACTTAATCAAACAATTGAGTTCGATTTGGATTGGGTTGAGTCAATTTTTCTTTCAACCGGACCCAACCCAACCCACATATATTAGCACTATATTAGCACTACGGGTGTGTCTGGTTACGGCGTAAAAATGAGGGGAAAGATTTCATGGTTGCCCCAAAACAAACACACCCTAAAAGTAATGTGAAAGCACCAGCCCAGTGGCTCTCAAACACTGACTAAACTTACTGCCTCATTCTTCAATAGGTGAATAATGCTTGTTCAGATGTGATGCACAAAACGGTGTGAAAATATTACCTGATCAATGCAAGAGGGAAATAGGTCCAAATTTGTGAGCAAAAGATTTTTCAAAGCCAATTTTGCTAAAGAAACACGATGATGACCACCCCTAAGCCTATCACGACCAGTAGTTCCGCGACCACCTTCTCCCTGATACTTGCTATATGATGGAGTTCTTGGATCAGCCGGTGAAAACCCAAATGCAGCCCTTGCTGCGGGCTCCAAAAACAAACCATTAATCCAAGATATGACACGGCCACTCATTTTCCTCGCATGGTCATCAAAGCAAGGCCCATATAAAAGTGATGCTATTGCATTCAAGGATGCCCACTGGATTGCCTCAATCTGTTCATTCAATTCTTTGTCAAATGATATTTTATCCACAGAATCTTTTGATCTTGCATGTTGGGAAGACTTATACCGATCGACTTCACGTCGATAGTCACTGACACCATCTTGACCCCATGTACTTCCTGCATCATCACACCAGGCGAGAGAAGATCAAACAGGCGCTTTCTAGTTCTAACATCAAATTTGTCTGATTTTGAATCAACAAATTCTGGGGCTAAGGATCTTAGAACACAAGCAAGTGCATAGCGGAAGGGTTGCATTTCCTGAAAACTTTCAGGAGGAGCTGTTGAGATTAGTCTTGTTGTCTCATCAATAAATTTAAGATAATGGCGGCGGAACACCGGCTTGCGGGCTAGCATGCCAGGCCATATATTTTCTGCAACTGTACGATATATATTTGCAATGTGGACTCGGAGTTCTTCCCGACGAGCCTTTTGACTCTGTATCCATAGAACATAACTTGTGAGTGCCAAACTCGGATTAAAAATTAAGACTGACCAAGCAACAAGTAAAAAATAAACAAAAAGATTATTTGAAGTCTTTAGAGTTTAAAGATGGAGAGCTCTATCAATAATATTGTTTGCGATTGCTGAAGAGGCTTAAGAATCCAAGAATTTAAAAACAATTTTATATTTTTTTTATTATCATATGATCCTTATCATTTATAATACATGATTACTACTGCCCTCAGTGGTGATAGAATTAAATTGAAACAATTTTTATGGCCCATTACAACACCTTCCATTTTGGTTTTCCTTCTGTCTCGGAAGAAACCTCGTCCATAAAACCTGTAAGCTCGGCAAACATGGTTTCACATGCCTCCAGGTGTGAGCGGCCAAGAGCCATGGTGGCTGCATGCTATATCAGAAACCTCATCAGCAATAAACAGAGACATCAAAAGTTGTAAGCAAATGAATAATGGGAGGAAGTTTAGAATGAAGAAATTCAAGGCATCATATTTATTAAGATATTAGGATTATAAGGTTTAGTCTTATTATTTATAGGCTTGAGGTTGCACCAATAGTACTAGTACTTGACCTAATTATTAATATAAAGAGGAAACAAACTAGGGATATTGGGTTAAGGTTTTCTGTAACATTACATCCATCAATCATATTTTCAATCTAGTACCTTGGGCTTTTGCTGTCTTTCTCTATCCTCTTTCTTCCTTAAACATAAACCTATAGATCTTTAACATGTTATCAGAGCACTAGCATGCCCCTATTGAGGAGTGTTTCTTTTTTCTGCTGTCTGAGTTCATCGAACTCAGTTGCATATTATCTCCTCTCACTTTAGTCTTATTTTTTCCTCTCCTATCAGCTTAGTTTAAAACCATTTATAAAAGTGACCATGTAACATACTCGAATTTAATGTAATCTATACGAGCTGCAAATATTTTCAATATAGTAACAGTGTAAAAATAGTGATAGTAATACACTACATTTATAAACCGATGCTGTCTATGAAATCTCTCTTTTCAGTTACTTAAATTTTTATTTCTGATTTCTGACAACACTTTCCAGTTTAATAATTACAAAAAGCAGTCAATAGGATCATCACATGCCTTGCCTTTTTGTTTTATTCCTCTCATTTTACATACAGATTTTACCACTAAAATGGGTCTCCATAGCACGCTACTTAAAAAAACCACTAAAATAGCTTGCATATACTCTGACACTACTTTTGTTTTGAAGGAATGGAATGCCATTCTGCATTCAGTCCTGGAATCAGAGGACTCCTATAATTGTTGTTTTGGAAAAATATGGAATGGCATTCCTCTTCCGAACTCCATTGCAAAAATTCACGAAATCCTATTCCTCCAAAAATATGTGGGATTATGATTCCATATTTTCATTGAATAGGATACCATATATTTTTCTTAATATATCATTAATTAATTTATGAAGTGATATAAGTCACCCTTAGGGTATATTTGATTAGGGTAAAAATGGGAGAAAATTTTCATGGATGATCTCAATGTGTAATTGTACACATGAAGCTCATTCATGGAAAATTTCCCCCAATTTTACCCATCAGCCAAATACACCTTTAGAGTGTAATTTCTGTTTGAGATTTTCATAAAGCCTTTGCTTTCTCTATAACAAGTTCACTAGTTTTTTAATCCTAATTTCTATTTGATTTTACCTTAAAATTAATTTTGCACCAATATCAAGTATATCAGAAAAAATTAATAAAAACTATGTTCTCATCATTTATATTATTGAGTAGTTTAAAATTAATCTTAAATATTGTTTTTCAGAAACTATTTTGTATTATATATAATACATGACATTTTTTCATTTTCACATTAGGGATATTTATGTCATTTAGATTGAATTGGATCTTATTCCGTATTGTTCCCCCTACATCAAACTGATAGAATCAGTTTCCATGAAATTTTATTTCTAATTGTACCAAACTATGGAAACAGCATAGTATTCCTAGTCCAATTCTTAAACAATGGAATGGCATTCTTGGCATAAAATGTAGCATAAATAATTCACATCCAACTTTGTCTAGAATTTCTTCTACTAATGAGACTTGATTGACCTTTATCACCACCCAACTGAGTAAAGAACTAATAGTAGTTTTAATCAAATGAATGCAAAACAAAAAACAAAAGGAATTCTCAGCTTGTCATGAACTCATTTGGGTTAAAGAATGAGGAAATAAATTTTACAAGGCTTAGCAATGATGCATGGATATATGCATCTCCATCGACATTCAGCTTGTAAAGAGAGATTTTGGATGAGTTTGGCAAGGTGTACTTACAACATGCGCATCAGATCCAGATTTTAGTGAAGGGAAAATAAGATGGTAAAGATCTTTAGTTGCTCCAATTCCACCAGACTCTCGAGCAACTGGTGGACATGAACAGACAAACATTGCATACATAAGCCACTGATCCAGTTTATTATCAACATCCTGCGACTGATGAGCTTTTCCACCCAACTCAACAGGTGTGATATGTGTAAGACGATGCATAACTTCTGTCCTGCCAAAAGTTAGGTGATATGAAAAAGTTTTAAGCTAGGACTTAGAGACAAACAGATTGAAGGCAACAGGAAGGGGATTCAATGCTAGTGAGAAACTCTTTTTATTCTCCATAATAATCATAAATCAATGCAGGTTTTTTAAAATGAAAAAAAAAGTTCATTATCAAAACTAGTGGTAATTAATTGAAAATATTTATCATCTTCATTGTTAGCCACACAAACTCAAGTTATCTACCAAAATCAACTAAATATATAGACCAAAGAATTTAAGAATATTTTTTTCAAAAATCTTGATTTGCCTCATCCCCATGTGTTGCTTAAAGCAAGTGAAAGTAAACCGATCAGCAATGAAGCACGATGCAACAAATTTAAGGGAAAAAAGGAAAAATTCAGTGTAATAGTCTACTGTCCATGCTTTATTTTACCTTCTATCCATGTGATTTAGGTCTATGCTTTCCTAGAAGATGTGAAAGAGTTCTAATGTTAAATTTGGACGGCCATTGGGTAGGAGAAAACTTGTTGAAAGAAGTTATCCAACATCTCTATTATTTAACTTCAGGAAATTTTCTCCAATGTACAATTTCAATTAATTCAAGATTTCAATTTTCCATAAAATTTCCATTTTCACTCAAAATTTAAATGATAGGGAACCTTTTGCATTGGAGCCTCCTTTGGGACACATTGACTCCCTTCATCTACCTTCTAGTTCAAATAAAGAGATTTGGTCTTTTGATCCTTCAGGGTGTAATTGTTCAAATCATAGTAGAGTGAGCCATGGTGCAATGTAAGGTTGATGTTTTATAACCTAAAGATCACAGGTTCAAATCCTAAAAATAGTCTCTCGTTGCAGGGATAAGGTCGTGTGCATTTACTCTATACCCAACCAAGTAGGAGTCTTGTGTACTAAACCAACCGTTTTAATTCATTGACTAAAGCTACTTGGAAATCTTGATAAACCCCGTGGAATTCCAAATCTCCTCTAAGGCCATGTCTTTTATTTTAATTTCGTGGCTAATATAATCATATAATTAATACTAATGACATTTTGCATATTTTCAGGCCCCACAAGGCTCCTTATATCTGTTAAATGTGATGCTTGTTCAGAACTGGTTTTTCCACATCTTCCTACATTGCCATGCTGTACTGTCTATTTATGTAATAGTTATTTGCTCGTTTTTGGTGAAAGTGAGGAGGCTAGGCTTTTTACCGCAATTTGTACTTCCTATATTAGGTCCTTTGACCAAGTTTTTTTTTACAGTCTTTAATGGTTTCAGTGAAAGTGAGGAGGCTAGGCTTTTTACTGCAATCTATACTAGCTAATATTTGGTGCATTTGGTTGAAGTGTAACACTTGTATTTTTTAATGCATGTTTCATCGGCAATTTGAAATAAAATTCAGTGATTGGCTCCTATTTTCTGTAAAGCACATGGTGGTTTTTAAGGGGGTTTCCTGATCAACTATGCAACGGGATGAGCAGCTCTCTGTTCTGTTGATTTTTCTCTTTCCATCTTTGTTATTTTTTGTTCCCTTTTTTGGCTATGGAGGATTCCTTATCCTCCAAATTCCTTCTAATTTTGCTCTCATCATGTTTGTTTACTCCTTTTATTTAAACAACTAGACCAATTCCATTAAGTGGAATCAGCTACATATATTTGATGACACAATCAAATCATGTTCACATTCAATTAAGAGTTGGATTTTGTTTTCAATTAAGCTTCTATCATATGTAAAGGGATTTGATACTGTAATGAGATCAGTGTCAGGTCATTTAATTTAAACATGAAGAAATTCTTTTCCTAGCCACGTAATCTTAAGGCCAACCTCCTTTCATTTGCCTTTGAGATCCCTTTGCCCATTACTTTCCACTAAAATAGCTCCAGTGCTAGAGAGTTTGGAGTGAAGGGCTGAAGGCATAAGCGAAAAGAAACATATACTTACTTTGCTTCCTGAACAGAACTTGGACAAAGCTCAGCAGCATATTTGACTAGCTCACTAAGACAGCGAGCCCACCTGTTCTTGTCAGGGCTCTCAAATATTATAGATTGAAGTGTCACTTCAGGAGGAATGGCATCAGGTTCTCGTTTCAAATCAAAAGGTCGCCCTGAGTCCCAGTAGCAGTTCTGAACAATCTCATCCTGCAATCACAGATTTAATTTTTATGTTAAGGGAAAATAAAAGCTCAATCTAACATGGCTGAACCTCAAAATAAATAAATAAATATAAGTCTGCCCCATAACTAGACAAATAAGATCATTCTGACAAAGATGAATCATAAAATAAAAATAAAAAATAAAGGCAATTGTGTACCCCATGCTCTTCCAAAACATCAATTATAAATATTGGTTCAGCTTCATATTTCAAAATATGATTTGGTTGCTCATGTATCCTCAGGTCCCGAATATCATTCCTCAGTGCACGAACACAACGCAACAATTCCAATGCTGTATGCCTAATCTGACTATCAACAGAACTAAGGAATATAAGGCCAACTGCATCAATTTCTGATGCCCGAAATTCAATTGCTTCGCCTGATTGTTGGAAGGAAGATTTTCTGAATCTCTCAGTTTCATGCCCCAAAGAATTTGCATCTGCATCAAGTTGCATTCTATCATCTATTAGACAAGATCTCCAAAAGCGCATAAGTTCCAACAGACGCCCTAATGAAGTTTGGATGAGAAGAGGGAATTCATCAGGAAGTCGTAATATGAAGTTGGCCATCCCCTTCATTACTGCATAACGACGGTGGGGTAGGCATTTCACAATACGGTTTAGTACTTGCACTGCTTCCTCACGAACACCAGGGTCAATACTTATGCCATGTTGTGGTATAATTTCAGTGATTTTATCACTTCGCCCAACTTCTTCTATTAGATATGGGATGCACTTTAGCACAGAGCGGAACAGATAACCTTGAGACTTTTCCTTGGTTACAGCATCTATAAAATAGTTATTTGTTAACAGCAGTGTGTCATGATGGCAGTAGAAACTCAGTAGTAAAGGAAATAAAGAATATTCTGAACTGGTAAAAATAAATAAACTAGTTAATTAGAAAGTATCAAAGGAACACAAGTCCTGTGCAAATAAGTTCTACTTTCCAATTTCCATCAATTAATTTTATCATACTTCGCAAGAACAATAACCATAATTTAGATATGTTCTGATTCCACTAAAAGGGAGTCCCAAATATATATACTTCCCATAAAAACCATTACTTAAATTTTGTGAAAAGATTAATTACCCTCAAGGTCTCAAATCTAAACAGTACCCATCCTTCAATTGTTACTTGTATCAATTTCAGAGTAATGTTCCAAAGAACTTTATAGTGAACTAACATGCTGATAAACATAAGTTATTTCTTTTTTAATCAGGAAAGAAATTGGCTAGGTTCCAGAAAACATAAATCCAAAAGCAGGTGATAAAATGTAACCTTTGAATTCAAGAAAATAAGTTAACCAAGTGCAAGGCAAGATGTATATAATAATTCTAGAATTAAATTTCAACTTTAACTTTAAATTTTGGATATTACAACACCATTTTCTCTCCCCAGCTCCCACTTTCTCACTATCCTCATTCCTTGTCCCCATTATCTTTTGTTTGATGCCTGCATTATTTTATATATTTTTTAAACTAAGATACCAAATTATTTCAAAACACAAACAAACTTACTATTTCATAATAAAATAAAGAGAAAAACTCACAGTAGACATAAATAATATAACATGTGATCAATGTGTATTGTTTACTAAATAATTCATTAATTAAAGAAACATGTTTTCCACAATATAACATGAGATTCAATTCAACCTTTTTTATTGTTCTATGCTACTTACAATATAACATTCGATCCAATCCTTCTCTTCTAATAATTTTTTTTTCCAAAAACAGTAGATAACTTCTTTCCAATTGGTATATAATAGAAGCAATTACCAATTGTGGTCCTTGATGATGTCAAAAGTGCTTGACTATAGGTTCTGTGGCATGACCTTATTATTGCCTCAATTGCAGCTCTCACTTTTGGAATGTAGTGGCCAATATCATGACCTGCTCATTCATGCAGTGTTTACAGCAGGAAATAAGCATATTTAGTTCAATAAAAAATAACCATGTACAATTATTCTAGGCATGTCTCAACTTGTACCTTTAAAAATATCCAAACCAGAATGCTCACTTGAAGGCAACATGACAATGGCAAGCAAGGCACGAAGACCAATAACCTTTGCTTCACTAAGGCTGTCTTGCTTTAGCAATTCCAGTAGCATATGGTTCATGGCAAAATCAAGGTTGTGTTCAGCGATAGTTACACAAAATTCGACAAGTTTATCGTGTTGGACATCTTGTGTAAGCAACCCTTTCCTTAGAACTGTTAAGAGTTGTGAGGTTACACTGTCAAGGTAATCCCATATACGATTTGGGGCCTGGTTAGCAGCATGGACACTCAAGTAAAATCTTAATACCCGATGAAGACAATCCAAAGCCATGAAACGATGATTCTTATCCTGTATGATCCAACCAGGAAATAGAATCGTCATATAATTGAAAAAACTTAATTGAAAGAAATAATTAAGTAATTCCGAACTCTAGTTACCTAATTACACATATTAAGAGATGTTGAGGATCAACAAAGCCCTTATATCACCACAGTTTAAAGGAATTGGTTCAACCGAAAGGCCAAGACTGCTAGGAACAGGCCTATAAATGATTTGAATCTCTAAAAAGCAGTTTGTATTGAGATTTTCTATGGCACACAACTCTAGTTGCAGTGGGAGATTGAGAGGGTGGGAAGCATATTTTATAAACAATCAAACTTTGTATATTCATAAATTTACCAGTTCTGACAAAAATTCATACGCTGAAAAAAAGACTACTACATACTGGAAATTAAAGGAAAACATAAACAAATACAAGAAATACCGCAATTTATTTAACAAAGGAAGCTTTTAGTGTTGATACACCCTGTTGAAATAAATAAAATGTTAATCTTAACAAAAATATAAGGATGATATATTTGAACTTGTCCTTCAAATTTTTAATGGTAAACTTCTAAGAGAAGGATCCCCAACCCCAGAAACAGGTATGGAAGCAAACAGAACAAAATAATTACATTTTTTTTTTGTAAATATAGTTTACCTTTCATTTACCATAAAAATACAGTTTATTATTCTATTCTCAATGAAAGTAAGTTTATAGTAACAAGTTTTTTTTTTTGAGACAAACAAATTTTATCAGAACTTTGAAGAGAAAAAAAATTACGTACAAAAGAGGATAAAGCATTCACACAAAGAAACCACAAATTAACTAAATCCTAATTTGTTAAACAATGCATCAAAGCATGCCAACCCTTTGTCAAGTAAAGAAACACCATTAAATAAACCAAGTGCAAAGCACCAGAGATGCCAAAAGTGAAATCTTACACCAAATGAAGTCTGCAGTCAGGAATCATTAAAAATTCTAGAATTCTTTTTCAACACCAAGCCCAACATATCAAGGATTGCCACAAGATCTTCGTCTCTTTATGAGAGTCAAGATCTCAGACTTTTGTGAGGAGAAAATTATGTAAATCAGTAGAAAAAATCCACAACTTGAAAGATTTTGAAAAGCATGTTCCATTCAGACGTTGCCACAGGGCCATGCAAAAAGAGAAGAGCTCCCAATTCAAAATCTAGACCACACATTATATGGGGAACAAAGCAGTGAGAGACCTACACATTAAAGCATATCATAAGTGTGAATCCAGTCCAAACAATTGTTTTGACCTTTGAGGGAGCTTTAGGACCTGTTTGATTTTTGTTTTCATTATGTTTTTCATTTTTCGGGATTTGAAAAGGAGATAATAAAAACAGGAAATGAAAGCATGAAATATGATTTTCTTGTTTTCATTGTTTCCTTAACAGAATCTTGAAAAACAGGAAACAAATTGAAAACAAGAAATAAAAACATAAACTAAACACACTCTTCCAAGAGAAAATTTTCTCTATTAAGAGAGCAAGTCAAGAATTGAAACTAATATTTACAGGAGAAAAATCTCAAGGAATCAAGTATTCAGGCTCTTGGGTCAAAGATATCAGTAAGAAGAATAGAACCAAGTAAGAAAGAAGGAACCCTAACATAGTAACCACCCTGTCTTGAGAAAAAAAAAATTGACAAACAAGGGCATTATGCGCAGAAGATAGGTTAAAAAGCCAAGGAAGGCCCTAAAAATGGAACAGTACCAACCCAAATAGCTTCCCAAAATTTAATCCCAGACCCATCACCCAAATGCAAAGACGAGAAATCTAAAGGAAGATGAGCCCTCAGAAATAAATTTCCAAGGACTAGTATCAACAACTTTACATGCAAGGTTGGTGTCCCCCCCCCCCCCCTCTCTCATATGCAAACTCTACTTCGAATAACCAAATGCCATAAGGAAGCAAGTTATAGAGTAAGACACCAAAACCACTTAGCTGGCAATGCCTTGTTCTAGGACACCAAATTACCAAGACCCAACCCCCTTCCTGTTTTGTTCTACAACAAATCTCCCAACGAACTAGGTTGTCTCTTCTAGAATCTTCTAACCCCAACCAAAGGAAATCCCACATAAATTTCACTATTGTCTGAACCACAATTGCAAGTATCCAAAAGGGAGAGAAATTATAAGGGGATGGTAGACAAACACAACTGAATAAAAGAGATTTGACCTCCTAAAGAGAAAAAGACACCGCTAGTAATAGGTAATGTCTCTATGAACTGTAAGCATTATATCATCTATAAACCATATAATAAATCATTACAATTATATTCAAATGTATAGAAAGCATATGCAAATTGAACTTACCCTAAGAAGTTTGTACAGTTGCTCCATGTGAGGACTTAGGTTGTTGTGAAATATTAGAGGATCACCAAGACACAAAAGAAGAGTAACCAAGGGGTACCCAACCTAAATGTCAAGATAAAGACTTCAGTATACTTGGCATTTAAAGGCAAGGAAAAAATAATAAAAATGATAGAATAACAACTTACTGCAATGTGTTTGCTCTGTTTATCCATCCAATGAATGAGCATAACTCTTATACGCCCAACAGCTTCATACCAAAATGTAAGTGCTGGCTCTACACCAGAAGGTGGCCACTGGCTTTTCCCACCATCTGCAAGAGGTGCTAGGATGTTTGAAAGCATATTGCATAGAGCATGGTAAAGCTCACTTTTCCGTTTATGAGGAGCGCGGTTTAAAGGGTTTGCTTTTGCCACAAAGGATGCAGACGCATTCAATCCACCCTCGGTTTTAACCTGAGAAGAAGCTTATAATTATGCCCATATCATGCAGTGTAGTCAAAGGCGCCAAAAGCACGCCTTAGGCGCTAAGGCGAGGCCAGAACAGCCCATAGCAACTTTCTTTCCCTGAGGCACTGCCTCTTCAATGAGGCGCACGCTTATTGTGCCTTTTAGGCATTTTTCTTTTCTTCCAAAGGCGTTGAGGTGGCGCCTCTGCCAGATGCTTTTTTTTTTCTTTAAATGGAATGAGAAAAACAATTTATTAGAGGACCCAATCCATTGAAATAGTAGGATCTAACAAAATAAAAATTCTAGCATCATCAAACATAAGTTAGCATCGTTGAGCTTGAAAAATAGTCTGCCATCACTGTTGTGTTGAGTCAGCACACCTTGAACTTGAAAGAAATAGAATAAAGAAGACAAAAAATCCACCACCAATGCAGTACTGTGTCAGCACCGCTTGAGCTTGAAAAAATGGAAGAGAAAAGGCCAAAAGGACCCACCACTACTGCAGTATTCTGACTCAATCAAATCATTACCCATTTTACCATCATTTGACCACCGCTTGAACAACTATCTTACCACAAAAAATGACCCAATTTCTAATCCTATTCTTTTTCACATTTAGGAGTTTTACTATTTCAACAACTTCAAACCTATTGTAGACATTTAAATTATGAACTATAGCCTGTAAAACATATCGTCAATTTATTATCAAGCTTTAACTAAAGATTTTGGTATTTAATTCTCATTAGAAGTGTTTAATTTATATGATAAGTTTATACATATTAGCTATATATATTACAGTTTTTTAATGCCTTTCTTGAGTGAGGTGTGTGCCTTTTGGCGCCTCTCGCCTCAAGGTGATATAAACCCTCAACACCTTAAGGGCGCCTTTCGCCTTTGATTACCCTGATATCATGTAATGCTTTCCAGCAAAAATTTATTCCACATACCCCAAGTTTCAGGTACCGCATCCCATTAATGATACTAAGTGTTTCACTTCTAGCAGCAGTGGTGTCAATTCGACGGGTATTGAGTTCCATGAAAAACCGCTCAGTAACAGAACTGAACCTGCAAAAACATGATAGGAATACCATGAAACAACAGAAGATTTCAAAGTCTAGACACAGATCAAGGTTCAACTTCATATTACTAGCCTGACACAACTAAATCACAGTGAAAATGAATGGATGCAGAAGAAGCAGCCCTTAAATGTTAAAATTTAATATAGACACATCCACACCAAATTAGTAAACATGTAAAAACTACAAAGCTTTAATATTCAGGGGAAAACATGAACACCACAACTGAAATGGAGAACTGAAGTATATATGTCATTTCTTAGTCACTTTTGTTATAAATATCCTTCTCTTCAGGCACACCTTTGCTGCCTTGCTGGAACTAAGCTGACAAATGAATGTCAAGTAACTAACTAACCAAAGAACAAAAGTTATCCAAATAAACAATGAGAGGGAGAAAGCTAGCATGAAAGATTCAATTACGAGCATACCCTTAAAGAAGTCAATCACATAGGCACCAAATTTTGCTTTTCAGACCAGAGCTGGCTCTAAGACAAAAACTGAAACATTCCCTACCAGAAGGGGATTCAAGTCTCAAGAAAGCATCTAACTGTACCAGTAACCCTATTGCTTTTTTTAAAAGTATATATTATTATTGCTGTATCCATAATTATTACAAATGCATCAGAGAAACCCAACAAAGATACAAAAGACATGAGATACAGGTTAACCAAATGCCCATGCTACAATTCACTCAAGGATAAAACACTGAATTCCTACCCTAAAACGAGTAGTTTACATTTGCCGAGACCAAAAAGTATGTGTCCTCATGTCTGACACATCAGACACGGATACTTAGCTGACACATGTATGACACACATCGGACCTTACACAACTTTGTATATGTTCAATTAAAAAAAGCATCTTTTCGGCTTTGGCACACTTCGGATAACACAGCTAGACACAGCTCACACACGGTGGACACAGCTCTGGCGACATGGCTTGGACACTTTTTGTTCATCCATTTTAATGGACCCACTCGGATAATAAAAATACCAACTGAATGCCCAACATCAAACTGCATCTATTTTTAGGAAAGTGTGCTCTTTATCAATGAAGTAGATAACAATGGTGCAGAAAGGTTGGCACAAGACATATATCAAGAAAGCTCTATGGTTTTGGGAGGGGCTCAAAAGTAGTCAAAATTGATAGTTTGAAACCTATATCTGAAGATATTAATATTGAATCTCACACACACGCACGCGCACGCATGCACGTGTATTTATATTTTGAAGTTTGAATCTTTTCTTTTTAATTATATATAAACACACGCATGCACATGCACACGCGCACACACACACACACACATATATGCTTGTGGTCGTATCCTACAATTTTAAGAATTTGGTGTGTTTCTGTGTCCATATCCATGTCATGTCAAGTGTCCTTGTTGATGTCTATGCTTCATAGGTCTAGAGTGAGTACATCACCTTCCCTTATGAGATGGGTCACCAAACTTAAAATCCCTATAGAATAAAACTACATATTCTAAGCACAAGTTTAAAATCAGTCAGAGTTCAATGCATAGTTCAACTATTATTCATCATACTGAGAAAAAAGCAGCATGTACTTATCAAAACAAATTAATCAGATTAATATGATGATATAATAATCAGTTAATATTTCTTAAAACAATCCTTATGCTGGTTCGATAAATTTTTTCTCATACTGAATAGGTTTCAACAGCAACTCAGTGATATATCGGGTACCTGATGCGGGATAGAGCACCTAATAGTTGAGCAACTAAGTCCAGAAGAAGCCCCCTGAGATCAACCAATGAGGGATATTCAACCTGGCTAACAACCCTGCAACAAGAGTTCACAAGTTCAAACCAAAGCTTCATATAAGAATAAGAGAACAATCATGAATATCTGTATTGTGCTTCCGAAACAAAATAGTCTAGTATGAATGAGAACGATAATGCTTTCAAATAAATTTCATATGTAGTTCAGGCCACTTAAATTGAAAAACACATCCAATGTTCAGTATCCCATAAAACAAATAGGGGATGAGAGTTGCTTGAGGGTTACACAACTATCACAAACTTGTAGAACATATACTCCACAAGTATATTTCCCTTATGTTATTAGTTCTTGGAGTATTGTAACAAATAGCCAAACTTCGTTTCCATTCTTGACGTACTTAGAAACTTTGCATTGGTTTTCAGCATTTCCCTTCGGGTAAAGCAAAGTTTAGGGTGAGGGACACTCATCACTCATCACTTCAATTTTCAAGGCCAAGGCAAACCACCAACCCAATGAGGATATTCAGCAGGGTTACAGATAAGCTACCACCATTTTCAGCAATTATTGACCACAGAGCAGATATGTCATTCATTTTAGACTACAGTTTTAGAGGGTTCATGAGAAACCTCAACAGTACATGTTTATATTCTAGGGAAAAACTTCCTGGAAGCTATGATTAACAATCATTGGAGAGACATCAAAATTTTGCATGTAACTTCTATTTTCTTCACAAAGCAGTGTCATTCTACATGAAAACGAATCCTTTTTACAGAAAAAAAGTTATTAGGAATAAGCTAGGAATATGAAGAAAGCGAATAAGCCCTTTAGAAAATAGTGGATTAGTATTTGAAACCCATACACTGCATAATTCACACATCAAAAATTGAAAATCCCCCAACTGTTGTATTAGTGATTATAGTTTTATTATAATTTATAAGAACAATTTCTTCTATTAACTTTTAAGCATGCTAATGAGTTCATATTCCCATGATCTATCAATTACACCATTTACCTGTCAGCATTTATCAGCCAGTCAAAAACAAAATTTTCAAGCCCGGACCACAGCTTCTCTGTAGTGAAGAATAAGCGACGGTTATAAAGGAAAACACTCAGCCGACAATAAATGCATGCAACCAAAAATTAAAAAAAAAAAATGGATAACATAGCTACAAAGAACAAACCAGTAAGCCCCTCTTGTGGACAACACTCCACGAAACGGATGCACGCAGAGCAAAAAATGCACTCCACTGCAAGCTGAATTCCACCAAAAAAACACGTGTTAATAATAAATCTCGGAATTAACCGGCAGCAGCAGTGCAGTTTTCTAAACGAAACCGGAGCGCATAAGCTGAAATTAGAAATCTCACAGGCATTTATCAGCAAATAATAATCCGAGTAAAAACAACTATTTAGGATTCTAGGAAGAACATAAATTCAAGTGTAAACAGTCACAAGCTTGAACATCCACACTGAGAAGTAAATAAAAAAAAAAAGGAAGCGACCCAGTGCACAAGGCTCCCCCAAGTGGGGTTTGGCAAGGGGTATATATACGCAACCTTACCGTTGCGCGAGCCTCACCCTCACACTGACAAGTAAAAGCACTGAATATAAACTCAGTAAATGGTCAGTTAGTCACATCTCATCTCATAAACTAACAAAGAGTAACAAACCTTTCTTTGGAATGTAGATGCATCATTGGCACCCTTTGGAGATTCACTACAATAGTTTAAAAAAAATAAATCATTATTATTATCTAAGTTATTTAACAAAAATAAAAAGAAACCAAAGTGCTATGGCAGACACAAACCTCTCTCTCCATCTCAACAGAGCTTCCAATAGAGGCACGGGCGTGTGCCGCGCAACCATGGCGAGGGAATCCAGGACTTGCTCGTAGGCGGGATCAGATGGTCGCAGGTATTGCCCATCCTACGGTGAACCCGCAAAACAAAACAAAACAAAGCATTAAAATAACGAGTGAGTGGTTCGGATTATAACAAGAGGTAGTTCGAAAATAAGAAGAAGAAGAAGCAGAAGGGTGTGGATCTTAGTTAGTTAGTTAGTTAGTTTACCTGGGCTTGAGCGGTTTCGATACGACGTCGTGCGAGAGGGAGGAAGCGCTGGAGAAGAGCATCCACGATTAACTTGGCAGCACTCCCTGCCTTCATTTTTCAATTAACACGATTCCTTCTTCTTTTTGTTTTTTATTTTCTTAAATAACCATTTGCCTTTCTTTTCTCGTGTAAGAGTTAGAAGAAACCCCCAATTAACCCCAAAAAAATGTAAGTAAGAGTAAAGAGATGATGAAGTAAGTGAAATGGAATTTGAAGAAGAATTTTAAAATAATGATAAGAAGAATAAGAAGGGAGGGGTTGATGAGGGTTGAGATGAGAGGAGGATCTAAAAGGTTCGAAGAAGAAAGGCTTGGAGGAGGAGGAGGAGGAAGAGGAGAGACCACCGACGATGATCGCGGTGGGGCTACGCCAAAATATTAAAATTAGCAAAGAGGCTGTTTTTCCGTCATTACAGTGTGTGCTTTTTCTCGGTGAAGGTATGGAAGCGAGTCAATATTGATCCTTTCTCTCTCCTTTTTCTTTTATTTTATTAATTTTTATTTATATTTTTTCTTCCAAATCAATAATCAATCAATATAAAAAAAAATTAAAAATCAAGAATTTAATTCTCAATTTTATATTGCCACGTTACTATAAATATTTAACTAAACCATCCACTATTTTAAAAATCTTACAAACTAAAATATATGATTAAATGACAGTATAAAACTCTTTTATATTGACAGTGCCTGAAATTAATTTCAAATGAAAAATATTCAATAATCTTAATGGGCATGCAATATTACTTTTTGAAATATTAATTTTTTGGCTCATTTGGTATTGAACTTAATTTTATTATTTTAATTTGAGAAGGTATTGACATCCTCCATCAATAAGGAGAAATAATGTCATGAGAAAAGCATGTCTGATAACGCCTAACTTATAAACTTGGTAAAAAGAGGAAGAACACAAGCCAAAATCCATAAAAATAACTTACCGAAATCTTAGGGAGGAGGAAGAATGGAAGAGAAACATAATAGAAAGACAGAGGGTGTTGATGGCAGCTAGAGTGTGTTTCTTAAGCCTAGGGATAAGTTTATATAGTGTTAGGGACGTTTTAATGAAACTGTGTCGTTTTAATGTATAATGGTATTGGGGTCACCGCTATAGCAATATATGACTACTATAGTAGTCAACAAAGGAAACACCAATCCTGGAACAACACCTAACCATTATAGTGGTCATGGGCTATAGTAGCCTATAGCAACCAAAACTACTACAAGTCAAACTGCCTGACCTCTGGCGGTTTCAAGAGTTCTAGTTCTGTACTTTTGATATTTTTCAAGCATCTAAAACTTCCCGGCAACATAGGTAGATCCTGGGAATCCTAAGACTATATTAGGCTTATCTAGGGATACAAGAACCTAAGACGTCACATGTTGCCCTTAAAAGAATACACTATTTGCCCCTAATTCCAAGGATAAAAAGGTTGTATGCTTCAATGAGTTCAAAACCTCATATGAGATGACAATTTGAGAATAGGAGAAATGATGGTGTCCTATGGTGAAACCTGGAAACATTTTGACCAAACTTATTTTGATTTTGGTGTAGATCCTAGGAATGTTATGTTGGAGCTTTGTGCAAATAGATATACTCTGAATAATTAGTTTAACAAACCCTATTCTTATTGGCATATGGTTATTACACCTTACAATCTCCCTCCTAAAATTTGCATGAAAGATCCTTACATGTTTCTAACGTGAATAATCCATGGCCCTGATAATCTTAAAGCCAAGATTGATGTTTACCTTCAACCATTGATTGATGAACTTAAGAGTTATGGTATTCGAGTGTGAGACTTATGATACTTCCACGAAATAAAATTTCTTTCTAAAGGCATCATTGATGTGAACTATTAATGATTTTTCGAGTTATGAAATGTTAAGTTGGATGATGCAAGGAAAATTAGCATGTTTAATTTGTATGGAGGATACAAAGGTATTTACATTGAAACACAGTGCAAAAATCTGTGGTTTAATTGTCACGGAGGTTTTTGGACCTTGATCATGATTATAGAGGTAAGAAGGATGCATTTAAAAAGAATACGATTAAATATGATGAGCCTCCTATAAGGCTAAGCGGACCAGGTTTGGCAAAGAGTTAGAGACTTTCCAAAGATAACTAAACTGGATAAATTCATAAGATTGCTAAGGATATGAGGCGGATCATAATTGGATCAAATAACATATATTTTTTAAGCTACCTTATTGGGATAATTTAGTTCATCATTGTATTGATGTAATACATCTTGAAAAAAATGTGTGTGGTAACATCATGAACACTGATAGACATTGATAAAACCAAGGACAATGAGAAAGCAAGGAAAGATTTGGTATAGTATTATAAGCAACTTGAGTTAAGTTTACAGAATTTGCTAGATTGGTGTGTGTGTAAGTCGAAGGCTAATTACACACTAACTTTTGTGTAGAAACAAGCTATGTGTAGGTGGGTACAAGAGTTGAGGATCTCTGATGGTTATGCCTCAAACTTGGATAGATGCGTCAATATTTGATAAGGACAATTTTTTAGCATGAAGAGTCATAATTGTCATGTATTTATAGAGTGATTACTTCCTATTGCATTTAGAGAAATACCTCTCCCTGTTTGGAAGCCATTGACCGAGTTAGTCAATATTTTAGGGACTTATGCTCATCTCACTCTGAGGGTTGAAGATCTCTTAATTATGGAGAGAAATATCCCTATAATTATGTGTAAATTAGAGAGAATATTTCCTCCAGGTTCTTTGATTCCATGGAACATTTTCCTGGACACTTGGCATATGAAGCATGGTTGTATGGCTCGTTTAGTATAAATGGATGTATCCATTCGAAAGAAATATTGAAAGTTTCAAGATGTAACACCCAAGCTTCCGAGGGAGGGATGATCGCTGGTCAAGAAGGCATGGACAAGAAGCGGCTCCTAGTAGGCTTCTAAGAGGGGTACATGAATAAATTGATTACACATCAAAATGAAAGGAATTCTAGTCTCTATAGGTATGAGGCTACACGTTGAGGATGACTTATGTAAATTAATTGGTACTACCTATACCAACAAGATGCATCTTCTTTCGATAGCCCATCACTAAAGAACTTCATGGTTAAGGGTGCTTGCCTTGGAGAAATTTTGGGATGGGTGACCTCATGGAAAGTTTTTTAGGAAGCATGTGAGTGGGGACAAAGCACGCTGAAAAGACCAGTGTTGGTTTGTAGGGACAAGTCGTCAATCCATAAAGTCACAGGGGATGTTACAAATGGTATCAAAGCCTGCACCTCTCCGGTACGTGTGGTTCGAAGCCAAACCAAGTAGAAGCTAGTAGTCATATAATGCTTGGGGCTGACGAAGGCGGAGAGTGATCAGGATACAAAAAGGCACGGACAATGAGTGGCTCCTTATAGGCTTCTAAGTAGAGGGATACATGAATGAACCAATCACACACCAGGAATGAGAGGGATCATGAGTCCGTATAGGTATAGGACTATACAGTTGAGGATGATTTATATGAATTAATTGGTACTACCTATACTAACAATATGCATCTTCTTTTCGGTAGCCCGTCACTAAAGAAATTTATGGTTAAGCGTGCTTGACTTGGAGTAATTTTGAAATGGATGACCTCCTAGGAAGTTTTCTAGAAAGCATGTAAGTCAAGACAAAGTACGCTGAAAAGACCCATGTTGATTTGTGGGGACAAGTCATCAATCCATAAAATAGTAGAGGATGTTACACAAGAGAATGTGAAAATAGGGCTTAAGTAAAAGGTTCCATATGTGAGGCATATATTTCTAAGGAGACATATTTCTTTTGTTCCTATTACTTCTAGCCATTGATAGAGAAATTTTTAAGCATCTATTATGTTTTTATACTTAGCCTAATTGGTTTCTATATGTGTTTAATTTTGATGATTTGGTTGAGTTTTGCATTATTAGGCCTCATTGGATTTAATTGTTAAAACTTGGTTAATTTCAAATTTTACATTTATTATGACCTTTCCATCTTCCACAGACTATTTTGGGCTCTACAAATATCAGATTTAGGTGATCTTGGTGTCTTCTGAAATCTAAGACTGAGATCTATAATTTTGGGTTTCACAGGCTTCATCAAATTCGATCAGATTCAAGGCTTGCATTGGCTTCTAAATTGCAGAGCTAGTGTTTAAGTGGGTCCAAGACCTTCCCTCACATAATTGGACTTATCTCACTCATTTATGGTCCAAATAAGTCATGTAATATGTCTCTAGAAAGCTTATCCAGAGAGGATGATCTTATCAAGATAGATTTTGGAAATCAGGAATTATAGATAAACGTAAGGATAAGTGGGAATCCAGGTGGGGACATTTGATTTCCAATAAGTTTTCAGTTTTTTTTTTTTGCAAGTTCTCTTGATCTCTCTATGGAATTGTCTTCTCGTTTTTCCTTTGTACTCAAGGTGTTCATCCAGAGAGCTTGCCAATGGAGATGTCCATAGAAGGCTAAACTCATTTCAATCCTTGACATCACGGATAATTGGTTTGAATTCAGAGTTCCTATTTTATAATTTTCATTTTCGTATGTATGCTTTCCTTTCTCAACTTCAATTCGATTATGAATTCAGTTATTGAACATGATTATATTTGAATTATATTTGATTAGATATAGGACTGAATTTGTTATTGAAATCAAAATAAGGCTGAATAACCAATCGATTATCCGGGTTAATCTAAATTGCATGTAATTCGACATTCATCGAAAATTACAATGGTGATTTAAGGATTTTTGAGTGAAACTATATGATTATATAGTAAATTAGGATTAACAAAGTAGCATCCAAATTTTAACTCTTTTGAACCATGATGAATTCTACCAATAATTGTGATGTCTGGGATTGATTCTTTGATCAATTGCATCTCATTCTATTTCTATCATTGACTATAATTTTTGCATTCTAAAAATCACAAATCCCTTTTGTTATTTAGTAATTTCGATTTGATAACATAACTTGTGTATTCTTGGAAAGAATGACCTGAGTTACCTTATACCACAAATAAGGGGACTTAGACTATTTTGGTAGTAGATGCGGCAGAGCTATCAGCCACATGTTCAGTCTAGAAGAACAAGGGTTGGTCGAAATGATGATGGGGGTGAAAGTTCAGTTCAATATATGTTGTTTGTATTCAATTAGCCCAGATGTGCTACTAGGAAATCAAAACCCTATTAGCTATCAGAAAGATAAACATGCCGCATACTTGCATATCTCAATCAATTGTGATGAAGTGTAACCATTCAAAATTTAAGTGACATCAATGTATCATTTTCAATTATTGATATACTATATTAAATCAAATCTTATTTTACTTGCAATATTTAATTTACATGTATTTTGAACAAGTTGATGAGCAAGACACCTTAAACAATTTCCAACATGGTTCAAATCCTTTGTATGTGACCTAACTAACTGGCAACCATGTGATTCAAATTCTTACACGTGCTCTTGTTACCATCTTCTATGTTAATGTTTGAATTTCAATTATTCATGTGGGTTTTTAATGAAAACAATAATGTATCATGTCCTTATATACACAGTTTGTCTAGTCTTATACTTATTGCATTGCCTTTATTTTAAATTATCATATTATGAATTGATTTTTCATACACTATCATTTCTTTTTCAGATATGGCACCTAAATGGAAAAACAAGGGCAAGGGTATCCTAATCAATCAAACAACCACCTCTCCCAGTCAAGCATCCGCCACTGCTATTCACACCTCCACTTCTAGTCTTTCCATGCCACTATTCGGTACTCATCGTAGTTTACCATGATACCAACTTTTGGGCATGTGACCAAAGTGGTGCCTCCACCTCCACCACCATCAGCGGATCTTATCCCCACCACACAACTCACAAGGGGGAGCGGGCAGTTGGTGGCTCCTGGCGAGACAATCAAGACACGGGTCCATAGCAAAGCAATGGATAAAGCTCATACGTTTTGGTAGGAATAGGTAAGTAATTTGATTTTTCAATTCATGAATTGTGTTGTAATAATTTGAACAATTTCTTGATATGTAATAACATTGGTTTTACTTTTTGCTATGTAGTTGGCATCCAGCCGCACAAGCCATGCACGAGGTGACCTTCTATCTAGAAATTGTACGAATGGCCAGTTGAGTACTCAGCAAGCTAATGAAGGCGGAAAGCGTGCTAATTTCTAGACTGGAAGGTAAAATAAAATAATTTATTATGAAAATGTGTGATTCACCTTAGAAACTACTTTCATTTGCCCTATATTTTTATTTCTATATGTAGAGTGACTTCATCATCCATCCTAAGGATAAAGAGTACATGTTTAAGCTCTTCAAATCCTAGGCAACCAAAAGCCTGCAAGACATGTACATTGATATCCAGGAATGGGGGATGAGATCCCAAGTGGATGACTGAGGCTAGCCTGGACACTTTGTGACAATACTAGAGCGGGACAAATTCAAAGACAAATCTTTGAAGGCTAAGGCGCAGAGCCTCAATAAGGGTGGCTCCTCTCCTATGGTGGTTTTGCTACCATCGAGTCTACGCATCTAGGATGGTTTAGTCATTATTCTGAACACCTTTTAATTCCTCTTGTGAAATTTTTATTTTCACTTTTTTAATGTTTTACGTGTTTTACTTGAATTACAAAGCAAGGAACTGAAGAGGGCATCTACATAAAGTGAGTTGTTCAGAAAGACTCACATGCATAAGATAGGAAAGACATGGGTCAAACCTACTCAGAGAATGCTTGGGTATAAATGTTCTGAGCACTTATTGTTTGTATATGCTGTTTGTATATATTTAATTTATTATTTCATATATTTGATAGAGGTTTAATCAATTTTATTTTGTTATAGCATGCCTATGAGGCGTTACCAGGAGACCACAATCCGTGGGAGTAGAGGATTGTAGCTAATGAGGACCAATTGTGGTAAGAGGTACTCGATGGTCCATACAAGAACTGCATCTAAGGCATGGGGATATTTTATGCAAGTAATTTGTCCACTGCCTTTGTCACTAGGGCATCTCAGGCACTGGACCACTGGCAATGATGATTAGATCCACGAGCAAGTTCACTTGCTCAATACGGAATTTCATCGTATGCGGAGAAGGATGCGAAGACTCAACATTAGTTGCAGGAAATGGAAAAGAAAATGAAAGACAAGGAAAAGGCAATGGAAATGAGAATAAGAAAGGCTCAAGAAGGAGATGATGTCTTTATAGAAGAAGATGAGGCAGCTGCTCCATACACCCAAACTCCAATGATGATGAAGATGGTGGTGATGGTTATGGTGATGATGACGATGTCGATGACAATGCTGACTTCTCATGATTAATGTTACTTTTTTTTGTTACATGTTGACTTTTTATTGAGTGTTATTATTTGTTGACTTTATGTTTGTAGACTTTCTCACATTTGCATTTATTTTATATTTTGAATTTAAATTCATACCGTCTATGATTTATTAAGTATATTTTTTTATAATTTTTATTATTAAATATATTTGTATATTTATAATTAGCATTAGATTAAAAAAAGTAGCTTATCATAATTAGATAGCATAAAATTGCACTAAAAAATTCAGGACACATTTCTGTAGGTGATAGTATAAAAAAATTGGTTGTCCTCACCTCAGAAAAAATCCATCAAAAACAAAAAATCAAAAAAAAACTTTGTTGACTTTACTAACGGAAAAATCGCCAGTAATTAAAAAATTATTTTTTGATAAAAATTAGGCAGATTTTTTCCATTGGTAATTGTTTTAGGATTTTTTTAGGTGCATTATTGGGAAAATCTTAGTAAATACTAAAAAATTTGCCAGTAATTGGTCCCCTGACAAATTTGTTGATGAATTTTTTTAGCCTTTTTTCGACAAATTTTCTTTGTAAAATCCTAGGAGTTTTTTATGACAGTTACCATGCATCAACATCGCTTATAATTCCATCGGTTCCTGAATTTTCCAGGTAGCATAAAAATTTCACTAGTAACAAGTGTTTTTCTAATAGTGATCCTTGTCTTTGGGAGGGGGACCAAGCATGAGCAATTGAAATTTTCCTTGTAACAATATTTGAATATGTCGTGATTGAGATAGTCTTTTGACAAACCAAAGTTCTCACAGAGCAAAAACTATAAAGGTGACAGGACCTCCAATATCATAACAAAACTATAAAATGTATAACAAAAATTATAAAAATAATACAATAGCATATAAGTCAACATCCCCATTTATATATCATTCTTCATGAGTTATAAATGTAGAAAACTTACATCATAGCTTAATAGCAATCAATCATACCTATAGAATCTTCTAAAATCCATATAGAATTTCCATCTACCATACCTTTAACATTAATAGAAAGAACAATATAATAATTCCACAAAACCAATAAACTTAACTACAAATAAGAAAGAAAGAAAGAAGGTGGTTTAAGTTGGTCCTCATGTGTTTTGTAACATTAGATGGTCATTTAAAATTTAATATTAAAATACTAAATTACCCTTTTTTTAACTTTTAATTTTCTCTTCAACCACTTTTCTATTCCACCATTACCAATTATCTTTACTACTCACACCTCTGCATTTTATTATAAGGGCTCGCAAAATCATTTTAGATCCCTTTTTAGCCAGCATCATTGTTTTCTTCTAATTTTTTTACGTGAAAAGGAGTGAAAGATTTGTATCTCCTAGCACAATTTCAGCCACACATGAAATGATGAACAATGTCCTTCAATTCCTTTTCCATTCCCTCAGTTGCTACTATGAATTTGCTCATTACACTCGGATGATAAATTGAATATATGTAGACTTATCTCTCTCTTGTAAAAGAAAATCTTCAACACCTATAATCCAAGAAAAAGAAAGAACCCATCAAATTAAAAAGAAAATAACACAAGGAGGAAATGAAATGGTCACTTTGAGTCAAATAAACAATGAATAAAACTTGCAGGAAGTAGGGTTGTTAACAGCAACAACAAACCTCAAGTGCCTAGATCACAAGTTGCAAACCTTGTAGGGGTTACCTTGGCTCGAATCCTTGCAGTTCCCAAACGAAATGCACATAGTTGTTATTGTTGGTGGGGGCCGAGGGTGGTGCAATGATAGATCTACCAGGTTGGAACTTGTGGGCTCTTAGGCTTGGTTCTTTATCCCTCTGTTGTCATCGCCATCTCCACCAGTGGAGGTTCAAGCAAATGTGACAAAAAATGGCAACAAGAAGCATCCCTGCATTTTCCATGGCAAAATTCCATTTTTTTCTTATAAGGATGATCTTGAACCTTCAAAATATAGTTTATTACTATATATATGTTTTATCTTCAATTATCCTTAATTGTTGAATGACTTCTATTAAAAATCTAAAAGTTAAAAAGGGAGGACCACGGGATGACCCAAAAGATGGGAGGACCATTTTATTCGTCACCAAGAAAGAAAGAAAGAAAGTATAGTCTACATATTGTAGTACTTTACATAAGGCAGCCTTAGATGCCAAGACAACATCACTACAACGAGCTCTAACTGTTGCAGCTCACCTCGGAGAACCACAACGTAATATTGACCTGCTCAGCGAATTTTACTCACTAAAGCAAACTCTATGCCCTGTGTAGAAATTAAAATATTGCAATTTTTACGCTTTTAGGCCCTTTCTTAGTAAATTGGGATGATGTAATATGGAGGAAGGCTCTAAATTCAACGTAGACATTACTATTTAGGGAAAGTAGCCTAGGTTTAACCACCTCTTGCTCTTTTTACTCTCTCTTGTTCCACCATTGAAGCAAACTTTCTTTTACTTGTTTTTACTCTAGTTTTCTTTATTTTCTTGTACTTACTTTTAGTACTCTCTTATTTTTGCTTTGTAAACTCCATCATGGAGGAGTAGACTTTTGGTTGTAGCTCTAAGGATATAATAGCTGAAGGTGTTTGAGATAATGTTTTTGTTAATGAAAGTTGTTGGGTTTCTTATCTCTTCTCTTATTCATGCAATCTTTTATGTTGATTGATGTATGAGTTGTATGAATTTGTGTTAGTAATTCATACTCTACATCTTAGTGTTAGGGTTGTATGATTAGGGATTTATTGGGTTTAACTAGTTAATTAATTAGTTAACTTAATTAATCTAGGAGATTAAGATTTGTTTGATTAACTAGGCTAGTGCAATTGTCTCTTCAAATTAATTTATGTGTGTAGAGCTTGAGATATCAAGTACTTTCATAATTTGATTGTATGCATAGTTTTCTCTAATCCTAAGTGGAATTGCATGTTAGTTTTGTGATTTTTAAAACTAGCATAATTAGCCACCCTCCAAGTGTTCAATGTGTGCAAATCATGTAGAAATTTTAATTTCTAAATAACAAATATTGTAAAATTTTTATTGTTTATCATTGATCTAATTCTTAACAGGACATGTGATAAACAAATGTTATAATTGAGATTAGGTGTCAGAATTACCTAGAACAGTAGAGGTTGATGAGTCCATGACTATTTGATTTCTTTGACCTATAGAAAACAAGCAGAAGAAAAACTCCTTTTATCACCAAGTTCTAAAATGTGTGTTCTGTCTCAATGAGCCAACAACCACACGAAGTGGTTAGAGTAGGGCTCTCTGGTTAGTAATAGAAAGGGCCAAACCTACCCATTATGGCTCAGCCATTTACAATAACTAAAACATATCCACTGCTAACAAAAATTAACATAATTAGGCCTAATAACAAAAATAAATCACAAAATTAACTAAACAATATGGTCCAATATTTTTTGCATCCAATTAATATGGAATCAAATAAAAAAACCTACAACAAAATATGATTTATGTCAGTCTACACTTAAAATATCCAACATTCTCCGACTTGGACAGCATAAATAAAAAATATCATGTTATTCTAGATTAATCAACAATATGTGGTCATAATGATGTGCCAAAATGAGCTAATATTAACCACCAAAAGGTCCAAAATGGAATGATAAGCATTTCAACGCAGAAAATCATACTCAAAGGAGTAGTGATATCATGCATTATAAGATACCTATGTGTCGTGATCCAACAACAAAGTAGAATATAAATAAATGAGAAAGCATAATAAAATGACATGCCAAAGTGTGAATAAGGTGCAATTTCCCAATAAAATGGCCTAAGCATCCGCCTAAGATGCCATATAAGATTTAATAAATCTCATCACAACAATAAGATTAAACTGGATCCAAAATGTCTCCACAATATGCCATCACAATATATACATATACAATAATAATTAAATTAGTTAAACTGGGCAAAACAAATATATAACAATAACAATAGTAACAATTACCATTACTTGAACAATGTCTCAAAGTGTTATTCAATGTCTCAAATATCACAAATAAGAGGTCATAACAAAACATGAAAATAAACTCCTACTAATCTAAAACATCAAAAGAACCTATTACACCCATGCGGGTTACATGATTAACTAAAGTTTTAATAACTATGCATTTTGTTAAAGGATCAACAATCATAAGCTCAGATAGGATATGTCGACAGTGGTAGAGCTTGAAGAAAATTTTTTTGGGGGGAGGGAGGTTTTGGATGTCAATTAAATTGCAAGAATTAAATCAAATTAAAATTAATTGCATATCTATATATAAATTTTATAGCAAATAACTAATATGATAAATACTAATGTATATTTGGATTAATTGTGAGATTAAAATTATTTCAATAATTGAATGCATTTATAATTGAATTTTTTTTATAATTGATTATTTCAAAATCAATTTTCTTTTGGTTATACTAGCTCAAAAGTATTTTTTAAATGGTTATTTTTGTTTGAGTTATATGAAAATAATGACTTTTATGTGATAAATTACTAAAAAATGTATCAAATGATTTTCTATATTTTATAATATTTTCTACTTATGATTATTTTAATAAAAGCATTAAAATGCTAAAGTAATTTATTTTTGCTCATAATAAAAAAATTAAAAATCTGTTTTCACTTATAAGTGAATTTTAGAATGAAAATTAGTTTTTTGTATCCAAAAATGTAAAGTCATTTCAAATTTAGATGAAAAATCCTTTTATTTTTATATTCCCAAACATACATCTAAAAGTGTAAAAAATTTTATAAACATCCTTGAGAATCAAAGTAGAGCACAAAGTTAACAAACCCATAACATTGAATATGCTCTTATAATTGCTTATCTAATGTAAAAAAAAAAAAAACTAAAACAATACTTAATTATGATGTAGTCTTTTTCTTTTTAATTGAAAGACAAGTTAATCGATTTTAAGTTGAAAAAACTCATTTATATAGAATAACATAATCTATATAGGATAACATATATATCACATTTCTTATTTATTATACATATTTAATTCTCACACCAACTATTCAAAAAATTATACATATACAGAAAGATATAATTGGATGACATTATATAAGTTTCTTACATTTTCATTATATTTAAATTTAAATTTGTTTTCTACATATATATATATATATATATATATATATATATATATTATTTTGAAATAATCTTTTTGTTGGGGGGGGGGAGGGCACCATGGCCCCCTATTGTCCCTATGAAGCTTGCCACTGATACTTGACACAAATTTTAAACTCTTGGATTTTTTCTTTCACAAACATAAACTTTGTCTTAAAGTGCTTTGTATAACCCTTAACCTATAACGAAGTACGCTCAAGTCATATTTGATTTTAACGTTAACGGATCACACCTTAGGACCTTAGCTTTACCTTGTCTTTACAGAAATACTTAGTGAAAAATACGGGCCTTTTTTTTTTTTGTTCTTTTAAAAAGGCATTACTTCAAAAAATAAAAGCCTTTGTGCGCAAATAGTGTGCAACACTAAACCACATAAATACAAGTGAACATATAGCATAATGTTATCATCTATACACTAAGACAATCTCAAGCCCATCACATGAAATACCTCGATATATATAATATATAATCTATCATAAGAGTCTTAACAGCTTCCAGGATGTTCGAATATATATAATAGTGCCACAGTGTACAACCACCTAATTCAACCTAAAGCTGAGATATAGCAGTAAAAAGCATAACAGATAAGCATGTCAAACGGCCACATGAGTCGGCATCCAGTAATCCAAACCAAATGATAGTCATTTGTCAAGAGATATAAGCAAGGTAAATATCTAACAATCCTAGCAATGTCTCCATCATAGCTATTTCTATCCATCTGTGAGCTCAAACATCAGCTGACATGTCCTGCTCATCTAGAGATGTACATGGAAATTTAAAAGAGGTGAGAATTCTAATGAAAAGGTGTACATGCCACAATGCAATCCAATTTTAGAGTTTTCACAAATGTTATTATCAAGTGGACATTTCATTTTAATATGGTCTTGATCATGAATGCATTAAGTTAGTTATATGTATGAATTTATATGCATGAGAAGAGCTTCACATTAGAACATACATTTTATAAGGGCATGCATGCACGGAAAGAACAAACATATCACTTAGGCCACAAGCATGTATGAAAGAATGAATCATAATCTCATAAGTACATGCATGCATGAAAAAGACAAATATAATCCTATACACGTACATGCATGCATAAAGAAGCGAATATATACAATGAGACACAAGACTTTTAGCTTTCTTCAAACATAGTTCATTTTCACTTATTCGTTAACCTCTAGGGTCCCTAAGCTATGAGCTCATACCTAACATGCATAATTTGATCAGTCGCCATAAACCTCGATTAGTCAAGTATAATAATCATCAATATGATGTACAAATGTGATTAGTCGTCACTAAACAATGCACTGTGGTACACCACAACAGTGTCCCAAGCTCATGATTTCCTTTATCTATGTCTCAATGCATACTTGACTCAATACATTCCATTAATGAGACTCATTCAAGAATAATCACGAACAATGTTTAGAATAAATGTATAAGTAACTAGTCCAAGCCAACAATATCCAGTATGACAATTAATATCACATACATTACCAATGCATCTCAATCAAGTATGTCACAACAATTATTAATAATCAAATCAAGTATAACAATCAACTGCAATAAATAATCATTTTTCACCAAAAGATATTCAAAAGTCAATAGTGCATCTGAAATTGCAATTATAAATCTCGTTCACTAAATCGGTTTGAGTTTGATAATAAGAGTATTTGAAAGACACATTTTTCCTCTTTCCAAAATATATGATTACCATGACCCATCTTCCTTTATGTTACAAGCTCTAGAAATTTACTTTTAAAGACTTTTACAACTTCTTGTTTTACAAGGTAGCCCCCAAACTTTATAAAATTTCTAAAACAGCCTCTAACTTAGTTTTTCATCCAAAAACATGTTTTCCACCCTAATCCTACAGAAATTACAGCCTGCACTAGAAATTTTAGAATTTACACAAAAACCCTAAACTTTTGAGAAATTATATTTTGACCCCTAAACTTTACTAAAATTGCAAGATAACCCAAAACTCATTTTTTTCTTCCAAACGCATACATTACTATTCCATAGTCTATTTTTATAGTATTACACACTAAAAATTTAGTTTTTACATAAAAGTCCCTTAACTTTGTAAAATTACATTTTTAGCCAAAAATCTCTACATAATCATAAAAATACCCAAATCACATGTACTCACTCTATTTTTCATGTAGATCCCAAATATGTGATTTGTTTTAAAAACCAAATTTTCCTTCTATGTGAACCAAGTATGGTTGAACCCAAATAGCCCAAAAACCAAGTCTTTGCAAAAACTTTGAAACATGCATGAATGTGCTCCTTTTTATGTGTAGTTTCTGAATATCAACATGGTTTTCGAAGCAAACATTATTAACATAATAAACCCTCTAAAATAGTGACCTAACTCAATAAATACTAAAGTTTACTAAAAAATTTCATAAAATACATAAAAGTGACTCTTTTTAAGTGTAGAATAAAGATATGGTGTTAAGTTTTTAAAATAAAAAGTCTCTACCCATACCAAATGAAGGAGGCTGAAACTTGATGGGAAGGACATGGTGAGCTCTTCAAATATTTTTAAAAGAAATGGAGAGTTTTAAGCAAAATAATCAACTTTCAAGCACAAACATTTATCAAAACTCAAACCTTTTTTAGCAAAAATTAGAAAACAAGGTAAGAAAACAAGTTTGAATACAAACCCTACCCAAAAGAGGGTTTTTGTTGGAGATCAAGGCGGCCACAAGCTCCTTGAAGCTCAACCTTTCAAAAAGGAAGCAAAATCTCTTCCTTTTCCTCAACAACACATTCGGCCACTACAGGAAGGTATGAGGAGCCTTTTCTTGAAAAACTAGTGGTGGATTTGGGTTTTTTGGGTGGCAGAGCTATGAAAAAATATATTTGTTTGTTGAATTTGGAGGAGGAATGAAGGAGTTATGAGGTTGGAGGTGATGTAGATAGATAGTGGAGATGAGAGGAAATGAGAGTGTAGAGTGTTCTTGTATGAAAAATGGGCAAAAATGCAAAAATGTGGAGGAGCGGTGGCTGCATCATGGAGAAATGGAGTGGTTGGGTTAGGGTTGAGGGTATTTTAAGGTTTAGACAAAAAAGTGGGGGTAGATTAGGTACAAAGAATACTAATTTGGGGTAGTTTAGTAAAAGCAATGGTCAAAGTAGGATTAACTTGGTCCAACCATGATTAATTTGAATTAATCATCATTAAAAATGTCATTAGTCATAATAAAATAGCTTTTGTCTTTAATAGTGTCATAATGTGTAGACACTAGAAGATGCATGTAGTGGGTGGTGACATCACCATGTCTTCTCTTTGCCTTGAAGAGTGAGATTAAGTTTATTTAATCATTCTTGGACCTCAATTAACTGAAAAAAATTATTTTAACTCAACATTAATTAATAAAAATAATTTATTTTTAATTAGATTCTAATATTGCCTATATTCCCTTAATTACTATAATTAAGCTTAATTATCACTGACTAAGGGTAAAATGGTGATTTTATACAAAAACTCTCTAAGACTCACCCAAACATCAAATATCCCTTTAAATTAACATATCTAACTTAGGTAATGATCGGTCAATATCACTTAATCTTGCATTAAATTACCTTAGGGTATTTTGGTAATTTTGTGCATAGGAAAAATTGGAAATTGAGATTTTCACATCTATTGCCATAAAAAACACATCTAATCCCCTTCAAACATCAAACTAACCCCATGAGGATAGGAGTTCGTCCTCGATTTTTGTGCAAAAATAACCTCAGGGATATTTTGGTCATTTTGCACACTAGAAAAATCAGGGATTGCAATTTTCACAGATTGCTATATAGAACACTTATAGTCTCATTCCAATATTAAAATACCCCTTTGAGGATGGCCTACATTGGCCGTCCTCAATTCTCGTGCAAAGTGTCCTCAAGGATATTTTGGTCATTTTGCAAGAAGGAAAAATTGGGTGTTACACTTTGCCTGCTTTGATATGATGTGATAGTATATTCTAGATTAGGTGTTTAAAATGCAAAATTCATATTTGTGATGAAGCCTAATATACCAATTTGGGATTATGTGATTTCACTAAATAATTTTGAAATTGATTGAGGGATTTTGTTATTGATGATGTCCTGAGAAAATCGACATAAAGATGATATGAAATGGATTAGTGCAGAGAGAATTTCACTTTTGAAAATATGAACCCTAACTTAGAACCCGTTTCCATTTGACAAACCTAAAGCCATATGTGTGAGAAATGGCTTCGATTTCCTTAGGGCTTTTATATAGCATGAAATTTTGAACCTATTGACACCAAAATCATGAGTTTTCATCAAGTATTGTGATAGAAATTGCCAAGCAACTAAGCATACCCATGTTCTTTTTCATTGAAGAAGCCTAGATGTTATAGGCTATGAATCGATGCAATTTTACATGGGTTTTGTAACTCTTAGTGTTACAGTTCTAATGGAACAAGAATAGTGTAAAATGGTGCCCAGATTAGAGCAATCGCTCTTGACTTGTTTCGAATCTCTGGGTTGCTCATGATGGCTGAAGAAGATGATGAACAATACTTCACGTTGCTTGCTCAGGCCCAGTGCGGGGCATGTGCAAGCTTATCCGAAGCCCATTTTCACCTAATTTTTTTTTTTTTGGTATTTTTTGATATTTTAGAATTATTGGTATTTTTATTTGTTTTTCTGGTTATCAAAAATAATTTTTGTTAATTTTCCATAGTATAAATTGCTTAATGAATATTAGATACTCTCCAAATTTTGGTCTGAAATTTTTATGCATATTTTTGACACTATTAGGTACATTATGTTTAGCACACTCTAGATTTAGTATTGTTTGATTAATTAAATAATTTTGTGTTCTATTATGTGCATATTATTGAACATTATGATTATGTTATATTGCTATTATAAAATTTTGTAATATGCAGTTTTAAGATATGTTGTTTTGACCATTTTATAGTTTTATTGGGTATTTTTCATGGTTATGAGCTCGCCTTCACATGATGGATTATGATAAAATACTACCATATGAAATTGTTATTACTAATGTAGCATTAGGAATTATTTTAATAATGCATTTACCCTATTGGTTTGTCCTTATTGATATAGTTCCTGATGATTTATAATTATATTTTTTAAAGTTTTCAGTATCCTCTCGATACTAACTCTAGGAATATAATTTTTCTATAATGTAGTAGTTAACTTATGCATTGTAATTTGGGACCCTTTGAGGATTATAATTGTATGAGGTGACATTATTGTTGTTATAAGCTCTATTTCATCTAGTGGATATGCTTGACAAAAATCTCTCATTAATATATAAATTTCAGTTTTGCCAATGAACATGGACTCTTTACCAAAGCTGAATGGAACAAATTATGAGGACTAACTGACTCTATTAGGTTATTCATTGTCATTTCTAATGTTGATGTTGCCCTTATTGAAAATGAGCCTAAGTTCCCATACCTGAGTCTTTCTCCTGTTATACCAAAACATGATAAGTGGGCTCATTCTAATAGAGTTTGTTTGATGACTATGAAGTTTCCTATGGACAAGACCAACAAAGATATTGTTCCTGACACGCAGGTGCTAAGGAGTTTCTTGAGTTTGTGGGCAAGAAATTTAAGAAATTTGATAAGACTGAAAAATTTACTATCTTTCATTATTGATAAAGATAGATATGATGGTGTATGTTATGTGTAACACCCTAACTCTTAACCTTATACTCTCGAGTCGCATTCGGTTAGTTATTAGTTGTTATGCCTTTACTTCAGATATTGACTTACTTTTCTTCAAAATACGAGTAATAAAATACGACTAAATTTTTCTTTTTGAACTTAAGACTTAAAATGCGAGCCACGCATGCGCATAGATACCGACTATTAAACGTAAAACATAACAACCAGATATACGTCATCATAGCAATCATAATAAACCATAGAGTAATCATAACATAAATTATAGTAGCATAATATAATCATAACATAACAACGATGTCCTTATAAATATAAGGACACCTAGGGATATCAAATACAAACAACTTTAACTAACGCAAAACAGAATATTAACAAAGCTAGACTAGTCTTCATGTTTCTCCTGCCTCTGATCTGACTAGATGACGTGATTCCTACGCCCGCGCCTCAAGGAAGATCACGAACATCCGCATCAATACTGCTGAAGATAACACAGGAGGGAAAACAAAAGGGGTGAGAATACTTATACAAGATTCTCAGTAGGGTTCCCCAACTTTAACACAAGTGTCATCGTCGCCTCCAAGCCACTTCGGGTTTCATTATGAAAGAGGTGTATATGCATAGGTTCAGTTTTAATTTCTCAAATCTTATTATTCGAAGTGGGTTTCTTTTAGCATGAGTCTTGACGATATGAATACAGCAGATATTTTATGTATGCATGGCAATAGTTGAGCATGACAGTTCACGTACTCAACATATATCACTTAATCATAAGCACCAATGGAACAACCACAAAACATATGCATATGTGTCTTTTACTTTATCTTAATTGAACTCTCCAAGTTCTTTTCTTAACTTTTCCACCCTCATCATAGCCACCAAAATCCACCCAACATGCCGCCCGACGATTTCATGTAGCCACCAAAACTCCAAATACACCTATCGTCCAGGAATGAGCTCATCCTAACTAGCCGTTGCTAGATTCATACGGGAAAAAGGAGGGGGAATCATATCTCTTTCTTAGATCACCCCATACAACCCTTAACTCGGGAAGTCATAATGGGATCATTTCCTCATTAACATATCTCTTTTTGGATCACTCCATACAACCCTTAACTCGGGAATTCATAATGGGATCATTTCCACTTTATCATATCTTGTATGGATGCAACATGAGCATACAACCAAGAACATCATATAACTTATCCTTTATTCATATCTCAAATTCTCATGCATTGTAAACATAGCATATCACATCATCATAGCAACATGCCCCACATCCATACATTCTCATACATCAAAGCAATACTCACTTGATCTTATTCTTACTCACATCCCATTATCTTAAGATATCTTATGTTTTGACCCTCACGGGTCTTAAACTTGTGTTCTAGTCATCCTAACACCCATTATAGTTTTTTATAACACCTAAGTGATCATTACTTACAATTCTCACTAAGATTCATGTTCACTAATATATCCAAACAACTTTGCATCACTTAGGCAGAAAATTATCATACGCTTATGGGGTCCTAGAATCTCCATCTTTGACCCTTTCTAAGTTCCGCTTTCGCCTAAGACTCCATATTCAACTCCTAAATCAATTATGAGGGATTCCTACACATATTCACTAGTTATAAACCATTTTTCTTAAGTCCAATTATGCTGGAACAGAATTTACAATTTGTGCATCTAAGTGTTCTAGAATTCTCATTTTAAGTCCTTTCTAGTTACTTGTTCTTTCCTAACTTCCCTAAATCGATCCTTGCTTCACTCAAACCTAATTTTACACATTTTAACACCATAAAACAGAATTTATACAGTGGCCAAGTACACAAGGCAGAACAGAAAAATATAGCTCATATAAGTCACATAATTTCATGATTTAAAAGCATATAAGTTGCTAGTTTCTCTTGGAATCATTTTAGGAACTCAAAACTCTTTTAGGAACCAATTAATCTAATTGAAATCACATAAATGTGGGTAAGGTCAGTAGCTAAAACAATTTGTTCATGGATTAGATTTAAAACATCAAATCTTGCTCATGAAATTCTTTAAGTATACCTAAGCTTGGAAAAATTCCAAGACATAGGCTATTGGCACTTATGGTTAGATGAACTCACATCAAGTCCTTCATCATCATCATAAGGCCGAAATGGCATTCATGGAATGCTTCCATTTTCTAAGACTTTACTTGTGATACTTGGGCAAGTCTTTGAGCTCTAGGATATTTAGGTAATGGCATAAACTTAAACATGCTATGCACTTGTTTTACTCTTCATTATAAAATAAAGTGAGAGCATAAAATAAATATGAGATGCAACCTCATTATTATCTTTAAAGATTAAGTGATGACTTGAAATATAAACATGTAATGCAAGCTTGGAAATTTAAACATGATAATGCAAGTTCATTTAGTTATTCTTGAGAGCTTAGTGATGACATCAAAATAAACATGCTATGCAAGGCATAAACATAAACATGTAAGCAACTCATTTTATCTAAACTAGAGCTCTTACAAGACTTTAGAGGAACATTACAACCTTAACCCAATTTGTATCTTTACAACATAAAGTGAGCTTTAGAGTTCTTAGCACCAAGTCTTCAAAGAAGCCTTTGATTTTGAACTTCATCATCAAGCTCAAGAAAATGGACACAAAACTCAACACTTTATCCAAACAAGCATACAAAGCACTACTCATATTCTTTATTTTATTGCTCATGGGCTTCAATCTAGAGTAAACCCTTAGAACGGCCGACCAACTTTAAGGTTGGCAAGGGTAAGCTAAGAGCTCTTTGAAACATAGGATTAATTTTCTTAACAAAACTTTTAGTGATCTACTTAACATTTTTAACAAACTTTGTTCAAATAAAGGAAGTGAAAACTGAAACCATGATGAGGAAGAAGGAAATAAAACCAAAACTTGAGCAAGGAAGGAGAAAGGAAAACTGAAACTATGTATGGTCCAAGACCAAGATTTCAAGCTTTAGAGGTTTCTCACATGATAACAACAAAGCCATTATCTTGAAACCTCATCATCAAGCCAAAGTTTTTCTCATGAAAAGGCTCTAAGGCCGAAAAAGAAAAGAAAAGAAAAGGCTTGAAAAAACCAAGAGAAAACTAGAACATTTCTTGGAGAAAACAAATAAAACTTTGAAATAAAACCCCTACCTAAAGAAGTCTTGAAAGGAATGGAAGAAAGCTTGTGTTCTTGAGGAAATGAGAAGACAAAAATCTTCTCTTGAGGATGATATGAAGTCGGCCAAGCAAGGAACTCAAGGAAGATGATTTTTCCTTGAGAAAACAAGCTTGGAAATGGAAAGGTTTGGTGTTTGAGAGATGGTTTGAGGTGAGAGAGTGGTGGTTTAAGGTTGTTTGTAATGGTTTATGGTGGTGGAAGGTTTCTTTGAAAGGAAGAAGAAGAAGTAGAGAAAGAACTCTTGGAACTTTAAGAAAGGAAATCTTTGAAGCTTTGAACAAATGAGCAAAACATCACAAGTTTTCCTTGATGCCTATATATATAAATTTTGCAACACATGGAGGTGTATCCATGGGGAGTGGTCGGCGACCTTTTTGGCAAGGAAGAGGGGAAATATCTCTTACAAGGCATGGCTTTGAGTATGGGTTAAAGTATGGGTGAGTATGGGCAAAGCATGGCCTAAAGTATGGCCTTTGGAGTTGATTAAAAAAAAATCAACATGTGACACCAAATGGAGAGCATGAATTTGGACAACATTTCAGCCAAGGGGAGAAAGAAATTGTCAATATAATTGTGTTTTAATGATATGTTTAGGTGTTTCTTTGGTTAAGGTTTTGATTAGGAGTTTGTAAGAAAGTGTTTAGGTGAGGTAATGACTAATTAAGGTGGTCAAGACTTGATTTAGGGGGTGTTCTTACTAGATTATCAAATTAAAAACTCTTTTCTATTCAAATTACATCATAGACACAATTCCTTGATTTAAGAAATTGGAGAGAAAACACTATTCAAGATTCCATGACTAGGAATCTTGAATCAAAAGATGTAATTAGAGTTTAACCAAGCAATCTTAGGCCCTAATTAACTTTAATAAATTATTTTGACTTGAGATTAATTATCAAAATAAATTAATCTTCGATTAGAGCCTAATATTGCTTAGGTTTGCTTAATTGCGTCATTAGGCTCCACTGTATACTGTTTTAGGGGCAAAATGATAATTCTACACTAAAACTCTCGGACCTTCAGACCGACTAAACATCCAAAACCACTCATGAACATCATTCCAAACTTTTTGAAAAAGTTCTAAACGGACCTTTACTCGCGTAAAACGCGGGGTATTTTGGTTATTTTGAGCCGAAAGTTTGAAAACGAGATTTTCACCTCGGATATCAAACACAACAGATACAATCCCCTTCAAACATTGAGTTAACCCATTCGGGAGTGCAGGGTCGACTATCCTCGAATTCGGGTAAAAATGACCTCAAGGGTATTTGGTCATTTTTACTCAAACAGAAAAATCGGGCGTTACATTATGAAGCTCACCAATTGGTATAACAAGTTGCAATCTATGAAAGTAGAAGTAGGAAGTGACTTTTTGGTCTGGCAAGTGCTAGACTTTCTTCCTTCTTAATTTGATGTTCTGAAAACTTCTTATAATGTGCAAAAGGAAGAGTGGTCTGATGAGCTCATAGCAATTCTTAATTAGAAAGAACAAAATATGAGCAAGGGTAAGGCTCAAGTTGTCCAGTTGGTTTCCCATAAGAGTTATGACAAGAAGAAGAAGCATTTTAAAGGAAAAAGTAGCAAGCCTCAGTTAAGAAGAAGTGGATTGAAAAGTTTGGATCTCCTTCAATTCATGAAGATAGTGAACCATCTAGTGTGAAACGAAGATTCAATGGAAATTGCAAGTTTTGTGATGTATTTAGGCACAAACAATCTAACTGCTTTAAGTTTAAGAAGTGCCTAGAGATGAAAAAGAAATGTATTCATCTAGCTCTAATGTAATCTAATCTTGTTGATGTACTTTCCTATACTTGGTGGTTAGATTTTAGTACGACGATTCATATTACGAAGTCTGTATAGGAGCTCAAAACTAGGAAAAGACCAAATGAAGAGGAAGTGTCTATCAGTTGGAAATGGAATGAATGTCAAGGTAGAACATATAAGAGTAGTTGGTTTGAAATTAAGTAGTGGACATGAGTTGATTTTGCAAGACACTATTTGTGTACCTTCTATGAGAAGGAATTTGATTTCAGTTTTGTTTTGGATAATTGTGGCTACTCTTTCTATTTTGGGTCCAATAAAATTGTTTTATGTTATGAATCTGCTATTATTGGTTTTGGTGTTAAGTTGAATGACATGTATGTATTGAATCTTGATTCTTTCTATTGAACAATGTCATTCAAATGTTAATAAAGTTGTTGGGAAAAAATGCAAAAAAGTTGTTGAGAATTTTTCTATGTTGTCGCATAAGAGATTAGGGCAGACATCTCAGAAAGAATAGAGAGATTGATCAAGAAGAACATTCTTCATAATGTGGACTTCTCAGATTTTGATACTTGTATTGATTGTGTGAAAAGGAAACTCAGCCTAGAGTTCAGGAAGAAAGGAGTTGCTAGGAGTGAAGGGATATTAGTTGATTCATACAAATATTTGTAGGCCAATTACTCCCATTGCTTTGGGAGGATTTAGATATTTCATCACATTTATTGAGGAATTCTCTATATTTGGCTAGATTGATTTGTTGCGTGAGAAATCAAACTCTTTAGATGCTTTTAAAATTTCTAAAGCTGCTCCTGTGTTGAAATTTGGCACATAGGTTAAATGTGTGAGGTTTTATAGAGGTGGTGAATTTTATGGAAGGTATGATGAAATTGGTAGGAATCCTGATCCTTTTGCAAGGTTTTTAAAGGATTGTGGTATTGACACTCAATAAACTATGCTAGGCACTCCACATCAAAATAGTGTTGTTGAAAGATGAAATCGTACTCTCATGGAGATGGTTAGGTGTATGCTTAGCCATTCAACTTTTCTTAATTTTTTTTATGGGGAGAAGCTTTGAAGCCAGTAGCTTACCATGTCCCTAGTAAGTTCATTCCAAGGACTCTATACAAGCTTATGACAGGAAGAAGGCCTACTCTAAAGCATTTTCGTATTTGGGATTGTAAGGTAGAAGTTAGGCTCTAGATCCAGAAATAAAGAAGCTTGATCCTAAAACAATTAGCCTTTCTTTATAGGATATTGCATTGGCTTTAGGGGTTTTAGATATTATTGTCCTATACACACTACCAGAGTTGTTAAGTCTGATCGTGTTGTCTATTTTGAAAATTATTCGGAACGTGTTGTAACTTAGGAGTGATGTGTTGTTAGCTACAAAGAAGAGCATGTCACTACTCCTGTACCTATTACTTCTTTGCCTGAGTCTATCCCAACTGTTGTCACTCATGATGAAGCTGATGATCCGTTATTATGCTGATGTTGATCTACATGTTGATCATGATGTTCAGAATCCTGAAATTATTGTATTGAAATTTAGGCGATCTAAGCGTGTTCCTAGATCTACTAGATTTACTAGATTTAGGGATTATGTTGTTTATTTGTAGGAACATGAGTTTGTCTCTATTGAGGATTTTGATCCTGTTACTTTCCATGAAGCCATTTTTTATTCTCATAGTTCACATTGGCTGGCTACTATAGAGGACGAATTGGCTTTTACATAAAAGAATGATGTTTGGGATTTGGTGGAATTGCCTAAAGATTGCAAACCTGTTGGTTGCAAATGGGTCTTTAAGACCAAACGTGATGTTAGAGAAGAGATAGAGGTACATAGCTAGACTTGTTGCTAAAGGATACAACAAAAGGGGAGGCATAGACTATAAATAGACATTCTCTCCTGTCTCTACCAAAGACTCTTTTTGTATTTGGATGGCTTTGGTTGCTCATTTTGATTTAGAGCTTTATCAGATGGATGTTAAGACAACATTCTTGAATAGTGATTTATTTGAGGACGTCTATATGGACCAACCTAATGGTTTTGTTGAAAGTGGGGGAACACATGGTTTGTAAATTCAAAAGATTCATTTATGGTTTAAAGCGGGCTTCCAAACATTAGTACTTAATGTTTAATCATATTGTAAGCTCTTTTGGTTTTAGGAAAAATGCAGTTGATCAGTGTATTTATCTGAAGAATAGTGGGAGAAAATTTGTTATTCTTATTCTTTATATTGATGACATCCATTTGGGTAGTAATGATATGGGATTTCTAAATGAAACTAAATAGATGTTCTCAACTCCTTTTGATATGGAGGATCTTGGTGATGCATCTTTTGTTTTGGGCATTAAGATTCACCATGATAGATCTTGCGGTATCCTTAGATTGTCTCAACGAGGACATATTGACAAAATTCTGAACTGGTTTAATATTCAATCGTGTAAGCCCTATGTTGCGCCCATTTAAAAGGGTGAGAAGCTTCTACCGCCATGTCCTTAGACTGAAAGTGAAACGATATATATGAAGAAAATTCCTTATTCTTTTACTATTTGCAGTCTTATGTATACTCAAGTTTTTACACATCTTGATATTATTTTTATTATTGGTGTACTTGGGAGATACTTAGTAAACCTGGTATGGCACATTGGCAAGCTACAAATGTGTTTTGAGGTATTGAAAGATACGAAAGATTATATGATTACATATAAGAGGTCAGATCATCTTGATATGATAGGTTATTGTGATTCTGATTATAATGATTGTCCAGATGATCATAAATCCACATCAGGTTATGTATTTATGGTAGCTAAAGGAGCTATCTCTTAGAAGATATCAAACAAACTCTTACAATTACATCAACCATGGAAGTAGAGTATATAGCTTGTTAAGAGGTTGCACGTTAAGCGATATGTTTGGAAAATTTTATTACTAAGTTTGCTTTTGTGGAGAGTATCTCTACGCCCTCTGACTATATATTGTAATAATTCTATTGTGGTAAGCTTCTATCATAATAATAAGAGCTCTGATACCACTTGCAGAAATTTTAATTTCTAAATAACAAATATTATAAAATTTCTATTATTTATCATTGATCTAATTCATAATATGACATGTGATAAACAAATGTTATAATTAAGATTAGGTGTCAAAATTATCTGGAATAGTAAAGGTTGATGAGTCCATGACTATTTGATTCCTTTGACTGTGAGAAAAATAAGCATAAGAGATAAAAAATCTTCCTATCACCACTATAGTTCCAAAATGCGTGTTCTGTCATAATGGGCAACAGCTACACTAAAGTGGTTAGGAGGGGCCTCCCTGTTAGTAATAGAATGTGCCAAAGCTACCTATTGTAGCTTAGCCCATTTATAATAACTAAAACATATCCACTATCAACAAAAATTAACATAATTAAGCCCAATAACAAAAATAAATCATAAAATGAGCTAAACAATATGGTCCAATGTTTTTGTCATCTAGTTAATCTGGAATCAAATAAAACAACTATAACAAATATGATTTATGTCAGTTCATACATATAAAATATCCAATAAGTCAATGATAATATGCCTTTATGCTTGAGAATCCCTAGACTTGGGCATTTTAATTAACTATTTACTCTTTTGCACTCCTTTCACTTCACATGCACAACCCTTTCCCCCCAAAAAAAAACTTTCAATTGATTAGCAAGCATCTTTGAGAGACGACCCAATTTGCTCCCACTTTCTTCTCTTACAAATTAAGCCAATTTTGTCACATACTTTTTCTTTTCAAATTTGGTTGAGCTTTAGAATTGACTTATGCCAATCCCTAATTTCAAACCTTTGAATTTTCTGGTCAATTGATTAATTTTCTTTTTTTTTTAATCTAATTAACTCTTGTCCTTGAGCTTAATCTTTGATGCATTCAGACAAATCATCAAGCCCAAAACAACACACACACACACTGGTAGTGGAATATTTTTTGTGCTCCAGAATTGTTGTAAGGTTATTTTAATGACATAATAGTGTAGCCCATGTAACTAATTGAATTGATCTAATAAAAGTGGACTAAAATAATGGTTATTAATCTTTCAAAGATAATAGAGTTAAGCAAGTGATTTTTAAAATTTTAAAAAAGTCCCTCCCCACTCCTTTGAAAAACTACTGGCGGTTACTTCTAATAAAACATATCATAATGCTTAGGAGAATCAAACAAGTTAACTAATCCCAAGAGGTATTGAAGAAGAGGAAGAAGAAGAATGACTGTCAGGTAATTTAATTTGTTTCCTTGCGACCTTCCTGAGTTGTTGCAGTTTCTCAATTTTGAATTAAGCAGAGGTATGGGAAAATTAGGAAGGGAATAGGTCATAAAATTAAATTACAACAACAATTAAATACAAAAAGGGATAATCTATTAAAAAGACAAAAGCAAAAATAAAAATAAAAATAAACCATAATTAACTAGCATCACTTCTGGCAATGGTGCAAAAATTAGATGCTAATTGTTATTACTCACAACAAATTAAAAATAGAATGATTGCTAAGTTGTAGCAAGATGTAGTTTGGATGCAACTTAGGTCATCTCACGTGGAAGTATTTCTAGTTAATTTGAGAAATTGGGGGTTAATGAAATTGTTGCAATAATAAGAATTAATTGGAGAAAATTATATACGAAGAATTACCTCACAAGGAGTCATTTAGATTAAGAATTGTTCAATTATTGGTTGAAAGGATTAATTTGTGGTAGTGGTTACTTTAATTAATTATCTTTTCACACAAGGATACAAACACATGCATTAGTTATCCATAGTAATGGTTCTATGAGCCTATGTTAGTTTAATTACTAATTACAATAACCTAATCTCCCAACGGAGTTAATTTCAGTCCATTACCAAATGGATGTAATTTAATCAATTGATCAAATACTCCAATGAAACCTTAATTATTCATACGACCCACAACATGAATGAAAACATAATTGGGCAGTTCCAAAAACACAATTGCAATAATTCACATAATCAATATTAAAGAGAGAGGACGAGAGAAAGAACAACAAACCACAAATTTCATTAAAAATTAGAATCTCAAGAACAAACTCAATCATCAATTTTCTTGCACAAGGTAAAGAAAATTACTCCTTCATAGTTGGAGAATCACAATCAATGTTAAAGAGAGTACAATCACAATCCCAAATATGAGCCAAAACAATGATTGAAGGCTCCCAAAACCTAGAGAAATGGTAAAATTAAAAGAAAGAGAGAAAGTAGAGAGAGCTTCATGGAAATCCTAAAAGTAATAGTCAAAATGTGTCTCATATGTTTAACCTATTACTATTTATAGTGTAGTAAAAATATACAAGAGATGAGGTCCACCAGGTACACTTAAAATTTCTGTCTGACGTTGCTCAAATGTGCATGACTTCTACAGCGGTCTTGGATGGCTATAGTGGTCTTGGTTGTGGCCTAAAGTTGTCCTCTTTATTGACTGCTATGGCAGTCTGCCTTAATCTACTTCTAATGTTCATCTCTGTCAATTGCAATAGGGGTCCTGGACCGCTATAATAGTCTCGCTTCACCCTCAATCCATGTGTTGCTTTTATTGATACCTATAGTAGTCCTAGACCATTATAGCAGTCCTAATTTCAAAACTCCATGCATGAAGGTTGTTCTAAGTCCTTTTTGATCCAATGCACCAATTTAAAAGCATAGAAAAACCCTGCAATATGATCCATTAAAAATGGTCTTATTTGTTAGCTCCACAACCCTTCAAAAAGCGTTAATGCAAAGTGTTTTGAATGACAACACAACTAATTTAGAGAAAATATTTTGAAGAATGACTAATGTTTTCCTTGAGTTTCTTGAGATATTATACAAGTCTTTACGTTAGCATAACACAGCTCTTAAAGCGTGAATATTTTCACTTTATATGTGTAAAACATGTTTAATCTCATTTAAAGAGATGAGAACATAATGGAAGTGAAAAATATATCATGAAATGGATGTGCACATGCTTAATGGACTGAAGAAAATCATTGTGTACAAGAAACTAGGACTCGATCTTAAGAAAGTAGCACACGACTTTATAAAGTACGACAAGTGAAGATATTAATCCATCTCTAAAGCATATGTGTTCTACAATCTTCAATTAGTGTGATCGCAATCATTTCATCATCTACAAGCTCTGATTAAAGTTCTGGAAGATTGAAGAAATATCATGGAACTAATACCGCTCTTTAGAAAGTTCACTTTCCAGTGAAATAGTGCACTCTATAGGAAAATGAGGAAAATTTGAAATTCAAATTTAAAGTCAAACCTAGTTATAAACTGGTGTGGTATCTTTTCTGCCAACTTGGTCAACTACTCCAGTTCTAGAAGGAAGAGTTCAAAAATCTAGTTTAGAAAGTAAAAAGTAGTTTTTGAAGGTGATATTGGAAACCTCTATTTCACAATAGCCTCTACACCAGCTTTGACAAATAATGAGCTACTCCTCTAGATTGTATTTCCAAGACACAACGGATGATCAACATGTGTCACTTGGATAATTGATCAAGGGCAATGGTCATAAATGTAGACGATCTATAAATAGAGATGTGTGCTCAAAATAAAAAAGACTTGAACGTTGAAGAATGCTTGAATCGCTGAAGAAATTTCTCCTCGTCTCTTGTAATGTTCATTACTTTTTGTAATCAGTTCTTTTCTGTAAAAATCTTCTTTCTACGTTTTTAATAGATCATATATTCTTCTTAGGAAGAATCTTAGAAAGAAGTCATTCAAGTTTTTCAATGTCTTTTATTGTATATCTTACGAAACTTGAGTATAGGTTAGTTTAAGTTGCAAACCCAAACACAAACCTTTGTATGCTCATCCAGTAGTGATCATTGTGAGGTAGCTTAGAGAGGTTAAGTAAAAACTACTTGCAACGTGATGGTAGAGTGAGCTACTAGTTACGGTTTATCTTAGAGAGGCTAGTGAAAGACTACTTGGTTGTGACATTAGAGTGAGCTACTAGTCACGGTTTACTTGGAGAGCCTAGTCAAAGACTACTGGTTTGTGACGTAGGGGTTAGCTCCTGGTTACGGTTTACTTGGAGAAGCTGGTCAAAGACTACTCAGTTTGTGATAGTAGAGGTTGCTCCTGGTCAAGGTAGGATTTTGCGAAAGCTACTATAAAGACTATCTAACTTTCTCGGGTTAAGAAAGGTTTTTAGTTGAACTCAACAGTTATTGAGAACTAGATGTCCGCAGGTGGCAAACCAGTATAAAAATATTTGTGCAGTATCTTCTTCTTTCTTAACTCCTTTATATTCTTTATTTTGTTCCTGTCATTTTGTGTTCTCTGTTTAACCAACTTATACAGGCTTTTATCATATCGATTGTAGTTTAGAAAATAGGTTTTTGAAGTGACTAATGTTGTTTGCTGTACTAGAATTTAAACACTTGATAGTTTTTATTTAAACCTTTTAGAAACCAAAAAGAAGGAAGGAAAAATGAAGCACGATTCAACTCCCCTTCTCGTGCACTTTTCTACCTACACTATTAACCATGAATATGTCCAATGATGCATAATATGCATTAAACACAAATCCACAAAATGCCTGGAGTTAGAAAGGAAAATGTGTGCATAAATGCTACCCATCACTTGCATAATTCATTAGGCTTCAAAGGACTAATTAGACCTTGATTAGTGCTAATCTACTTAATTAAACCAAAATGAGCTTAATCTAGCTTAATTGAACCTAAATGAGCTTAATTAAGGGCTAATTAAGTTTAATTAAGGATAATAAACTTAATTAAGATTTAATCACCCTAATTATTGGAACAAAAAAATTCACCATAATTAAGGAAACTATGCATGATTAATTACTTAAGAGTTTTTAATGAGTCATTAACTACCCAATTATCACTAATCTCATTATTAATTAAAGTGTAACGACAAAAAGACATGGAGATACGATGTTGTCACTAACTACTACACTTGTCTTCTTGTGACTAGATGCTTATGACATAATTAAGGATAAAATACTTCTTTAATTTGAATTAAGGACATCCTCAATGGTGATAGTACTTGATTAATCCAAATTAATCTTGATTAGACTAATTTAATTTTACTTTGACCCATACTTTTATTAAATTACCCCTAATTAGTCCAGTTTTTATATAATCTACCCTTACCCTTTTACATAATGCCCCTAAACCTAATCTAACAACTCATACAAACAAACAAATACTCATCCACTCCCTCCCTAGCACTAATTTTGGCCACAACACACCACATACACATCCTCATATTTTATTTTTTGTCATACACACAAGACTCAACAAAAAACTCTCTTATTTTCAACCTCCATCTCCACCATCCTTCATAACCATTCCTAACATCAAATTTCTTCATTTTCCCCCAAATCTAACATATAAATGCACTTTTCCATACCTCTTTCTTCCAACAAATCCAAATATACCATTAGTTTTACAAGAAAAAACCTCTAACCTCCCTAACTAAGCTTCGCTGAATTTGAGTAAAGGAAGAGATTTTGCTTCCTTCCTTGTGATCTTGAGCTTCAAGGAGGTTGTTGGTGCCTTAATCTCCAATAAAAATCCTTTTTTGGTAGGGGTTTATTTTCAAACTTGTTTCTTTACTTAGTCTTTCTATCTTTTTGTTAAAAATGTTTGAGTTTTGATGATGATCTTTGCTTGTAAGTTGTTCCTCTTATTCAAAATCCTATTTTTCTTTCAAAATGTTTAAAAAATTCATCTCCTCCTTCCCTCTAAGTTTTGGCCTTTTTCCTCTTATGCAAATAGGGACTTTTGCTTCAAAATATAATTTTATATCTTTGATCTACACTTAAAAAGTGTTACTTTTATATATTTTATAAAATTTTTTGGGTAAGCTTTGGTTTCCTTCGATTTAGGGGCTATTTTTTGGGTTCCCTAGGTGAGAATCTTAATTCCAAAAAGTACCTTGATATTTAGAAACTACACAAAAAAAGGAACATATTCATGTATGTTTCAAAATTTTGAGTAAAGTTTAGTTTTTAAAGGTTGTAGCTTTGACTTAGGCTATTAGCCATAGGAGGAAATTTTTGTTTTTAAAACTAATCACATATTTGGAATATACATTAAAAATGGAGATCACATATGTAATTTAGGCATTTTTGTAATCTTGTAGAAATTTTGGAGTCAAAATGTAATTTTACTAAGTTAGGGGCTTTTATGCAAAATTAAAACTTTGGGGTGCAAATCTATGAAAATGGGTTCTGGAACATTGAAGGCATTTTTGGAATGAAAGATTGATTTTTGGGATTATTTTACAATTTTAGTAAAGTTTAGGGGTTAAAATATAGTTTCTAAAAAATTTGGGATTTTTGTGAAAATTTGAAATTTTGAGGGTAGAAGCTTATTTCTTAGAATGAAGATGTCAAATCTATTTTGGTGTGAAATATTAAGTTTAGGGGTTATTTTGAAATTTTAATAAAGTTTAGGGGTTTTTAGCAAAATTAGAAGCTTTAAGACCTTAAGAATAAATTCTTAGAACATGTGCTTTAAAGGGAAGTTAGCCACGATTTTCACATATCTTGGGAAGAGAGAAATGTGTTTTTCAAACTACTTATATCATCAAACTCAAATCTATTTATTTAATGAGACTTTTAACTATGATATTGGATATATTAATGACTTTTGGATATCTGTTGATGAACTATGACTATTTATTACACTTGATCATTACACTTGACTGGAATTGTGATTCCTAGGTTTTGATGTGAATAACTATTGTTACATACTTAGCTATGATCATTGGTGTTAGATGTGGTATTAATTGTCAAACTGGATACTATTAACTAGGCTAATTGGATATGCATTGATACTGCGAATTGTCTATGACATATCTTGAATGAATTCTTTCTGTGATATGTGTTAAAGTCAAGTATATGATGTGACATTGGATAAGTAAAGTTGTGAGCTTGAGGAACTGTCATAGTGTACCATGTAATGTATCTGGGGCCTTCTTGCGAAGTGGAGATCGGAGCAAGTTTGGGCTAACGGATATACTAAGTTTTACACCATAGCATGAACCGTGAAGAATGCAAAGTATAAATGTCTATAAGATTAAAAGAGAATTCGTGCCCCTTTACTAGGTTCAATACTAATCGAGGTTTAGTGATACACTGATCACACTTACACATCACATTGATTATTACCACAATTGACACGTCAAGGTTCGATACTATTCGAGGTTCAATGATGATTGATAGCATTATATCTTTATTTTAGGCATGAGCTCATCGTCTAGGGTTTAAGAAGATTAGTAAATAACTGAAAATGAACCATGTCCAAAGAAAAACTTAAAGCCATGTGTTTGTTGATGCTTAAGTTCATTCTTTTATGCATGCATGTGCCTATATAAGTATGTTTGATTCTTTCATGCATGCATGTGCCTGGGCAAGATTATGTTCACTTTCTTTCATGCATGCATGTACTTATATGACATTATTTCAATCATGCACGTAGTCTAGAGGATATGTTTTGCTTTTTCCATGCATGCATGTTTTTGTAAAATGTAATTGTGAATATGAAGTTCTTTCATGCATACATATATCCAACATGATCAATCTCTGATCAAGACTATGTTAAAAATAGAATGCCCACTTGATGATGACATTTGCGAAGATTCTAAAATTGAACTACATGGTTGTATATACACATTTTCTAAAATAAACCAAGTGGAACGGAGGCATACAATGACGACACTGTGCATATTTTTACCCTCCTGATATTTATTAAGATTATCACTTTGTTAATTTCCATGTAAGTCTATGAATAAGCGGGACGTGCAGTGATGCTTGAACTCGCTTATGGGACAACTATGGATACTTTTGTTGAGCATATTAGTTATCTATTTTATTTATATCTCTTGACATATGACTGTTACATTGGTTTGGGATTCCTGTTAAACCCATGTAGCCGTTTGACATGTTATCTATTTGGTTTCTTATGCTATGTACCTTGATCTTAGTAGAGTTAGGTTGTTGTGTTACTATGGCATTATTATGTAGTTGGATATTTTGTAAGCCGTTGTGACTCTTATGCTAGACTATAGTATATCGAGATATTGTATGTGATGGACATGAAATTGTCTTTGTGTTTGGATGATAATATTATATTGCATGCTCATATGCCTATGTTGTAATTATGTGTTTTGATGTTGTTAAGATTATTGCCGCAAAGGCTTATATTTTTTAAGTAATATTTTGAAAAGAAAACTTTGTCCTATTTTGATTGCAATATATTTTAGAGTTAAAGTGAAGCTAAGGTCCCAAAAAGTAATCATTTAACGTTAAAATCAAATGTGACTCAAGTGTACTACGCTATATGTTAGGGGTTACAAACTTCACAAATATGGATCCGGGTATGTTATTATGTTCTCATTTATATCTCATTGTGTGATAATCATGAAATCTAAGTTCCTTAATGGTTTGGTAACTTTCTGAATAGTGTACTAAAAGGAAAATTACAAATTCCAGTTAACAATTGGTATCAGAGTAAGAGGTTAAAGATTTTATGATTCTCCATGAATGATGATTTTTTCCCAATTTGTATGAACCCTAAGTTATGAAATTGGAATTTTAGTCTACTCTAATTTATGATGAATTTCCGCTTAAATGAGACTAACAATGAAGTACATAATGTGTTATCTAGAATGAAAAATGCATTGTATATGATAAATTGCAATTCATATTTTTCCTCACAAAGTTGTGAATGTGTTTTGTGTTATATTCAAATATAAGTTGTGAAACTGTTTTGTTATGAAAAAGGATATAAGAATGTTTTACACTCCAAGTATGGATAATTGCATAATCATGGCAGTGTCTTCTACTTGAGTCACATATGAGTATTTGCACTTGAAGTATGGAAAATTCACAACTTATTTATTTATTTTTTGCACCATTATGATTGTACATAAAATCAAATTTGGTATTAAGTAAATTTCATCTTATATGCTTCAACGTGTGTTAAGAATATTTATATGAAGCATTGACATATAACTAAAGAATACTTGAATTTTGGGAATTATCGTATGCTAGATTTATTAATCACTAAAATGGTCAAATCTTAAAATTGTTTATTAATTCCAAATTTCATGAGTTTTTATTTCAATTACTTATATAATGGATGCTAAATAATGATTATTTTATGTATTTGGGTATATTAAAGTTCATTATTATAAGACATTTAAGGATCGCCCAAATGTTGATTAATTGTTCTTATAATTATTGGACATGACTCTTGGTAGTGTAAGTACACTATGTGTTTTATTTATATATCTAAAGATAATAATTATTTCTTGTTAGTTCATGTATCATTGCCAAATATTGTTAAATTAGCATCATTATGTTATTGTATGTTAATGAATCACCCAAAGGAGAGTATTAATATACAATGAATGTATAGATATTTGAATCTATTAAGTTATTTGAAGCATTAATATATGAGCCTGTATAATGTTTGCAACTTCCACAAATTTGTTTACTTTAGGTAATGGAGTTGTCACGCTCAATAAGCTAAACTATGTTGACTAGTCTAGCAAATTCACTTTCAGTTGGGTGTTATGGATTTGGGCCTAGCATTAGTTATGGACAAAAAAGCCTGCAAGCATTCCTGAGATTAGTATGGAAGAGAAGTAATCTCTTTATGAGGCTTGGGAATGGTCTAGTAGGCTAAGTTTAAACTTGATAGGGATGACAATGGCTTAAAATGTTATGTAATATATGCTTAAGATGATGAGAAGGAATTTATGGTGTAAAGTAGGGAATATCTCAATTAGACATTATGACAAGTTCATTTTGAGCAACTTGATGAATGAGTTAACGATGAAAATGTTTGACAACTCACAACCCACTCATGATCATATAATTGGAATGGCAAATTTAGTAGCAAAACTGAAATCAATTGGTATAGATGTAAGTGAATCTTTTTTGGTATAGTTCATTATGAACTAGCTCCTAAATTTGGCTAGTTCTACATGAACTACAACACCCTTAAGGAGAAATGGAACTTTTAGGAAATTAAGGCCATGATAGTTCAAGAGGAAGAAAAAGTTCAAGATGAATGATCACTTTCTCCATCTCATATTTCATGACAGACCTAGTAGCAGCAAGACTAAGCCAAGTAAGAAGGACAAGAAGGACAAAGCCTCACTAAAGGTTCATAAAGGCCAAATCTATAAGGGGTGAAGATATTATATTTGCAAGAAGGCTGGACATATAAAGAAAAATTATCCGAAAAAAGGAAATGGTTCAAAAAGAAACATAATTACTATGTTTCAGTAAGTTTCAAATCAAATCTTATTGAAATACCTAGACAATACCTGATGGTTAGATTATGGTGAAATTACACATGTTTCACATGTTATGTAAGGATTCTTTTGATCTAAACCATAAGCAATACCGAAGGTTCTTGTACATAAGGAATAGAATAAAGGCACAAATAGAAGGAATTAGGATGTATAGATTGATCTTGGATAGCAGTTGTCATTTAGATATAGAAAAGATCTCGATGTTCCTTGCATGCTAGGAATTTAGCTTCTCTTGCAAACTTGGATGATGTAGGGTTTAACTTTAGGATTGGTAATGGTATTTTCATATTTAATAAACATATGTACTATTATGGTTTTAGTACTTTAATTGATAATTGACATCGTTTCAATCTTGAGGTTAAATTTATTGCATCCCTATTTCATATTAAGCATAGTACTGGTAGTAAATGTAATGCACATAATGATATTCTATTTCTTATGGCATTAAAGGTTAAGCCAGGATATCCAAAGAAGGATGTGAAGGTTTAAAAAATGAGATCTTACCTCAATTGGATTTTACCTGATAGGATGTACATGTGGATTGCATTAAGGCAAGCAAACCAAACATATATCAAAGAATCTAGCCACAAGAGCAATCAATTCCTTGAGTTGATACATAATATATATTGTGGTCCTTTTGACATTCCATCTTAGGGTAGTGAAAAGTATTTTATTACTTTTATTAATGACTTATCATAATATTATTATTTGTATCTACTGCATAAAACTTAAATCAATAGACACCTTGAGGTGTTCATTAATGAAGTATAAAGGCAGTTTGAGAGAAAAGTAAAGGTTTTGAGGTCTGAAGAGGTGGTGAATATTACGACATGTTTAATGAAAGTAGACAATGTCCAAGTCCATTTGCAAAGTTTCTTGAAAGTCGAGGCATATGTGCGCAGGTATATAATGCACACACAACAAAATGGTGCAAATGAAAAACAAAATTGTAGTCTTATGGAAATGGTTAGGAGTATGATGAATTATAGAATTATGCTTATGAACTATGGATAAAGGAGATACCAGTTAAGGCATCTTGATATGTTTGGGGTTGCTTAGTAGAAGTAAGGGTATATAATCCACATGAAAAGAAGCTTGAGCAAGAACTATTAGTGGTTGTTTCATCGGCTATCCTGAAAAGGTCAAAGAGGTACATATTTTATTGTCTTAACCATAGAATAGTTGAGTCTGGTAATGCTAGATTTCTTGAGAATGACCAGTAAATTGGAGTGAGGAATCACAAAAGTGGATATTCAAGAGAATAGTGTAAAAACTCCTAATCTTGTGTTTCTCCTTAGGTTGTTGTTCTTTTTGTTGTATCAGTCACACAACATGCCAAAACAACAATTAATATTCCAAACCCACAGATGAACATATGAATGATGAACCACTAACAATGTGTAGTCACCAATGAACAAGTGATAGATGAGCCACAAGAAATGACATTAAGGAGGTTGACAGGAATAAAAGACCAGCAATTTAGATGATATGGTCTACTCACTTGGGTCAAAATGTGACTTGAGCATTGATGAGGATCCAATCTCATTTTGGTAAGCCATGGAATGTAGCAATTTCTAAAAGTGGCTCAATGCTATGGAAAAAGACTTGAAATCAATGGATAACAATAAGGTTTATGACCTAGTCAAGTTGCTTCAAGGTTAAAAATGAGTTTGCTTAAATGGATTTTTAAGATCAAACGAGACTAAAAGGCAACATTGACATGTATAAGGCTAGACTTGGCGCCAAAAGTTATACTCAAAAGAATGGCATTTTATAAAGAGACCCTCTCTATAGTTTCAAAGAAATACTCTTTAAGGATTGTTATGGCTTTGGTGGCTAATTATTACCTAGAGAATTGTTATGGTTTATAAGGCAACCTGAAATCTTGGTGTATAAGTTAGAAGTCGGATATAGACTCAAACAAGCTTCCCAAGATGATATCTAAGTTTAACAGACCATTTTGTCATATGGTTTGTAGAGAATGTTGTTAATCATGTATGTACATGAATTTAATTAGGAGCAAGTTTTATTATTAGTTTGATATGTTGATGACATTCTTCTTGATGCTAATGATGTTGGCTTGTTACATGATGTAAAGAACTTTCTTTATAATAAATTTGAAATGAAAGATATAGGTGAGGCATCCTATGTGATAGAAATATAAATATTCGTTATAGATCACAAAGAGTGTTAAGATTGTCTTAGAAAGGCCACACCAATAAAGTATTAGAAAGATTCATAATGGAAAGTTGCTCTTTTGGAATAATTCCAATTCAAAGGATAGAGTTTAGTCAAATGCAATGTCCGAGAATAATTTGGAATGAAAGGTAATGAAATCTGTCCCTATGCTTCTGTGCTTGGGAGCTAGATATATGCTCAGACATGTACTCGGCCTAATATAAATTTTGCTATTGGAACGCTAGGCTAGTATCAAAGTAATCTCAAAATAAACCACAGAAGGCAAAAAAGGTCCTTAGGTATTTACAAGGTACCAAGGATCACATGCTCACTCCAGAAGATCAAATAGCCTTGAAGTGGTTGGCTACTCAATTCAAACTATGTTGGATATTTTGACTTAAGAAAAAATCCATATTTGGTTATATGCTTTTGGCTAGAGAAGCCATTTCATGGAAAAGTGAAAAAAGTCTATCATTGCTACTTCTACTGAGTAAAATTTGTTGCATGCTTGAGGCTATAGTTCAAGTATTGTGATTACAAGAAATTTGTCTTAGGGCTTAGTATTGTAATAGTATAGCTAAGCTACTGAAGAATTCACTGTTATAATTCTACAATTGTCTTTCTTTCTCTAAGAATGATAAGTATTCAAAGGGTGCAAAACACATGGAACAAAAGTACTTGTCGATCTAGAAGAAATGCAAAAGTAGAAAGTGTCAAATAAAGTATATTGGTATAGATTTGATGCTGGCAGATTCCGATAATTGAGGGGATTTTCACCCAAAACAATTTCTAATGGTCATGTAAGACAAACGGGGTATATTGCTAAGCCTTTGTTAGTATGATTGTATGATATGTATACATATTATGGTTATCTTGCTTGTATTGTTTTGACACTTGTAGATTCAATTAAAGTTATGTTTCTACTTATTTTACTTGTCCTCATTATATTATGTGCATATGTTGTTTTAGTGTGATCACAAGTTATGTTTTCTTTTTAAGACATCAAAGTCAAAGATTATAGTATACTTTGATTAAAGTTATTTGAGTTGAGTTGATTTTATCATAAATAGAAGGAGACATGTCGCAAATGATCATTACCATGAATTTGATGAGTTCAAATTCAATTTAGGATGATGGCTTGATTATTTCAATGTAAAGTGCACACTTATGTTTGTTGAATATTCAAATCGTCACATGGACCAAGTGGGAGTTTGTAAGGTTATTGTAACAACATAATAGTGTTGTCATGTACCAATAAAGCAACTCAAATAAAAGTGGGTTAAGAGGATGGTTATTAATCTTTAAAAGATAATGATTCGTGGGGGGTTTAAAATTTAAAAAAATTCCTCCCCTCTCCCTTAAAAAGTTCTTGGAGTTATTCCTAATAGAACAGAGAGCCAGGAAAAAGAAAATTAAAGGCATGTTGCTAAGTATTTTTAAAAATAGTTCTCAATTTTTAAAGTGCAAAATCACAAAAGCATGTTTGGAAATATGTTTCTTTACATTAATTTAAAAAAGTAGAAATCTAAATCTATGTTTTAAAAATAAAAAATGGAAAACAATTTTTAATATTGTTTCTATGTATTTGTTTTAGACAAATGAAAGTGCAGTGGCAATTTTGTAGATATATGGTTTTATTGTTCTTTAATCCTAGTTGACTTTAACTTCTTCACCATAGTAAGCAAACTAAGGATTTGTTAAAAGGATTCCTCCTCTTTTCCTTTACACTACAACCTCCCTCCATTTCTCTTATTTCCCTACAACGTGACATGGTGACGAAAGAGGACGCGACAGCAATGACGTAATAGGGGTGCAATGATGACAAATAAAGACGGCAGTAGAATGATAGTCAAAGGTTTTGTAGATTTGGAGCAGATCTCAGTTCCCAACGATCGTCAGCTCGAGAACTTGTAACACCCTAATAATTAACCCAATACACCGAGGTTGTATTTCGTTATGCTAGACTTTACTCTTTGCTTAGTTCTTTCATCATACTTTGAAAATACTTAGTGAAATTACGAGCCATTTTTTTTAAACATAATTGAAAACGTGAGCCGCACATAACATGAACAATAATCGAAATAAAGCGAACATAGGATATAGCATGAAAAACACATCATATTGGCTCCATCATATAACATCCATAATTACATAACACATAGATAGTTGCCTACCAACAGAATAAGACTAGGTGTAGGCAATCTAACAAAACATAAATAATATATGGATGGAAGGGCATCCATTAATGGCACCTAGTAATAACACTCCAAGGATAGGGATAAATATCTTGAAATATACGAGTGAAACTCAGGATTAAGTTCAGTACCAGGTGAAAGCCTCAATGTGATTCACGAACGCTTCCTTACTTTTTTCTTGAAGACGAGATGGAAAGAAAAATGAAGGAATGAGAAACTTATAAAAAGAATCTCAGTGGGGTACTCACCTCATGATGCATTGTGTCATCATCATCGTCCCCAGGAACCTAGGGTTTCATTATGAAATAGTGAGCATGCTAAGATTGATTTATTAAGTTCAAAAATATACTTTATCGAGGTTCGTCGGTTTTAATCATGCATCTTATAATGCATCATAAACTTAGCATGTCATGTTTATAATAAACTTTTCCTTTCATATATAATAACATAGTTATGCATAAAACCACATCATATTCCTCATCATCATTTCATAATACTATGCATAGAACATCATATTTCTCATTATCATCTCATAAATACTATGCATAGCAGAACATCATATTCACATAATGCATTTACTTAGTTTCTTAGGTGACTTAAAGTTACTTTCATCATCATTTTCCTGGGCCACCCTATACTCCACCCTTTTGGGAGTAATCTAGGTTATGAGCTCATACCTTACTAGTCGTCACTAGCATATACTTATCCCTTTTGATAAGTTAAAATCCGACTCTACCCTTTTGAGAGAACGGTTTAGGGGGCAAGAATCATTTTCACCACCTATAGCTTGATTGGTCCAAAGGATCATTTTCCTCATAAATTTAAGTCACCATTAAATCTTTGCATGTTATATCATAATACAATTCTCAATTCATAATCATTCATAACATTTTCTCGTTTATAACTTTTTATACTTGGAATAATATATATACCAACTTAATCATGCATCTAGGAGATTCCCAGGAAAGAGAGGTGGCAATTGGACATGCTCAAATACTAAGTCTTTCCTAGCCAAACATTCCAATTACACTTTTACGAATATACTTTCTTCCAACAAGGTAAATTTTTTAAATAACAAAAATATCATTATTTCATGCATAAGCATTCTCATTGTTTGCAACAACAACTATAATATGCAAGTCCAAAAATCATTCAATGACGTCAAATAATTAATAAGAATCAAATCACTACATAGACTTATATTTAAAACATCAAAGAGGCATCATCATAAATCCTTATCGAAACTTTGCTTAAACAACCGAAACTCTAAGGATTGGGGCAACCTTAATTATTGAACTAATTAATTATGCATCTAAGGGACTTATTACCATCAATTATAATTCCTAAGAATGTTATTAGACTATATGGGAGCATAGACGTAAGTTGTTCTTAAGGTTTTGGTGTGCTAGAAGTTGCGTTTTAACCCTTTCTCATTACCGGCTTTCCCTATGATGCTAAAATTAATTACTAAACCAATTATGAATCATTCTCCCTTATCTAAACATAATAAAATCTGGTTCTTAAGGTCACTAAAGGCTAAAGAAATGCATAAATTTCATTCTCTAAAGTTCTAGAAATCTTGCTTTTACGGTTTTCTAGGAAGCTAGTTTTATCTAACATGCATAGAATCATTCCTTTAGCAATAAACCATAATTATCACAACTTCAAACATATTAAACCATCATCATACAGTAGTACTAAACTTGGATTAGTGGCAGAATCATGAACCTCATATAATTGCTTAAAATCACATTTTTAAGTACATGTAAGATACTAGTTTCCCGTAAAAATCTTTGCAAAGCCTTAAAACTCTTTTAGAAACTAATTCTTTTTGTTTAATTGAAAGAAATTATAGAACTAAATCAGTAGCTTAAAATCACTTTGGGCCTACCTTAATTATGAGGCCGATTTATATATTGAAAGAATCTTCACGATTAAATTCTAGACTTAAGATAAAAGGAGCAAGTCTTGAGCTAGAATCATAAACATGCTATGTAACCTCATTTTAATATTATTTATAAGGTGATAACTTGGAATTATAAACATGATATGCAAGAAGCTTGAAATAGTTACCAGACGCTGGAGCCAATGAGGGAGAAGAGAATCTTAGAAGGAAGCGGCGGTAGTCCGCATAGAAGGATAAAGGGAGAAGAGAATTCTTATTACATCTTTTAAGCTCCAAACTCAAGACTTTTTTAAAGAATGAATTCTTTGACTCCAATAATCTTAAGGAAGCTTTAGAGTTTTTTATTACCATGGTTCCAACTTTGCTTGTGATACTTGGGCAAGTCTTTGAACTCTAGGATCTTTAAGTGATGACATAAAATAAACATGTCATGCGTTGAATTATTAGCCATTATAAAATAAAGTGAGAGCATAAAATAAATATGAGATGCATCCTCTTTATTCTTTGAAGATTAAGTGACAACTTGAAACATAAACATGAAATGCAAGCTTGGAAATTTAAACATGAATATGCAAGTTCATTTATTCATTCTTGAGAATTTAGTGATGACATAGAAAGTAAAACATGTTATGCAAAGCATAAACTTAAACATGGATGCAAGTTCATTTTATTTCTTTACTAGAGCTCCTCCAAGACTTTAGAGAAATATAAATTCAACCCAATATATCTTAGCAAGACAAAGTGAAAAATACATCTTTCAAGTTCTAAACTCAGATCTTTATTTTTACATCATAGAAACATTATTCTTAAAGTTTTGCATCAAGTGGAATTTTCAAGCTTTAGAGGCCTAACTTGTGATGGATTTACAACCAACACTCAAGGTTCTCATCATTTAACTATCATCATATTCCC